>JBBPDA010000126.1:7530518-7558459 GCA_037974385.1 Arnoldichthys spilopterus | reverse complement strand
TCTATCTCTCTTTCTTTCTTTCTTTCTTTCTTTCTTTCTTTCTTTCTTTCTTTCTTTCTTTCTTTCTTTCTTTCTTTTTCTTGCTTTCTTTCTGTCTTTTGTCTTACCCTGGGCCCTTTTAGAATATTTGTGCAACCGATCTGCGCTTTCCTACAAAATACATCTATATTTTGTAAAAAAGTCAAGGCATTTTTGTTACTGTGCCTTTAAGACTTATATGTAAATGACCTTTGTTCTGATAGGCCACTTTATGCTGTGCCTCGTTCAAGAGAATGGCATGGACTAAACTGCTGTGCTAGTTTTTGAAACATCACAAATGTCAAATTATTTTCAAATATGGACCATTGTAAGTAGGTGGAAGGAGTGAATGGTGTTTTAAAATCCTACATCTCACTCTTATAAAAAACACAACAAAAACACCATTACATTTACAGGCCCGTAATACATTTAATCTTGAACAGAAAGTGTTTATTTGAAAATGCAGTCAAAAGTAAGGCCCTAACCATGTCGTCTTTTCAGAGGGAGCATGCTGCTGTGAAGCATTGATATGAGCTGTATGGGAGCAACACTGATTAACAATGGTTGAGTACACTTCAAATGAATGAGCTGAGTGAGGTATGAAAGCGCAGCATGTAGTCATATTTCAGACAGTGACCTCACACACTGACTAACACACTCAGTTATGTGAGTCTTTCATAGACGCCACAACTGAAAAAGTAGTACGGACACACACACACACACACACACACACACACAAACATGCATATACACACTTCCCAGCAGCACTGACTCACTCATAGTCACACTTGTGATGGCTTCTCATATTAAAGTGAAGTTATAGCTCAAATCAACACAGGTGTTATTCATCACCTCTGACCATGCTTTAGCATATCACAGAACTGATGGTCTGCAAAATCTCAGAATGTAGGTTCTATTAAAAAGGGTTCTACAGAGCTTCTATGACCTATTTATTCATTTTTGTCTCTTATAGGAAAGGTACTTCAAAGACCCATTTACAACAGATTCTCTACCGTAGAGAAGGACCATCTAACCATGCGAGGAACCATTTGTAGAAAAGGTTCTTGGAGGAGTCATAGCTCTATATTTCAACAATGTCTTTGCCAGAGAACCCCTGAAGAGACATTTTAGCCGCTGTCAGACTATTCAACAAATAGGCAATAGGTAGGTTGGGTTCAATTTCTGGGCAATACAATAATACAGTCTGTGTAATATACATTATTATTAAGGTCTTATAGTTATATAGATTTCTATATATTTTGTACAGTACACTTGTTTGTATTTTGTGCATTTTTCTATTTCACTTTTTATATTTTTTTCTGTATTGTACAGTTATTTTTAATTTTTTTTGCATTGTTTTGTATTATGTGTCCTTATACAAATGTTCCTCGGGATCAATAAAGTATCTATCTATCTATCTATCTATCTATCTATCTATCTATCTATCTATCTATTAAATAGCTAACAGGTGATGACATTACACAGTAAATGTTTATAGGTGCAGTATACAGTGAATGCAGCTACGTGCAATACACATGCTATGTGCAATTAAACAAACTGTACATATGTAGATTTATAATTCTGTAACTTTTTAATTTTTCATCCATTTTCTTGTCTGCACTGTGCCCTTGCTGCTGCTGTAACAATGCAAATTTCCCCATGTGGGACATTAAAGGCTCATCTTATTTCTAATCTTTAAAAAAAAAAAAAAACATTTATTAGCATAAAAAAACATAAAAACCCCTGATATTCAAAGATAAAAGAGAAAAATTAGGATGTGAATTTGATCTTTTCATATTTTTTAAATAAAACTTTTGGATGGATGATTGTGTATTTGATCAAAAGCTGTGAAGGTGACCAGCAGCATGCGAAGGTCATTATAAGATATTTCCGGCAAACCATGCCATTAAAAATTAAAACAGACCTTAAAACCACTATCAGTTGAAACACATGAAGGCATTTTCCCATGATAGGACTGGTCATTGCAAACAGTGTACTTTACTCAACAACAAAAAATAAACTCCTCACTGTTTTCCATTCAGTTTCCTTTATTTGATTTTTCTCCAGTGAGGAACATACCTCTAGCTCTACGTACCAGAAATGAGAAACATGTAACCTGAATCTACTTAGTCATGAGTAAAAGAAGTGTCCCCTATTACGAACGAGTGGGGATTTGACTACATACTGAAATCATATTTCGCTCTAAGCTTAGTGGAGGCTACTTCTGTAGGTCTATTGTGCACTCTGAGCCAACCGGAGGGTTCAGCCTGTAGTTTGATCTCCCATAGCACCATGCATCAATGCTTTATAACACTAACCTAATGCATGCAGTGCCAAAGAGAACGCACTCTAGCTGCCTGCGCATGTTAGATATGGTGGGCCATCATGCCTGCTGTTAGCAGGACTCCATCTAGTGGAGAAACAGAAGCACTGAATTTCCCAGAACCCAAACTGAAAATCTGCGGCACATTTCATTGGTCAGTACATTGTCTCTCTTTTATTTAATGCCATGTAGGGGAAGTCATGTAAGCTCTATGTTAGGCACACATACAAAGCTGAGGAAGGGAGAAAAGGCACTTTTACAATAAAAGGAGCTTTTCTTTTACACGACGCACATGGTTTGTTATGACCACATCTAAGAAAGGACAAGAACACAACATTTTCACTGATTATATGAGGATCATTTGTAGAAAACGAGAGGAAAGAAATCGAAAGGATTTGTCTCGCAGTGCTAGAGAGCACATGCACAACCGAATGATAATAAATATTGCTCTTAAGTGCAGTACAGCTTAAAATGAAAGTTACTAGGTGCTGGATGTCTCTAGCTGGCATTTCGCTGAACTAATGTTAAAAAAATAGCATAAATATATTAGCTATAACACACACATACACACATAAAAAGACAGTAAACACACTGCAGCATATAAAAGAGTTCACAATCATTTCTTAACGCTTTCATAAGAAAATCTGAACTCTGGTCATTTTACATTATAAAACATCTTTTAAGAAAATACTTCTTTAAAAAAGCAAGTAGGATGTCAAACACTGCGTGCGATCTGCTGACTAACACTGCTTTAAGTGCGTCATCCTCTTCAAACTTCATACTACTTGAGCAAGACAGACATTTGCGTACTGTAAACTCGTATCTATATTCATGTTGAGACTGAATTTTCAAAACAGAGCTGATATTGTTCAGTGAATCTTTACATGACTGCAGTTCAAAAAAACCGCTCAACTGAAATCCCTTGCATAGGTGAGCTGTTGACTAGGGGTGTGTGCTGGTAGATGGACAGGTGGTGTACGGTCATTTCCTCCCTGTTTCTCCTCCATGCTTATGTATGGTCATTCTTTGCGTGGTCAGAGCTGGTGCATGTTTCTGCATCAGTGTGATCGGTCGCTAGTTTATGGATGTTTCTTTATCTTTGTAGGTGGAGTTTCGATCTTGCTGGACTGTCTGCATCAATGGGAGGAGTTGCGGTCGTTGGCCACGTCCTGCAGGCGGCGAAGGAGTGCAGTCTGGTTCTCCTGGCATAGCCTCTTAGCGGGCGACTGTTGCTCCTCCTCCAGAGCCATACTGCGCTTCTTGGTGGGCGTTTCCCCCGTGCGGATCATACTGTTGATCTCCCGCAGCCGCTGGAAGACAAGCACAGGCAAAGACATTAAACTTGTACGCCACATGCATGGCTCAAGTACGCAGGAATATGGCGATTTTTTTCAGCAGGAGGCCTGTGTTTGCTCATAAAGGTAACAGTAAAAGGTAAAATTTATGTCTTTTACTCAAGCTGCGAGTTGGTGCAAAGATCTGAATCTTTAGTTTCTTCATACACTTCAGTCATTGCAGCTCACCTGATTTGAAGGAACTGTTTAGACCCAAATTTCCACAATTTTTACATACCCCAGGTTTACTCAATCAGTCAATGCATGTTTAGAGTCTAAATTTTTGCTTTTTTAGTGTTGTACCATAGCTATGAGGCTAACACTGCTAGCAACCACTAACAGTCATCCAAATTGTTTTCATAAAAATTCTCTACCAACATCTCTCTTGACCTGCTCAAACAAATGTCTTCCTCGTTAGCAGAGTGGACAGTATCTACGCCTGTACTGTGGAAGATTGGTTCGATTCCCCAAAGGGCAGACTTTGGGCAGTGGTGGCCTACTGGTTAGGACATTGCCCTTGTGAACGGAAGGTTGGATGTTCAAGGCCCGAGCACTACTTAGGTAGGTACTGAGCAAGGTACTGTCTTCCTACACTGCTCCCTGCATGCTTTTGATAGCTGCCCACTGCTCCATGTGTGATGGGTTAAATGCAAAAAGAACATTTCATTGTGCTGCCTGAGTGTGTTCACAATGACAGTCACTTTCAAACCTCAACCAGCTCATTATTAGGATGGCACAGACGTTTAGCTACACTTTTATGCGGAGTTCATTTTTATAACACACAGCACATCTACGTCCTACACTACACTGACCAGCCTGCACCACCTTGAAATAGAGCTACATGTGGTTTAAGTGGGGTTTGTGGAAATTAGATTTTTCAAATGATTTTTCATGCATTACTGTGTGTGTGTGTGTGTGTGTGTGTGTATAAAAGTGTTGATTTACATTGGACGGGCTGGAGCTGATGTAGTAGAAGATCTTGTCTCTGGGGGTGACGGGGCTGCCGCTTTTGTGTGGAGATATGTAGATGGAGTGGTTGTGTGAAAGGAGAACTCGCCGTGGAGAGCCAATCCGGAGCAAGGGATACGGGCAAAGAGGCGGACTCTCAGCCTGCAAACACCCAGACAGAGATAACAGGTAGAATCAACCCTTTGGGAGCTAATGATCCAGGAGTTGTTTTTTTTTTAAATCATTTACCTTTCATAATAAGTGACAAATATGGCTGGGACGACGTGTCGGCGTAATCGACGTGTCCGAACGTAACTGACTGCATAAATCATCGACCTGAATAATCTGCGCCAACGTATCAAATTTAAAAAACCAACATGGCTGCATCCAGTATTCTCCAGAGCAACAAATCGCAAAATAGGGGGATATTTTATTCATAATGCTAATGATATGCTGGTTTGAGACAATGTAATATGCAGTGCTACAGTGATGCATGAAGATTTGAACAGAAAACACCCTGGAGGAGTGTGTCAAGCCAGCAACAAAACACTGTAAATTCTGTTAACTTTATTTATCCCTTTCCCGCCCAGAAATGTTAGATTATCAAACACTATCAAGGCACATCATTTGATTTTAGTAATAATGTTGCATCAGTTGGGACAGCCCTAGTAACAAACATTCATTCGTTGTCCGAACCGCTTCATCCATTTAGGGTAGTGGGCGAGCTGGAGCTAATCCTTATGGGGTTAAGTCGGGGTTCACCCAGGACAGGAGGCCAATCCATTGCAGGGCATTTTAGAGAGATTTTAGACAGTGGGAGGAAACCAGAGCACACGGAGGAAACCCACGAGAACATGGGGAGAGCTTGCAAACTCCACACAGAAAGGCACCTACGGCCGACCTGGGAATCTAACCCAGGACCTTCTTGCTGTGAGGCGACAGCACTGACCACTGCACCACCATGACGCCCAAGTGATAAACAATATGAGAAATGTCATATTAATAAATTATATGATCATGTCAGTCTGTAAACCAATATGTGATAATGCCAGCTCGCTAATGCTTATAGATATGTATGAACAGTTTGTAAAACTTCTATGCATTTAAGGGTTAAAAGGCTGTTTGATGAAATCTACAGTGTTTTAGCCCCAAAATATTGCTTTTAAAGAAAAACACTCTTCCTCTACTGTGATCATCCTCTTGCTGCTGTTTTGTGGTCAATGCAGCACTGTACTCCAGAGGAACTGTATTTCGTTCCTCATCTAACAAACAGTAGGAATGACGAGAATAAAGCTGATATCTCACTAATGGCTTCGGGAATCATAATCAATATACAAGTAAACAAATATTTACCATTTCTTAAGTGAGCTTCAAGACTTACCCCGGCTTTTGGCGAGGTGGAGGAGTAGCGCAGCGCAAACTGCTTGATCTGTTTGATGTAGACGTGGTTGTAGAAGCGGATCAGGTCACCCCGCTCCTCCTCGTCCTGCTCCGGGGGAGCACCAGGGGCGTGGGTAGGAGTGGAGGGAGCACTGCTGGGCTGGGGAATGGGCAGGGTGCTGCTGGAGCGCATGGACATGGGGCTACTGTCACCACTCCCTGCAGCTGGAATACAGAGAAAATAAGAACAGACATGTCACTCCACCATGATGGTGGACGTTTGTTGAGCGTGTGCACATGTGTGTGTGTTACCTTGTTCATGCCCTCCCTCAGATGGAGAAGTCTGTCTATTATTATCTGCGTTGCCCGAGTGGCGTCTTTTTCTCCCTGATATCAGAACACTTCTGTAGACCTGAAAACGTGCCATTATTCTTACCACTGTCGTCATAATCACCTATACATTATCTCCATATTTTTGCAGAATTGTTGTACTTACACTGCTGCTGGCCTGAGGCTGAGACCTGTAGCACTTCATAATGTTCTGGAAAGATTTGTCCTCTTTAGTCACCTGCACAACATACATTAAGTTATTAAATGTTATTAAGATTTAGACTTATTATTATTAACTAATTATTATAACTAATCTTCACTCAGTGTATCACAGATACATTTAATCACTAATGTGAAAGCACCTATTCATATCCATATCATTGCATCCTTGTGACTGGGTGGGATGGACATCATTGTCCACCCATAAGAAACAGCATGGGTATATTTTTATTTAAAAAGCAATTTTGGGTAAAACTCCAGCTTACCACAGTAACTTACTTCTTCTACTTTTGAATGTTCCCCAGGTGTTGACTAAGGTGTGGAAAACTGCTGTTTCTTATTATGCACTATATGCATATACACATCATTTGTAATCTTAAAGTCAAAAAACATTTTTGTCCATTGGTGAATTCAAGGGCCTCATAAAGAATGTGATCTGAACTCATGGTGGTGCCTTAAAAGGCCAGAAAAGTGCTTATAAATGGTCTAATTGTAGATTTTGTATTCGTATGCTATATTCATCATATGCGTAATGAGTTTGTAAGGCTGCTATTTTGGCAAGGTCTGAGTGAGACTTCCTGGTAAAGTAAGATAAAGGTAAATAAATAAATAAATAAATAAAAAAATGCAATTACTACAAAGTAAAATATACATTATGTCATTTAGGAAAACTTAAATTGCCCACATACAGGACATTGCAGTTTAAAGGTTTAACAGATGAAAGATATTTAAATCTTTCACCCGCATATACTCAGAACAGTTGCCCTTTTTTAAAAATGAACTTTAGTAAAAATGCAATTGAAAGGCAATTGCTAATCATATGAGCATATTTTTGGTTTGTAATCCAAACCAACTTCAACGGTACATTTTTGGAGCAAACCTTAGTCATGACGTAGATGGCACACATGAGCAGCTGATCGAGGTGGCGGTCCATCATAAGCTCAGTGCAGTGCACCAGCGAGTACTCAAAACACGTCCAGATTTTCTTTCGTAGCTCTGTGCTAATGTCCAGCTTCACACACATGTCCCGGAGACGCACACTGGCAAGGTGATACACCTGACACCAAGCACAAGAGGCTCATTACTCGCTGCTTCTACATCTGTGTTTCTATTACTGGAAGCAATATAGCTGCACTAGTATGTGTAAACGTGTAAATTTTAAAGAAATAGTTCTGCAAAACATCTAATTTACATAATTAACCCAGATATAACTGATTAGCCAAAATAGGTTTGGTATCCAAATTTACACATATAAATGCAGAAATTTGCAAATGTACAAATTTTGATGTTGTTTTTAGTTTAGAAATGGAGCCACAAGGGTAATGTTGCTAACACTAGAAGTCAATAGTCACCCAAACAATTTCTGTAAATACATGCCCAAAACGCTCAACCTACGCAAACCAGCTTTTCATTAAGACACATTTTTGTCAATATAGTTTAAAACTCAGTGTGAAAAACTGACACAGATAAATACTGTGGGCAACTGGATCTGCTTTAATAAACCACCTCAGCAGTAAGCATGCTGAGCTTGAGCCAGTTCGTGTGGCACCAATCATAAATACAGAGAAATGTGATCCAGAATCGGTCCTGTCTAGACCCTGTGATGTCTAAATTGGCCACATCTGTGAGTTTTTGTTCAATTTTAAGCTCATGGGGCATATTAAAGTGTCTTAAAGCACATCCACAAGTCTGTGCCTGCTTAATAAAGAGCTGGATGTAGTTTGAGCAGGTTGAGAGATGTTTTGAGGATGTATTTATTAAAACGACTTCACTTCTTTTGTTTGTTAGCAACATTAGCTTCATAGCTCCAGCAGTAAACACACACACACACACAAAATCTTGGTCTTAGCTGATGGGCTATGGGTTATATGTAAAAAATTATGTGAATTATTTTTTTTTTGCCAAATCATTCCTTTAAATCTATAATTACATGTTTTGAAAACTGAAAAGAAATATCTATGTTAAAGTGACTGCCATGATCACACATCATGCACCACAACGAAACGTGACCCCCCCATTCACACATGGAGCAGCGCGCAGGTATTAACAGCACTCGGGGAGCAGTTCCTAACCACGAGGCCACCACTGCCCCTTTGCAAATTCAAATAACTCTTTTCAGTGTATCCATACATATATTAATATGGGCAGCATTAGCCAAGTAATTAGGGACTTGCCCTTGTGATCAGAGGATAACAGATTCACGTTCCAACCCAGCTATCACTGAGGCACCCTTGAGTGAGTTACTGTCCTGCTACACTGCTCCCTGGGAGCTGCTGATAGCTTCCCACTGCTCAGAAGTCACATTTTGTTGTTTAATGGGGTGTGTTTTACAATGACAAATTTTCACTTCACTTAAATTCAAATATTTACATCTTTACATCATTTACATATTTACTATATATAACATATAGCTTTTTTTCATTATATGTAAATCATATTCTTTCAAGCCTGGGTTTAGTTTGTAGATTTAGCTCTTAGATTTTTTTGTATTAAAACAGTTAATTCTTTACACACCTTGCGGAAGAACAGACTGAGGGAGCCTGTTCGTTGGGCTCTGTTTGGTGGTGTTCCCTGCAGAGGGCTCTTCTTGCTCTGTTTTCCTGCTGTAGGGCTGTTATGGGCAGTGCTAGTGGGGGTGGTGGCTGCCAGCTGTTGGGTGTTCAATGTGCCGGTCAGAGCCTGAGCAGTGAGAGGCTGCAACCCTGGCCCACTCTGCCCCGTCACGCTCACCTGCACCGGGATAAATGTAATGCCTCCATTCTCGTTGGCTATTCCTGCAGAGAAAAAGAGTTTTAAATGATCTTTCACAGCAGTCAGACTGTGTGCAACACTGTAACATTTTAATAGGACACTCCAGAAGAATAACTGCTACAGGGACAACAACAAAATTAAACACAGGCTTTAACCACAACTACTGATTAATTACTAGCACTTAAAGCAATAGTTCTGCAAAAAAAAAAAATCTAATGTACATTTTTCACCTATTCAACATATAGTGGATCCCCGTCCGAGTTTAGATTTAATCCCTCAACATAACATACTAAACAAGATGAATATTTTGGTGTGTTAATAAAATATGATTAAAACTACTGTTCTGGGGTCAGATATTAATGCGTGCCCACTAAGGTTTGGTTGGGAGAACATCAGCAGACTGAAAGGAATATGAGATCACTCGAAAAACCCTACATTGCAATTGCAGCGTTTAAAATCTACTTAGGACCAAATATCAGTAGCTTACTTACCTTGCACAGGTATGGTGACTGTCTGACCATTGTTAGCAGTTACAGTAGCTGTTGCCATAGTGACCACAGTCTGGCCTGCAGGTATAGTGCTTACTATGGGGGGCTGGGCAACCCTGCCAGACGAAGCGGGATCGGAGGTCGTGTCTGAGTCCACAAAGAGGCGCCTGCGGGCCGTACCGGTGGGCGGGGAGCTGTATCGCTCGTGAAGAGTGGTGGAAGAGGGGAACGCTCCTAAGGCAAAGGAAAGGTGGGAAAACGCTGATTAGAAGCTTAAAATCAGTACTGCAGAAGTCGTAGTTTCCATGTTTACCAATCACTCTGTGATTGCCTCAAGTGGACTGTGGTAATGTGTCTTCACTGAGTCACAGTAAATATGTTTCACGGTTCTTTACCTTTTCCTGCTCCTGCAGTTGTAGCGGTGAGCTCGTTGTTTTTGGGGCTCTGAGGGGTGCTGCTAGATCCATTCTCCAGGTACTGAGGGGGCATCACCTATTATGTACATTGGGGCACATAGACATGTATTATGATGATGATGATGATGATAATGATTATTATTATTATTATTATTATTACTATTATTATACAATGATATAATAATAATAAAAGCTATCATGTTAGAACTTCTAAGTTCTTAAAAGTTATAGTTTTTGCTCTTCGCACCTACAATAAAAGCTTAATATAATCTTTTTTTTTTGTCTTTTAGCTCCATGAAACAGAAAATTCAAAAGTGAGGATTTTAAACCTTTGACCAATGCTACATTTTAAACTTTTAATCTTAAGGAAGAAAAAAGTCAGAATGATACAGTATGTAATGAGCAATGGAGTTAATTTCTCTGTTTTTTTTTATATTACATTATGCACTGTAAACTGAATGAATAGCAAAACAACAATAACTGCAGTCATCTAAGGCTAATGGTTAGAAACAGGTGTTGTGTCTGACCTCCTGGCAGGAAGGCACTTGGTTCTTAGCCCCTTTGATGCTGTCCCAGAGTGGGGAAGTCTCTTTCCAGGCCAGACTCTCCAGCACCTGCTCCTCCACATGATTCAGATGCTTCACCACCTCCCTGAATAGACCCTCCTCTGCCCGAACCAGCACTTCAATCACCTGAGAGAGAAACAGGTTATTACAGGCTCCCTCAGGGCTGCCATATTATTATAAAACATATAAACAGCAATACAGGATGTGTTCTAGAGATTATTACAGTTTCCATCAGTGCTTTAAATGCATATAACCATATCAGCAGCAAGGACGGATATGTTGCTGTTGTTGCTACAAGAACACTGCTTCAGCAGCTGATTGGTTAATCAACATTTTGTTATGTGAATGTTCTGTCACCTTATAGAAATGATACGGGGGGATGTCAAAGACTTGCAGCACCCGCTGAAACTCTCCAGGTGGGCGGTAGGAAAAGATCACAATCTCCAAGCAGCAGGCTATCAGAGATCGGTGGAATAGGTCTTGCTCTAGAATACACTGGAAAAGCATTCACCACTCAGTGTGAGTGTCATTCATAAATCAACTGAAAAGTCAAAGTGTAGTACTGTAATGGAAAATCCTAGATTAACACAAGAAGGGAAAGATGCAGTAAATACATAAGAGAATCTCACAGAGAGGTCATTGTCACCAAGTCTCTTTTTCTCCTGGTCAATGATGCCCTCCAGTGTTTTATAGTACAGCGCCTCCGCCAGGCAAAAGTATTTCACAGCAATATCTGCAAAGAAATGTGTCGACAGGGACACATATTTCAGCAAAATTGTTTTGAATCTCTTAAGATGGAATTCAGCACTCACTGTGTGCTCTAATCTCATGGATAAGTTTTAACCCTTAAATGCACAGGCATTTGCACATACGTAGCGCAGTTACCAGCCTGAATCTTTAATCAATCCCACAGTATGTCAAGATTACTTAAACTAGAACATAAGTATAACATCTTTTAACAGGTTAAGACCTTTTATTTCTCACATATCTGAAAAAAGAAATGAAGTCACGGGTCATCAATGACCCTATGTAAACATTTCAACATGTCAGAATCGAGACCCTGAGATTTGTAACATGGTGAGATGAATCCCGTTCCAAGGCTCCCACCTCTTGCCAGACCTCCATTCTCCTCATCTTTTGCTTCATAGTTCTGGAGAAAAGCGTCAGACATCTCCCTCAGTCTGGCTGCTATGGCCTCACTGGGGTCCCTTGCGCAGGTCCTGTGTTTCACAGTTTAGAAACATAGTGTTAATTGCAGCACTTTAACAAGACATTGCATGTCGTTTGTTGTAATGTTTAAGTGACCTGTTGCAGTTAAAGTCAGTCAGGACTTGCCAAAGCTACCAGATCAGACTCAACCTCGAGACACTACCCTCAAAAACAATATGGACATAATGTGTGTATTGTATAAAAGCAACATATACTTTACTGTGTTTCTAAACAGGTTGTGGCATGCATGCAACTTAATATGGCACTTCCTGATCAGGGTTTAAATGATGCCCAGGGAATATTGCATGTGAACACTGTGTGCATTACTTAAGTAACTCTTTGAGTCTCAGGCTCGGTCTGTGCTTGAGTCCAGACAAGAGGCTATGGAGACGGCCCACACCCTGCATCGCCATAGAAACTGGAGTGCCGACACCACTCTCCTGTATGTATGTCCGGCCCGTCAGTGGAGTGGACACTTTCAGAGCAGATGACTGTGAACCAGATATACAGATTAGGGTCATGCCATTAATCACCTATGAGAATACATCAACATGTCAATAATAGGAGCTATTATACTGTGTACACCACAGATCCTATTTTGCACCAATGAAAAGCGCAACACAAGTGGGTTTGGCAGTGAAATGACATTGCGCTTTTGACATCACATCTAGAGTCAGTGGTGTATTATTAAATCATATTTTAGAAACATGCAGGTATACGGCGCTTGCTACAGTACAGTGCACTAATGGCACTCAAAAAGCTGGGGTGGAACGGTGCTGCTCCCGTGAATGATGTGCTCACACTTTGCACATATGGTGTAATATATTGAATTAAGGTGGAACCAATGTACACATTTAAATCAAGTAATTTAAGGCACATTTTTTGTCAGTGCACTGTATAATGTAGTTTGATATGAATAACTTCTCACTCATTCCTCACTGATGCATACAGAGAAAAACAGTGTGGATTCCAAACTTTCAGTCAACACCAGATTTGTAGTCATAAATATGGCCTTTTTGCCATATTTTGCTTTTGAAATACAAAGAATAATGTCAGAAGCACAGATGCAACTAAAGTAAATGTAATTCCTAATGATGTAATGGCTCATATAATTGTGTAATTACATATAAACAGTACAGCAATAGCTTCTAACAGGTTAAAGGATGTTTATTCACTTCACGGTTTGTGATCTTATTTTCAAAGGGAAGAGTGTTTGTGTACACAGCCATGCTAGTGGACGTCATACTGTGTGTACTGTTTGTCCAGTCTTACAGTCAGAGAGTTGTAAAGAATGCTAGCAGGACGCTCCTGGTTTTCAGTCCCCTCACACAGACATGGTCCCGGTGTACCAATGTCCTCTTTTGCTCCTTCTCCTAGGAATATTCTCTCATCTAGAGCGCCTGACGACAGAATGTGCTCCTCATATACTCTATTCAGAGATGCACTGAAAGATAATCACACAGAAACGCACACACTTGTCTTATTAAAAAATGCAATTATGCTATAGCCACTTCATTATTTACTGCCTGTGGTAACAACCTCAAAAGTGAGCTTCCAGATGTCTTGGTCTAAGAATAAGGCACCAGTTACACCCTATAGCTTGTTAACTAGGTCAGTGTTTCCCTCTTGTACTTCCATACACTTACAGACTGTTTGCAAAATTAACAGGATCCAAGAATCCGGTCAGTGCCTCTTCTTTCCCTTTTAAAATCTGTAAATATGTAGAAAAAGTTTATGAAATGATTATGATGTATATTTGCTGATAGGACTGCATTAACAGAACATCTGTCTCAAATCAAGACTGTTGGTGCAGTGTATGTAGTACGTAATGATAGCATGGTTTACTCAACTTGCGTTCAAACAGTCTTTTGATGAAGGGCTTCCAAAAGTGCTCCTTTACACCTTTGGCCTCCAGCACCAGACCATCATGCAATTCACACAGTTGCTCTATGAAGCAAAGGGGGCCACCTGGCTTACTGGTAATGTCAACTGGAAGGCCTGCACACAAAAGAAAATAGCAATCAACTGCAGGAAGTGTACCTGTGATGCTGTGTGTGTGTTTGTATGTGTGTGTGTGGGTCCGCATGTATTTAAATCTTTGTGGGGACCAAATAATATTATATATAAATGTCCTTATAAAGATAGATATACTGAACATTTTGCTTACTCATTTTGTGTGTTGGTGTAGTATTGCTGAAATACACTATTTTAGAAGTCAATGGAATGTACTCACAAAGATAGCAATACCAACTTGTGTGTGTGTGTGTGTGTGTGTGTGTGTGTGTGTGTGTTTGACTTTCAACAGCAATCTCCTGACTACAGAGACAACATTCGGGAACCCTGTTTTAGCATGATAATTGAAAAACTGAACTGTTTTGCACAGGTGTGCATGGTTAGATGAGCAAGAAAACATTTGATATTCAGGTTTTAATTTTTGCTAATAAAGGCCTTCTGGTTACTGTGGATATGGTTAGTCTTAGGATTTACTTAGCTACTGTATTACAAGAGTTAGCGGTCTGTCTGTCCGCATGTTGTTTGTGTCATACCTTTGAAAGAGGGGTTCAGTAGATCTTTACGATTGGAGCACAAGAGAGAATTGGAGTAGACCAGGTCAAGTGCACACAGCAACAGGTGATAGGAGTTCACAAGGTCATCACTGATCATAGGAAAGTTTCCTAAAGAAACAATGAGACAGAGACAAAGCTAGTGAGAAGGAAGAAAAAATGAAGGCATGAGAAAAACAGGAACTGCAACTTTTCAATGTGGTGCCTGATACACTTGTACCAGCACAACATACACTAACATGAATGGTCCACCGTCTAAATTACATCAGTGGTGGTTCTATGGTGGTCCTGTTGATGGATGGGGTGTGGGGTATATATACCAAATATACCAAGTACAGAAGGTTTACAGTTCTTGAAATTCTTATTGGACGTTAGGTCTTCTATCAAGAGCACAGTCCTACCAGCCACCCTAAGGCCATCACACATGAAGCCCTACTGTGGGCTGAAACATGCTTCATGACAGCCACACCACACCACACATGACTGTATATCAGCAAGACAGCAGCCTAGATCTAGTCGCAACAACAGGAAAAGTCTGCAGAGGAGAAACCTGCGCTGCTAGGATTCGTGGTGTAGATTTATTCCTTCCTGTTTAATCAATTTGAAGAGGAACTTTCACATTGGCCACAGCTGCAGGGCCCAGACAAAAATTGCCAGGGTGTTACCAATAAAAATGATGAATACTTAGACCAGAAAGCCTCCCCTGCCTCTCTCTGCCTTTTTTAAGTGTGTTGGACTCACTCCTCAGACTCTGTTTATGTAAGAGGCGATCATAACGTCTATACAGATATAACCACAGACAAACTGCACTAGACTTCAATATAGCAACATGTTGACCCTTCTACAGTAACTATGAACACTATACACACAGAAAACACCTTCAGAGTGCAGCAGTGTATATAAAGCCACTACATTCACACAATGCAAACAGAAGAACTTGATTAAACATTTAAAATGCAAAAGCATGAGTGTCCTCAGTCTTGTAACTACTGTGGGCTTAACGATGAACCCATCTGTATCGGTGTATTGACCAGAATAGCTCACCATTTGATGTAACGATGTAAAAATCTATAAAAAATCGTTGTGTTCACTCCATAATTAATTTTACTTCATTTTACTGTGAGCAGTGTTTTGTACTGAGAAGCTGCTTTTGCTTATAACGACACTTCTGTATTTAACCTTTAATAATATAAAGTTCCAATTGTGTTCGCGTGTGAGTTAATGGAGATATAGCAGATTGTGTGAAATGTTATCATAGTTCACACTAACTGCAGACCCGAGTATCAAACTAAATGGCATTGCTGTAAATTTTAAGGAAACTGTATCAGATCATTGGCTAAAATAATCGATGTAGGATCGTATTGTGGTGAAATTTGTGATTTACACTCCTTGTAACATCCATATTCAATTTCGAGAAGCCAATTAATAATTTTTAAAAGTTACTGAATAATTAATATAGTGCTAAGATTCATAACTGAATAATATGCCTGCAGTTTGAGCACATAAAACTTGCACTAAACACACTAAAATTTGGCAAAACTCTCATAAGCACTCAAATTCAAGAACATAGGATGTACCGTACTTACAAGATTCTCAGCGGAGCCCACAAGAAAGGTAACAGGCTGTGCTCAGAAGCCTGTTAGTCTCGACACCATGACAGCAGAATGTGGGAGATTTAAACCAAATGAAGGAGGGAAATAAAAAAGAGGGAAAGACCGAGCCATCCCACTGGCCCTGCACAGACCATAGGCTACTCAAATACAGACAAGTCCTGACTTGTCATCTCCACTGGTTGCTATGATAAGCAGTGCATGTTGCACATGCCCAGAAATAATTGTCGGTGTGTTTTTTTTTTCCTCCTGCTGCTCTTGCTCTGTGAGCTTTTTTTAGTACAACCAAAGCAGGCAGATGTCAAACTCTATTGTTTTGCCATTTCCCATATTTTATGCTTTATGTCTTATGATTGTATTCTTGTGCATTAGGGCAGTTTTCATGCTGTTTGCTTTCATATTTGCTTAGTGCCGTTTCTTTTTTGCAGTAGCGCCACTATGCATGTTTGTTAACATTGGTCGGTTCATTGCATCAGACGACCCTTATAGTTCCACAGTGCTTAAAGGGCTTATATTCGAAACCATCTTTACGGAAGACAAACCTTTCAAACCCCCACACGGTCCTTAAGAGCTTGTTGTACACAATGGTTATGCGAACACAGTGCAAAGAAGGCAACAACAAAAAAAATCAATGCAGTGGATCAGTGCATGCGTGTGCCCCCTGTGGCTTCTAGCTGATGCAGACAAGCCTGCACAGGCCCTAATAATGATTGGTCGACCATGTGACCGAGCCCTAATTCTTGTCAGCGAATAAGAACAATCCCTAAGCTCATGCCATGGCTAATGACCCACTCAGCCTCGGAGAGACCTTTAGTGAGGATCAGATCCAATAAACATTTGCCGCCTTCTCTTTACGAACACCTTAAACCCTGCTTTCTTCTTCTATAGAGCAGTGACCGCCTCTCCCCAGTACCCCAGGGTTTAAATCAAGCTTTTACTTGGCTTCATATGCTGTTCACCATACATGGGTCTCCATGCTATAACAAAATTTTGAATATAAAAAGTAAAAACCCCTTCAGTCATAACCTCTCCACAACAGCGACGAAGAACGATGCACGTGCATTATGGGGGATTTCATCCACTCAGTTAACACATCACAGAATACTGAACTACTTCTTAAAAGCCATTTCTCTTTATCACGAACGAGTACAACCGAGGGAATATCTTCGAAGCTCATGACATGAGTGCATTGGACCAACTGATACAATGAGTTTACGTCATTTGAAGGTCGCTGGTTCAAATCCCAGACTGGTACAAGTACCACTGAGCAAAGTAACGTCCCCAAGCTCTGCTCTCCAGGGGCTGCCTACGTCAGCTGCCCACGGCTCCTACACGGATGGGTTAAATACGGAGGTTGCGTTTCATTGTGGTGCACTGTGTGCTATGCTGTGGTGTGTTCACAATGACAAATAAAGACTCTCTTTTGAATTTCCATTTACTTATGTTCGCCTGTCACTGTGCTGAGATCATATCTTCATGCAGAAATGAATAAAGTCGTTTCACGTTTGAATCAAGTACAGGCACAGGCCCCGGAAGCTTTGTTCCTCACCTTTCGCATGCACAAACAGGACCCAGCAGAAGTGGAACACCTCCGCCACAGTGCAGGGATGCCGCCTGAGGACACAGAAAACAGCAGGTAAATCAGCATGAGCTCACAGTTTTTATAGATTTCAAGGACGGAGAATACAGGGCCAAAGTCACCAGTTTCGTTTACAACACAATGCCCTGCTTCAAGAAGTTTATGAGGTTTACTCACGTATCAGGCTTTATATCGGGCATAAGGAAACTGCGATTGCAAAATAAAAATCACCTTCGCATAAAATGCTGTATTACTATTATTAGTAAGAGCAGTTATTAACTACTACATATGACCTTTGACCTTTCTGGTGAAGTAACTGTAGGTCAATAAAAGCTGCACATGAGATGACACCACAAGCATATACAGTAGTGGAGAACAGTAAAGATAAAGTTCAGCTTCACACCAAGAACCCACCTCTGTTTCCTGCTTCTGTGTGCTCGGGGCGGTTCTTCAGAGGGGGTTTTAAATATGTCTTTGAAAATGGGGACGTATTTCTTAAAAATGACAGCCGTCACGGTGAAGTTCCTCTCCAGCTTCTCTGTGCTCTGCCGGAATTCCTTTGGCAAGTTGGCCATATCCTGCCATTTCTTCAGTTTGCTGAAAAACTCGATCAAGCTGTAGAGAGAGCAAGTCAGGTATTCGTGCATTACAGTGTTGTTACTCTGCTGGTTAAAGCTGAACTTACGTTCCTGTTTGCCATTAATTTGCATTCACAATCATGAAAAAAATCAAAATCAAATCACAATAAAAAAAACTAATTACTATAATTACATTTTTGCCAAAGATTCTAATATTTCTATGATGATTTGGCCCCCAAGAGGTGCCTTAGCACATCACAACTCATTTTTTAAAGAGCGCCACCTAGTAAGGAGCGTCAATTAAAAAATCTAGCACTTCACTCGCCAATACCTTGTGAAGTAAAGGTTCAAATGTCACCAGCTGCATCCGTATCAGATTCTATCACACCAAAATGTTTGAAATTTTATGACACAATTTACATTTACATCTCAAAAATCATGTATGCTTTAATTTTTGCGGTTCTCACATTAAGCACTGTAATGTGTTCCCTATAGTCATCATATAGACTAGTAATAAATGTTGGAAGTTTTTGGTCCCACAGTTTAAAACATTTTCATTGTTACATTGTACAATGTTACTGCACTTGTGTGTGTGTGTGTCTGTGTGTGTGTGTGTGTGTGTGTGAGAGAGCTGACGAAGACAATGTGCATGTTAATTTTTCCACATCTCTGGCAAACGTGAATAATGAAATGAGTTGTGGTGGTTATACAGGGTGGTCTGCTGACCTCTGTTCCGATGAGCGCAGAATCCGGGTCAGGGACACATAGTTTCCTTCGGCTGTGCCTTTGCCTACAGTGGGCACAGCCGTCCTGCAGGCCACATACAGGGCACATGCCAACCAGTGTAATTCGCTACCCTGAGACAGACAGAGAGAGAACATGGGGGTTTAAGGGGTTGGGGGTTTTATCAGGCAATGTAATAGGATACACAAATTACAAATATCATGACTAAAATAGAATAAAAGCCTCATGTTATTTGGATAGTATACATTTTATTTGGATAGTAGGAAAATATCTAATTGTGATTTTTTTTTTTTTTATTTTAATTTCAATTTAAATGTGATTATTTTCTTCAAATGCCCCCCACCCCCACCACCACCACCACCCAGGCCCTTTTTGAACCAAAAAGTCCTTAATTTTTAAATAAAATGTAAGATGCCAGGTTTCCCAGGTTATGCATTATTGAATATCCCTCTTATTAAACTGTTATTAATCTCAAAGCGTGTTAATAATGTTGAATAATAATATAGCATCTAATACAATTGCAGACTCTTTCAAATTGCAAATGTAATATAAAATCTCTTAATTGCTCAGCCCATGGAGATAGCCTAAGGCTTCCAGCACCAGCTGTCTGTGTTATGTTTCATGGGTTTTAGTGGATAGGAAAAATAAGAAAAGATTAGGTAATAAGGTAATATTTTTTTATCGTCATTGATTCAAGATTTAAGAGGTTTATTTGTCACATACATAGTTATACAAGTACAAAATGTAGTGAAATGTACCCTGATCATTCCTGAGACCGTGCATTTTAAAAAAATAAATAATAAAGTTAAAAAAGTAAAAAATATTACAAAAGAAATAGAATATGTATTATAAAATGTAAGCAGATATAAAAACGTATAATAATAAATAGGAAACTAACACTAAACAATAAACCTAACAATATACTGTATAACAAGTTTAGACAGTAAATACACACCCTTAACAATATACACAGACCAAATGAATTTTAGTTTACAGATAAGTAATTTGCTGGAATATACAGAAGAATGACGCACACAATGAAATTTAGGTCCATCACCCAAAAAATTGATGGTCTAAAATATACTCACAATTATAAACATATAATTCTTAAGAAATCTTCTCTACGGTCTCAAAGGTTTGGAAAATTTGTACGAATTTTGTTTACATCAATATATGGTCCCTCAAACACAGATCTACTCTACTCAATGTGCTAGGGAAGATAAGGCCTGTTGGAGCACTACGCAGAGCTCCTAAGCTGGTCCCTTAACCCCATAAGCAAAACGGGGGAGGAAACCTCGCTCAGTGCTACAAATGCATACATTACCTACACGCCCAGTCGTGTGTGTGCGTGCACTGCAGATTAGTAAGCAGGAGAAGATCGCTGCCTTACCTCCAAAGTGTAATTTTTGCTGATATTCTCATAGCTCCTCCATGCTCCGTTACTCGCCTCCTCGTCCATATTCAGGGCTCGACAGAGATCTTCAAACGCCAGCCTTGTTTTCTGCACAGCGTCTTCCTCGTCGTTCATTTTCACGCAGCTGTCCGATCAAACTCAACACTTACCGCGCTTGTCGTGTCCTACCACACGAGAGAAGCGACGAGCGGTCAAATATGGCATTTAAACCACTCAGAATTCAACCCGGATCAATGTATTTCAGTGCTGTGCGCCAGACTGTACAGTTGTGCACAGTGCAGCCATTTAAATGTCCCTTGACTGACAGCTAGTAGCTCGCGTTCTTCGCGTACGCCAAATGCGTAGCGTATTGCTAATACGCCCCTATTTTTGCACAATCGAATCCTGGAATACGAGATGCGTATAAAGACTGGCAGTACGCAGCAGTGGTGTGGCCGCCCACTTTTCACGGTCCAAATGTCATTCTTACCGTGACAGTTCCAAGTGCACTGTTCTCCAGCAAAGTACGGTCCAGAAAAGTTTATGTATATTAAACTACCTTTGGTAAAAAAAATTGTCTCGCGTGATCTAAATACTGGATTTGATTTGCATTACACTCACATCAGCACGTGCGTAATTTGACCCTCACAATGATATTTGGCTACTAAACTGTTGCCATCTGGTAATGATTTAAGTGGAAATTTCCATTTTACACTAAGTACGACCCGCTGTGCGTTGAGTAACGGCGCCTGGAACTACGTTTCCCATGATGCCTTAACCGGAAGTTGTGTAAGAGCTTGGAAGCGCAGCGGATTGTTTAGTAGCAACAGTCGCCGTGGATGTGGGAAAATGTGTCGGTGAACTGCTACATTGTTTACATAGGTTTGTTATGAATATTGTATTGCGTCGTGCACCTGTGCGACATAGTGTATTTTATATATGTATATCTTAGCAGGAGTGTAATAAAGCTTGGATTTTGTAAAACATGCTCTTATGTCATTGTTATTTGGGAAGGCGGTATGTCGTATTATTGTTGTGCTATAACGGTTACCCAAGTTAGCCTGTTAGCTAATTCAGATGATAAATAGCACATTTGGGTTATTTAATAAATTATTTAGTTACTTTAAATGTTCAGCTAGGCAGTCGAACGTCACGAGTTATGTTTCCAGTTGGCCTTCATTGCACGTAAGACCTTTACCGCCAAGAAAGTAGCTACCATTAATAGTTGCTAACTTCACATTAAAAGGTCTCGGATAATGTTTTCCTATGGTAAGCCGTATGCTAACTATGGAAATGGTTAAAAGTTTGTGCTTTCAGACTAAACCATGTCTGTCCTGGCGTTATCTGACGAAACTGCTGGTGATATCCCTGTGAGGGACATCACTTTAAACCTTCATGGAGGCACACCAGGTTTGGAGAGAGGTAACATCGACTATGTTGTTCCAGTGTACTAAAGCATTGAACAAACCATAAATACTAGTATATAGCGAAAAAGAAAGTTTAACCCAGAAAATGTGTAATATTAAAATAGCAGGTACTGAATTCTCTCCATAGAGACACAACTTTCCCTAAATACTCGAGCCAGACAAGCTGTGGCCAAGGTCAGTAGAGAGGAGCTTGAGGATCGATACCTGCGTATGCAGGAAGAAAACCTCTTACTCAAACAGCACACGCACAAACAAGAGGACAAGATAAAGAGGTATTCATTTTTTTCCAGTTCATTACTCATTTATGGGATGCTTGGTTCTTATTTTATTTGATCTTTTTTTGACTTGACATGTCATGCAAAATCATTTGATTCTTTTAAGAGTTTTGCGTGTTTGTGTTTGCATACAGGATGGCTACCAAGCTGATCCGCTTGGTGAAGGACCGTAAGAAGGTGGCACAGGTGTCTTCAGCAGGCTGTATGGTTGGAGGTCGGGATGTTGAGATGGAGGAGATGATTGAGGAGCTGCAGGAGAAAGTCCAGGAACTGGAGAAACAAAACGAAGGGCTCAAGCAGCGTCTGCTCATGGCAAAGCAGCAACTTCAGACCCAGAGCCGCAAACCAATGGCCTACAGCCACATCCAATCTCGGATTAATTCTGGCCTCCGCAGACTTAGAGAAGACACACCTGGGCCACCTCAAAGGCCGTTAACACCAAGAGGAGGTAACATTACGCTTGGACTATATACTGTTATGCCTGCATATCACTTTTTCATACCCCCATCCCCCACACTCCCACCACTCCAATGTTGTTGTTTTGACATTATTTTGACACTGTTGGACCAAAACCTTTGCTTAGTAGATTTGACTAATATATGAATATATGATATGAAAACATAGGTACTGCCCAAGGCCACAAGGCATAATACACTATCACCAACACTGTGATTTGTTTTACCAGACACAAAGACAGTAGTATGTCTATTGACATGAACAATGTTTCATCAGTAGGAACCAGACATGTGGAGGGGGAAACAAGTGGTAGACCACCACAGGGGCTCTTACCACGTTATGGCCACAGTCTCCTGGATGAAGCGCGCTCAGAGATCCGCAATCTGTGTGTACACTGAACAGTTTCTCACTTGCCAATCAGAAACAGATTTCCAAAATCATAATATGTAGAATGAACGTGACTGACAGTTTATGATTATTTTCTGTAAAGTGAGAATGTCATTGAGAACCAGAGGGCTCAGATGGAAGAGATGGAGAGATCAGCAGAGATGCTGAGAGACCATCTGAGGAGTAAGGAGAGGGAATATGAGGAATCGCTTCTTCAGCTGAGAGAGCAGCAGGCCAGTGGCCAAAGGTATCCAACTCCAAAGGGCTTTTTTACATTTATGTGAGTTGATGTTGTATGAAACGTATAAGAGGTTTCAGTAGTAGGGGGATATGAATACTTCATTAAAACATTCTGTGAAAAGTCTGGGAATGAGCAACCTGCCAAACAATGCATGTAAAATATGTTCAGGTCAACTTTAAAGGACAATGTAGAGATGATAAAGCTGCAGAAACAAATGGCTGAGAAAGGAAATGCATTCACCGTGCTAGAGGGAAGATTTCTTCAACTACAAGAGGTAAGAGTGAAACATATATTATGAATAATGCAACCCCAATTCCAAAAAAGTCAGTAATTTTGTACTGAGTGCTGGTAACAAGCTGGATGGTCTCTCTTATTTTTAGTCCGGTGGACGTGACGTCTATGTTTTCCCAAGAAAATGAAACTTTTGATTAATTTGACCATTTAACAGTTTTCAACTTTGCCTCAGTCTTTTTTAAATGAGCTTTCATTTTTAAAAACGAGTTAATAATTTTAATGGAATAGTAATATGACTTCACATTCACTTTCATATTCTATGTTCTATTGTGAATAAAACGCGGTTTTATAAGATTTGTAAATCTTCATTCTGGTTTTATCTACAAAGCGTCCCAGCTTTTTTGGAATTGGGCTTGAATGTCCGGCTTTTAGGTGCCAATCAAAAAGAGAAAGAAGACACATCTTTCTTTTACAAGAGTACCACATTCAAACAGTGTGGCTAGATTAAGAGTAGACACTCTGCCTTGCGAACTTGGCATGTTGTCATCGGAGCCATATTTTATGCACAACATAGAAAGGGCCAACAGTTCGGCTTTAAATTTATAAGGAAAAAATACAGTCCAGCTCATTCCTTCAGCTCTCATCGATCCACTTTAAGATAATTATGGCAGAACCATGTGGAATAGAAGTAAAGCATCATTGTGGCAATGACCAACAGGCTTGTTTCTGTGGATCTTGCTTTTAGTACAGAAGTGATCACTTAATAATTCGTGCATGGCTCTTTGTTTTTTTTTTTCATTTCAGAGCCAGAAGACCCTGAAAGCCAGCCATGAGGCAGCAATGCTTAAAGTGGATGAGCTCACAGGCCAGCTGAAAGAAGAGAGGCTGAGGAGCCTGGGCCTGGAGACACAGCTGCACACAAAAACTCTGCAAGAAAGGAGGACTAATGAGGTGCTGTAATTTAGATCTCAGCTTATTTCCATATCATTTTCATTTCGAGTTTAATTTGGTTGTGATGTTTTTCTAACTGTATATTGTTTTCAGTTGCTCGAGCGGATTCAGGATTTGGAGAAGGAGAGAGACTTACTTAAGGAGAACTGTGATAAGTTGGTGAACAGGTGAGTATATAACTTGACCAAAACATAAGAACTGGACAAAGATTTGAAGGCGCCATGTATAAAATGTGTGCTTTTTACTGCCTCAGTGCCTTCGATGTTAGTCAAGAGCAAAAGTGGAAGACAAGAGAACAGCAGCTCAAACTGCAGATTGCCCAGTTGGAGATGGCACTGAAATCTGACCTCACTGATAAAAACCAAATCTTGGATAAGATTAAGGCAGAGCGAGGTATACTAAGCTCCTGTTTCTGTTCTTCTCTACAGAACTTTTATCTAAAGTCATAATCAACAAAATGCAGCACATTTCCACTGTACAGCTCTTTTGATACATCCACATTTTCTGTTTAAGATCTAAACGAGAATTTAATGCAAGAGAATAAAGACCTTCAGCTTCGTTATCTGGAACAAAAGCAACAACTGGATGAAATAAAAGAGCGCATGAAGTTCTTTACCAAGGTAGGTTTGATCATTTGTATGCTGTTATTTTTAAGAAACTCTTCTTGTTCTTGAATTTTGTTTTTATATGATTTTATCTTATTTTACTGTATTTGTTTATGTCTTTAATAGGAGAGTGAG
Source organism: Arnoldichthys spilopterus (assembly GCA_037974385.1). Taxonomy (NCBI): domain Eukaryota; kingdom Metazoa; phylum Chordata; class Actinopteri; order Characiformes; family Lepidarchidae; genus Arnoldichthys; species Arnoldichthys spilopterus. Next base: position 7,533,298 of record JBBPDA010000126.1, on the reverse strand, counting down.
ATAGATGCTGCTGAACTCAGTGAAGCACTGATGCTCATAAAGGTAAAGGGGTTTCACATCACCCGTTCCTGAATACTTGGTAACGCATGTGTGGAAGATGGTGCTGAATCAAGTAGTTAGGACTGATAAGGATGCAGCACACAAATGGAACCTGTGGAAAGAAGAAGTTGAATCTTTGAATCCCTGTGAACTGGCAAGAATGGCTGACATTAAAAAATTACATACATTTGTATGAATGGTTTCTTATACATGAATAACCAGACAATGTATAGCTAGACATAGATTACATTTTAGGCTTCATCTAGTAAGATAATATGAATAAATTGAGACTATTAAGCAATTAAATAATGAGCTAACGTGTTTATTTTTAGATTTGTAGGGTTTTTGGAAGTCCTCTACTTTATGCTGCGCACATTCAGATTGACTGCTTAAAGCTGTTCATTCATCAACAGCGTTTTTATAGAATATTGTTTCCAGTATTCTCAACTATTTAAGATGGGTTCTATCTTTCAGGTGCGTAAAACTCAGGCAAATAGTGAACTGGGTTTCCTAGACAAGGTGGAAGAGGAGGTGCATATGGATGTAGAACGCTCAATGAAGGAACTACAGGCCAGTTATGCTGAAACTGTACAAGAGTTGGAGAAGACTAGAAACATGCTCATCATCCAGCACAAGATCAATAAAGACTACCAGGTACAGTACCAACAGCAAGGTCCAGTGCTTTAAGACATTCGTTCATTGCTCCTGTGGCTTATTCCTATAAATCTAATGAGAATACTCTGTGTCAAAAATGTTATTTAGACAGAAGTTGAAGCAGTAACGCGTAAGATGGATGATCTGAAGCTGGAGAATGAACTTAAGCAAGAGAAACTGGCGCAGCTACTAGACATGCGAGCTGCCAGAATAAAGAAACTTGAAGGTCTTGCTGCGTTCAAAATATTTAGTCTTTTAACTCTTTAGTCAAAAATCACATTTCTTCTAAATTCATTGTTCTTTTTTTTTAAGCCCAATTAAAAGACATTGCATATGGAACAAAGACCCACACCTTCAGACCTGATGTCACTGATGATGATGTGACTGATGAGTTTGATGAAACTCTGCATCTGGCTCGAGGGGAGAACCTTCTGGAGGTCCACCTGGGCACGGCTCGGTTCAGCCCTGACGCTTTAGAGTCCCTTGGCGACAAAGACCCATCTACTTTTTGCACTTACGCATTTTATGACTTTGAGCTGCAGTCTACAGCCGTGGTGCGGGGGTCCCAGCCAGCTTATGACTTCACCTCCCAGTATCTGGTGAAAGTGGATGATCTCTTCCTGCACCACCTCCATACCAGTTCCATCACTGTAGAGACACAACTGGCAGAGGGCCTGGCTTACCACACTGTAGCGGCAGGTCAGCTGCGATTAAGTCAGGTCTTGGAGAAAGATGGGAAGGTGTTTGGCACTCTGCAGTTGGTAGGTGAGTTCTCTGGGTGTCATTGTTTCATGGTTTTGTTTAACCTAGCTTGTGCACTCTCATGTAGTAACATTCTGTCAGTAGAAAAAACCCATGCGTCGTGAGTTAAACCACTGCTTAACCAGGTGTTTCTGTTTTGGTTCGGAATTGTCACATCACTAGGAGATGAATGTTTCTCAAAGTCATTGTCATGTTCTTGTTGTGCAAAAAGTACACAATGGGCAAGGAGGTGCTGTCATACTCAAAAGCTGCTGCTATGCTAGCATTTTGCTCCAAAACAAATAATGCATGATTCATTTTGTATACAGCCTGTTAGCTCTTAAGTCCAGTTGAGCAGTTTCTTTCAAACGTAAGCTTGACCCATTAAAGAGCCGGTATTGTTTCTCATATTGTAACTAAATGAAACTACTGGAAATCTACTTGTGTGTTACATGTGTTCATTTTGCCCACACAATGTCAGCTTCAGGTTAAAAAAAGCTAATAATAACGGGCCAGAATTTGCCTTTAAAGACATTGGAGTCAGCCATAAAAGGTCTTGATGCGTGCATCGACGTAACTTTTTTAATATTGCTCTCGTTCTCTTTTAATGAGCCATTTCCCGACAGGTGGATTTGTTTGCATTGGTATAACACTTGCTGTCTCTTGTGGTAGGAGTCAGTGGTGATATCCAGGCATTTGGCACTCTGGACTACTGGCTCAGGCTGAGGGTTCCTTTAGAGCAAGCCGTTCGTCTGTATAAGGATAGATTCAAAGCACTGGGCTATCTTAACTCCAGCATTAGAAATCAGAGCCAGGTATGTTTCCTCTTTACTTGGTTAGACATGTGTATTTAGACCTTTTTACATGCTTTTAATGTGGCTGTTTGCAGCAGTAGCTGGTATACCTTAGAATGGTCAGCTTATTAATGTTTGAACTGTAGTAAAAAGATATGACGGCGTAATTTTTGTTGTTCTTATGCATCAACAAAGAGTTCATATATATATATATATATATAACAAATCAGCATATCAATCAATTTGTAGAATTATGTGAATATTTTTATATTTTATGTATTCTTTTATTTGGTTAAATTCAACTGAATTTGCTAAATATTTCCAAATTCCAATTTAAGATTTAAAAGCCGTTTAACTGCTAAGGTTGCCCCCTTGTGGAGGGTTTTCAGACTGCAAGGACCAAATAAGTAAACAAGCAAGGTAGACTCTTGAGGTGCTTTGCAGAAGTAGAGAAGTTTGATTAGCATATTGCTATATATATTGTGTGTGTGTGTGTGTGTGTGTGTGTGTGTGTGTGTGTGTGTGTGTGTGTGTGTGTGTGTGTGTGTGTGT
>JBBPDA010000126.1:7471630-7523568 GCA_037974385.1 Arnoldichthys spilopterus | reverse complement strand
TAGTGCCCGGGCCGGGACTCGAACCTGCGACCTTCAGGTCCCAAAGGCAGTGTCCTAACCAGTAGGCCACCACTGCCCAGGTTTTGGTGCCTGAAACTGAAATGTTCAGTTATATTTTTTTTACTGATTAACATCATGCTACTCGACATCACTGTAACGTTGAATAAAATAAGCTGACGTGTTTTTTTGATGAATAATTTGGGGTACACAACAATATTGAATAATCATATAGGTACTGGCGGACGATTGCTTGCAAACATTTGGAAGACCGGACAGATGATTGGTGTTACTGATGATATTTTAAACCAATGTTTGATTCCGTACAGTTCTATGCAAAATATAATCCTACTGATGTTTAGCTCACATACTGTACTGCTCCTAATAATAATGACCAGTGCAAGTTGTTAGTGCAACTAAGTTAAAGTGAAGTTGTGCAAGTGCAACTTCTAGGTGTTCGAGTGCTTTTCATTAAGTGGTGGTAGGCAGTGGTGGCCTAGTGGTTAGGGCGCTGCTTTTGGGACCTGAAGGTCGCAGGTTCGACTCCCAGCCCGGGCACTACTGAAGTACCCTTGAGCAAGTTACCGTCCCACTACACTGCTCCCCGGGCACTGTTGGTAGCTGCCAGCTGCTCCACATGTGCACGTGTGATGTGTTAAATGCAGAGGTTACAGTTCGTTGTGGTGCTTGAGTGTGTTCACAGTGACAAACTATCACTTTCACTAAACACACACAACGTTAATTAGATAAACGGCAAGCGTTTATAAAGCTTTGCTGACTGTGATGAAAACATTAGAACAGCTGTGATACTGAGACTGACATTTAGATCCCATAACTGGAGTCAAATCCTACAACAAGCTGTCGTACAGTAGCCCAGCATCAGCTGCTACTGCAGCACAGCTTTCTATGCCTTAAGAACCCTGGACTAAAGTTTAAATGATATGTGATGGAAAGAAGAGTGAAGGAGGGCATATGATGAGACAGGGAAGAGATAGGAGAGCAATACCGACAAACCGACAGCATCTAGACCAATTCCCTTTGATTGACAGTTTCATGGTGAAGACACTTAAAACTGGAAACTGGACTAGGTGCCTGACAGACTGACGCAAGACAGAGACAAATAACTGCAGCTGTATCCATCATTATAAGATGGGCATTCCCAGTGGACACTGTGTCATCTTTGTGAAAGAGATATTGCCTGTATTGTGCCCATCATTCTTAATAGTCCAGCTCAGCTGGAGGTTGATCTGTCTTATATAAAATATGAGGAGTGTCCCTCCTGGTTCAGCCGGAGATCTATCAGGGTGCTGGTTATGATAAGAACAGGATAGGATAGTGAGGATGACTGTGGAAAAAGAAAGAATTGTATTCTATTTGTAACCTAATGGGTCTAGTGGAGAGTTATTATAGTTTTGAAGAAATAGTTTTTATTTTTATTTTTTATTAAAAGAATTTAATTTAAATATTTTTTATTTCAGTTTTCAAGTTTCAGTATTAAGTTTTAAATTTCGGATTTTTAAATGAATATATTTTAAATTAATTAATTTTAGCTAGTTTATAGAGGACATTGATAGTTTGTTTTTATATTGCTGATACTGGTTCACTATAGACACTTTAAGGTCAATGTATATGTACCAATTATATCAGGACATATATATGTCTAAAAATGCCATACAAATATAGTATATTATTACCTTATTAAAAAAAATTATATATATGTGTGTGTGTGTGTGTTTATATATGTCTCTATATATTTTTATTAGTCACTTTTTTATTTGATTTTATTTATAAACTTTTTGAAGTCTATTTTTAAGTTTAAGCAATTCACCATGACAGTGCCAAGACACACACACACACACACACACACACGTTCAGTATTCATTCTTTTTGTGAGGACATTTCAGTGACTTGTGCAAGTTTTCTGCTTTTTTAGTTTTTATAATAAAGTTTATAAGTAAAAATAAAGTTTTTCTCATTTTCCTATAGCAACACATGCACACGTACACACACGTTTTTAGACCTGTACCCTTTGAACATGAATAGTGTGTCAGTATTAATGTGTAAAGATTGTTGTATATTTCTATTTTTTTTTCTCTGCTAGCCTTTCGAGCGGATTCGCGTGGAGATTGTGTCTCTGGATCTGAAGCCAGAATCTAGGGTCTCCTTGGACTCTAATGTTGTCAAGCTGTTTGTGGAGTACTGTTTCCTGGACATGCCTACAGTGGAGACCCCCCTGTCACTGCCCAAACCGCTGCCTGGACAAAGCATTTACTACAACTATAGCAACGGTGGGCACTCATGAACTGAACACATGTTCTTCAGAAATCTTAGTATGAAAGCATGTTATGGGGGTTCACTGTTATTCATTGTAATACTGCTGTTCACCTTGTGCTGGCAGTGATCCATGTGGATGTGGAGAATAACCAGGCGAGACGGCACACCCTTAGAGCAGTACTCGAAGGGAGGAACAGAAAGCTAGAGAAGTACTTTTGTTTTACTGTTTTATTTGTCTAGTTTTCTTTGTTTAATTGGCATTTTTGCCTACACAGAGATTAATGAGTCTGAGTAATTTAAAGGGAGCAGACTGGACTTGTACATTCATCCCCAATGCTGATTGTATCGGTGGTTGACTGGCTGTTGTTAATTGGCTGTTTCAGCATTAAGTTCACAGTAGTGAGTGACCCACCTGAGGAGGAGGAGCAGGAGAAGGAGTGCGAGGATGTCGGTGTGGCCTACCTCCGGATCACTGACATTCTGAAGAAGCAGAGGGACATGACTGATGTTAGCCTCAACAGTAAGTGTGTGTTTGTGCGTCTGTGTGTGTCTCTGTGTGCGTGCACATCTGTGTTTTAGCAGCATATAGGATACATTATATCGAAATGTTCATTCTCTCTCTTTTTGTTCACCTCGTTCTCTGTTCTCGATCTCTTTCTGTCTCCAACTGTAGTTGTGGATGTGCAAGACAGCAGTGAAGTGGTGGGCACCCTAAAGGTGACCTTAGAAGCTCTGGAGGCTCTGAGATCTATCATGGAGGATCCAGACCATGACCATTTCTCCTCTGTTCTCACCTGAACCCCAGCAACTACATTTAAACAGAGACTCATGTACAGCGTTTAGAGCAATCAAGATTAAAAGTTTGGAGAATACAGTAATAGTAGGTTTTGTTTACACTGCTTGATCAGGGTGAAACTCCATGAACAGTTGACAAATTTGAAAAAAAGAGGTCTGTTTTTTAGAGAAAGTTCCCCCTGACATTTTGGTTATTTCTGTTCATGACTATTACATGCACCAAAGAGAAGTGAAAATCTCAACATAGTCACGCAACATATGAGTGATGTTTGTTTACAGTTGGTCAGAGAGATTTTAATCTGGAGAGACGAAGAAATAAAGAAGTTCCAGGCTCTGTCTTCTAGCCAATACAGACAAGAGAAGAGTTTAATAGTGGGTTTTAAATATTCCTACAGAAGAAGAGATAATAAAAACATGTGTGACTAATGCTCTTTCAGATGAATAACATTACAAGCCTTTGATTCTTCTTCTTACAGTGGAACCCAGTGTGACATCCTCAAGGATGTGAATATTTCTCTATGGCTTCCTCCCTGGGTATAAGCCCCTAGACCTCAGCTTGACGTGGTGATGATGTTTAGCTCTTTAATAACTGTGCTTAATGAAAAGCCTGTTAAGCCTCATTAGCCGCTGTGTGCCACACGGCTGTTTTTATATTGAAGCTGTGGAATGGAATCTAACTGAATTTAATGGGATTTAATCCATCTCTTTAAAATGCTAATGCCCATTTTCACGCGCGTTGACTCACAGCACACATACTCTCCCTCTACCCTCCCTCGTTTCTGTCTGTCTGCAATGCAGAAGAGCAGTAGCAATTGGTACCTTTTAGTTAAAGGAAAAGTATATTTTTAAATCAAAATGAATTACTTTTGTTCTTTTCTTTATTTAAAATGACAGATTTGAGACATTTTTTCTAGAATTAGGGGGAAAAAACCATGAATGTATCTGGTATTTATTATTTCCTTGTATGTAGCAGTTTATTAAAGTCATTTTTGTTGTTTAGCTTATTGCCCGTCACCGACAATTCATACTTTTTCTCATTAGTGCTGCTGTACCACTGTACGATCAGAGCATTTAACTGATTTGGCACTCTGCATGGTAGACCTGTCAGTCTAAGTGATGCACAGTCTCTGAGTATCGACTCTGACATGGTTGGTGGGTTCTTCATGTGTTTAGTCTGACCTCATCATTAGCTCTGCTCAGGAGCTGATCAATATTATTGATCTGTGCTGCTAGGCTCTGCCACAGAGACACTCTTCATCCTGTACACATGCAAATGACCCTGGCACCTGAAAAGAAAGCCAGGAAAAAAGCAGACAAGAAGCAGTGTCCCAAGTGGTCTCATTAGGCATTCAGAGTTAAGACGTGGGGCGGGTCATGTTGTCATGTGCAGATGATTGGTGCACAGCCCTTTGACAGCTGTGACAGGCGGGTGGGTGGCCCTGCAGCCCCGCAACCCCCTCTCCTCTTTAGGCCCATCTGTCATATTGTGCTGAGAGTTCCTGCCATTGAGGGAAAAGGTACAGGACTAGTCCTCAATTAGGCGCGTTCGCTACAAGAGGAGTATGTCATTTTCACGACATGGATAACCTCTGAGGCCCAAGGCCAAGGCCACTTACCACAGGCAGATCCCAAATGAGCCTGAACTGGAACCAGTCACTGTAATGTTTCTTTTTCTTTTTTTTAACCAAGAGCCACTAAGAACACCCTGTGGCTTAACTGACTCATCATATACTTCTCAAGACTCCTTCTCGATTCTTTTAACCTGCAATCACATGTTTTTCCTCTTGCATGTTTTCCTTCCTTCTAAATGGCAGCAGAAACCTAACCTTTCAAACTTTGCCTCGTGTGTAAGATGTATGATAAACATGAGTAAGCCCTGTGACTGGGCAAGCAGTGGTTTGAATGGTACTGTCTCATGTCAGGACATTTCTTCAGCCTTTCATGAATTGGTAATGGCCTCATTTAAAGCTTTGACACATGTGCCTAAATGGACAGTACGGGAGTGCTTTGCATGTTTCTGAAGTCGACAGGCCCACTGTGGGCACTGGTGCATGATGTTTGCCTCTCACTTCTGTCTCCCTAATCCGTCACCTCTGACCCTGGGCCTGTATTTAGTGCCTGCACATGGCGGTTCAGGCTGCCCGCCGCGGTTTTGAGTGACTGCTCTTGCGCCTGCTGCAACACTGCGCTCGTCTGAGTGTGACTGGCTGAGGCTTGTGCCTGTCTGCCGCTTTCATTACGCTACTGCAGCCTCTGCCCGTCGGCCCATACCGCCACGCTGCAGGCCTGTCAACCACATGATCAGGGGTGCATGAAGAGATGACCTCGGTCTCTCTCGCTGCCGTATTGGAATATAGGCAGATTCTCACTCTCACTTCAAGAGAAATGTATTCAGATGAGCTGCGCTAAGGGAAATGGGGAAAAGCGCTAGTTGCTAGGGTAAAACATAACCTGCCACTTCAGTCATGGTTTAAAGGAGTAGTTCCGTAGAAAATACATTTAAAACATTCACCCCTTATTCCAAACATAGTCCTTCAGCGAAGACATTTTTATTTATTTTTAAGTTTGCTTTCAATGCACTGGAGAGATGAAGCAGATGTTGCTAACAAGTAATGGATACCTCATGAGTCATCGTACAAATTACATGCCTAATTCGGCACACACTTATCTTAAACCACATTGAATGCAATGCATTCTGCAAGGCTAAATTTGCACACTGCTGTATGTAAGTGACCTCTGTGCTGATTGGCTGCTCTTTAGTATTTCTCACTATAGGCAGAAACAGTCCTTATAACTTCAATGTAAATAGACAGATATACAGTACTGTGCAAAAGTCTTAAGCACCTATGTTAAGAGTTTAAAGCCGTTTATCTGAGCAGTAAGTTTCTTTCTGCAGCAAAAACCCAAGTGAACATTAGAATCAATGCAAACGAACAGAAAAGCAGAAAAGAATGAAGATCTGTGTGTAAACAGTAGCTGATGGTGTGCTAGCTGGTTAGAAAACTCTGGTTTGGCTCCAGATTTCTCCTCCAGTCATTGCATGGATGTGTGTGAAGCTCCATCAGCCCCTGATTTCATCTAAGAAAGGACTGATTGAGCCCAAACCAGAGATTTGATGGGGACTACAGCAACACTGGGCATCCACTAGGACAACTTTTTAAATGGTCAAATCAACACACTGATATAAAATCACTGTTTTACTGTTATTAGTGTTTTTTCAAATATTAGTGTTTTTTTGAGAAAACAGAAACACTCACTGTCCAGACAAACAGCTTTTAAAGATCATTTCCCTGGGTGCCAAGACTTTTGCACAACACTAAGTTTTTCACAACACAGTGAGGCTGTTTTCACAATTAAGTTTACATATGTAATCTGCATATACTTGGCAGTGAATAATGCCTACATATTTTATCAAACTCTTCTTTCAAAAACCAGAGGAAATTTGCTATTTCCATGGGTCCTTGGCTGCATGAACAGAGCAGGGCCCAAGGTTCGTCAAAGCAGGCTAAATCTCTCTCCAGAGGGCCGTAGCTGAATGAAGGTTCTCAGCTTCACTCCATTTTTTGTTACATTATTCCTGTGGTCTCATAACATTACGAAGGAAGCATTGACGGAGAATTTAGGAAGAAGCAGTGAAGTAAGAAAATAATTTTAAAAACTTGCAGAACATTATAAGATCTGTGTGCAGCAGTGCAAACCCTGTAGCAGTGAAGACTCGACCAGCCACTAGGTGGTGTGTGGACATCACGGTTCTCCTAGAGCAACTCTGACTATGTTCCACTCTCCACGACTCAGTGATCCTGAGGTGTTAGAGCAGAAGATTTTCCTGTCATAGGGTACAGTGTAATCTCTTAACCTCTTGCCCAGTCAGCTCTCCTCCCCTGTGTGTCAACTCTGTTACCAGCCCTGATTTACCATAATAATTAGCCAAATAGATCACTACTGGGGGGCTTTTAGCTCTGCCCGGCCTTTATTTTCAAACTGTCTTTTTGCGTGACAGTTTTGACATTCCTTAGGTTAAGCAACGTGCTTTCGGGTCACGGGCTCTTGACCTTGTTTTGCTTAGCTCTGTATTAACAGCACTTTAATGTATGCGTGGCATGTCGCTTCCAAAATTACATGCTCACTGTTAAAGTTTCACAGTTTTTAAGCTACTGTACAGGTGCTGGTTAAAAGATTGACTGATGTGGTTCCTTGTAGAATATTTACTTTTCTGCAAAAGAAGGTGTGTGTGTGTGTGTGTGTGTCCATGTGAGGGATAAAAGAGAGAAGTGTTTATGCTTGCTTGCGCACGCTCATATTGAAATTGTTTTTATGACCTTCACTCTGTCCGTGACACACCAGGACGGTACTTCCCAGAGCAGTGTTTAAGGATATTGATTCTCACAGACATAAAAACACACTTATTGAGAGGCCCTTAAAAGCATTAGCATCTTCCTGACTGCACTTACACTCCATAATGTTGGACTGCTAAGTCATTGACTGCCGAGCTAAAAACTGTGAAGCGCTGGCTCTTAATCAATGCTTTTCTCACTCAGAATCATTACTCACACACTCCTCACCAGCACCCACTGATTCAGTGTGTTGTGCTGAAAACAAACTCTTTAACACCCGCTGCAGTTTTAGTCACACCTCATAGACCCTTATTTGCAAAGAGTTATAGAATCAATAGCCAACAGTTTGCTACACCAAAAAACATTTAAGCATGCTTCGTTTTATATTGAGTGTTACGTTTATAGGTTTTAATTGTGAATTATTGAGTGGGCCCAAAATCTTTTTCATGCTTTTAATGGATTCCTGTATCCCCCTTGGGTTCTAGGGCCCTTCGTGTGCGTCTCAAAGATGCATCACTTTTAGAGGACATATGGCCTATATTCGTTTTTTCCCACTTCACTTTTGATGTTCGTGTGAGTTTATGCATGAAAAATGATTTTGCATAATTATTCCCAATATCTCTTTATCCCTTAGGATCAATCTGGCTGTTTGCGTTAATGCACCTTTAAGATGTGTATTGTAATGACCCCTGTTCTGCTCTTTAGGGCTGCTCATTCAAAATGAATGAAACACTCCTTATAACTTCACCGAGCATGTGCTATAGACTGATATATAATAGGACAAATATATATAAAAGTGTTACTTTATTGTTGTTTTTTTGCAGCTTAGTGTCATTGTATGGACTGTACATCCTGTAAAGCTGGTGAAATCTGTCTCCACCGGACTGTAGCTGAATGAATGTTCTCAGCTCTGCTATACTGTAGGTACAGGCCAGATTGAGAGGCAGAAACACCCACTTTCATATTAATCATGTCCTTCTGACTCAGCTCTACAAAGAGAGATGAACTCTGCTCTGTCCCTATTTAAATTACCTGCCCATTGTCTTTCCAGACCCATAGCCACTGGCAATCATTTTCAGACTCTACCTGGGCTGGTTAACCTGAGATTTACTCTTTTAGTGGTTGATGGGAGAGAGTTCTTGGAATGTGATGGGAATGGGAAATCATTGTATTTTGCCAGTAGATTTGCATAAGTAAATATTTAAAAGTAAGCAACATGGCAAAGCTGGTGTTTTGTCATGTAGCCTGTTGCTCGGTTTTGCATTTAGTGAACTTAATAGAGCACCCAGTTAAGATCCGGTGTGTTTTGCTGCATCGGTGCTGTGACGTGCCTGTTATCTCTGGAGATTGTTGTGTAGGAAATGAGAGGTCAAAGGAACGTGAGTGTAATGAAGGGGAAATGTGTAGGCTATTAGAGTGGAAGTTTGACTTCAAACTAAACTAAGAGTGATCAACTCTTTTACAGGACTAGTAAGAGTGGACATTATGGCAAAAAAAGAAAACATTTCCATAAGTGGAGATCTTCACAATGCACAATATTCACGATATTTCGTTTTTCTGATGTTTGCTAACAATTTGGAACTAAAATGGTTATAAGTAAAAGGGCAGTGTATAAAAAGCTTCAAAATTAATGTAGGTTCAGTTATTTTTTTAGTTCTATTCTACATAAATGACCAGAAAAATTAAAAAAAAAGATGCTTAGCATAAAGCTCCGACATCCAATCAACTCTTTTTTACTTGTTAGTGTAAAATCATACATCTATAGTTGGTCTTAATCTGTCTTTTTAATGACACATGCGGTAGATCTGTGTCTTACTAATTTATGTGCTTTTCGTATTGTATAATAAAGGTTATAGTAATATTAGTGTTAAATTACGTGATTTTGTACTGTTGCGTACTTGTGTAGCTTTTTTACAAGTCATGTTCCCCTCCAATGGTCTGAGAAATGTAAGAAAAGGAGATTTGACTGCTAACTTATTACTAATATAGAGAACAGTGGTGATGTAAGTCCAGTCAGTGGTTATAATTCCATCATTTATGTGCAAGCAAAGCTAGCGGTACAAATTCGATCTTTTTCTTGGATGTGTGTCTGTTGCTGTGTGAATTTCTCTGTGAATAAATGACGAATGGTTAAGTTTTATAGTGTCCGTGATATTTACATGGGTGAATGACTATTCCTTTTCACACCTTGGGAGAATAAGCTGAATAAATTTAGGAGTCTGTTGCCCTTTGGATTAGACATTAGATGTCGTTTGTGAGACAGGCCGTTCTACATTGTTAGTGATTAATTGAAGGTAGCGGACGTACACCTTCAGTAGTGTTTAATGGTCCAACGACCTTGCGGAAAGTAAAAGCAGTGGATGGAAAATTACTAGGCCTGCAGAACTACTTTTCCCATGGAGCTTAAAGTGTAAAAGCTTAAATCTGTTTAGAAATTCAATTTTGCTTGCATTAGCTTTGTCGTAGATGTAGTTTATTGTTGATGACTGCTTAAATATGCACTAATAATACTCCATTTCTATATTATTCATGCATAGAATGTAAAATATAATTCAAGTTAAGTTCAGTAAGTAGACAGTGGCTGTGGATTATGATATGTATTTATTTGCTCTAAGGAAATCAACAAAATCATCTGACTGGCATGCCCAAATATTTGCATACACGTGCATGAATTATGCAATATTACACTGTTTTTGTTTCTGGGTTCTAAGTGTTATATTTCAATGGATTATGTCTAAAAGTCGATGTTAAAACAGCTCTATTCATCATAAACTTTGATTTTAAGACCACAGCCCACAAAAGTTTTATTTATAGTAGCAAAACAGGTCAATTTTGGTCTTTTCTGGACAGTCCCAGAAAGCTCTAGAAGGTTTTTAAAGATTCTAGAAAGTTTTAGAAAATGCTTGACAATTCTAGAAATTTCTGGGCAGTTCTCGCAGTTCCAGAATATTCTGGAAGTCTACTTAGCATTTAAAGTGAATGGAGAATGGAGAATGTTTTTGCAAACAGATACATTTCAAAATGTCCTTGTCCTGAGCACTGAAACAACGTTTTTGTGAAACAACAGCTATTTTCTACTGCTTTAAGTTACGTAGCGTTGATATGCTTATCACTACTGCTAAAACTGATACCAGTACAGTTACAGGATGTCAATACTGTTACACGGCTATAAACCATATATTGCCCAGCACTACCCACACTGTCAGCAAAGGATCATTTTCATGGTGTGTGCATCTGCTTGCTCTGTCAGGGATGAGTCCTATTCCTTTTACCTCTCCTATGCCCCACATCTCTCTCTACGTGTCTGTACATTCCTGGAGCACGGTAGCACTTCCTTCACATTTCTAGCAGAGCGCAGTCAGGTTTGATGGTGGCGCTGGGATTGCCAAAGGTGCTGTAGCTTTAGCCCCGCTGCTTGTCGCTGTGTTTGTCTGCTCTGTCAGTTTTATGTGATCAGGTTGTTTCTGGGGCTGGTGTCAGGCAGGTAGTGTATATGAGGAGTTTACTAAGTAAATACTGTGATCTGTCTTCAAACTGCCAAAGACACTCTAAATCTACTGCCGTCTGCCGCTGTGTATGATGGAGGGCCTCTGGCTCGGAGCTTAAATGGAAAAATTTTTCTCTCGATGTCTCTTGAGCATGTCATCTTTCTCTCTTTCTTGCTGTCGCATGCACACACACACACACAAACACACACACACACACAGTGTACAGCGATTGCATTTATCCAGACAGTTAATTCTGCCACAAAGAACGCTGAGCATGCTAATTTAACATTTCTTTACGTATAACCTGATTTCTTGTTGACAAAAGGGAAGACAAGAAGAAATTAGATTTAACATGCTGCCTTGCTTGAATAAACAAACAAGAGGGAGAACAAAAGATTTGCTCCACTTCAGGTCCATTCTCTGTGTGCAAATAAGATATTCAGCACAATGAAAGCTGCTTTAGCGCTAACATGTTATCACTCAATCAGAGGCGCAGAAGATAATCTGTGTAAAAGGGATTATAAAGCATATCTGCCACAAATGCTGCTTAAAATGCCCCCTGAAATATGTTAATAACAGGGTGTTGCATTTATTAATATTCAAATTTAATCTCATTAATTATTCAGCCATGAAAACTTGCACAGTCAGTCATGTTCCAGTACATAACTTTCCCTCTTTTTTTTTTATATAGATTGTATTTTTTTTTTTGCTTGTGCTGATCCCATCTGGTAAACTGTAGTCTGCTGGAATTTCGGAGCGATTTGATGGATTTGACATGCATGCCACAAGTTTTCTTTTTAACTTTGGCATGCACACGGTGGGTGTGTGTGAAGCAGCACAGCAAAGTGTGCAAGCTTGCCCAGCTGTGTGTATATATTGGTTGGGGAAGCTTTTTTAGCCACAATTAGGTGAGTAAATCTTGATTCCTCCAGTCTACATACTTCTATGTTTCTGCTCTTTAGTCTGTGCCATGGATGTGTGTATGACATTTCCAATATAAAGACTGCATTTATTCTCTCTTCTCTTTATTCTCCTTTCTCATACCTCTTTTTCCCTACAGAACGCCGATTGATTGAGATGGAGATGGTGAAAGTTGAAATCTGCTCGCCCTTTTGTTTTATACCTGTGGGTCTGTACTTCCTTCACTCTTGCCTTTACTGGTATGTAGCTTTTATAGTGCTGCCATTCGTAACATCACTTTTTATTTCGCTTCACCATGCCTGTATTTTCAGCAGCTCCTTATTGAATTTCACTGAGATTCCTTGGCTTTAAGCTGTGCGATCTAAGATTTCCTTCACAGCATGCCACCTGTAAATATTACTGCCTTGGTCATGTCAATAAAAGAACATCATTACTTTCACAAGGTTTTCTGAAGCAGATCATGACCTTCTGGTCTTGCCCTGTAACAGAGGACAGAACAGACTGCAGTTGTCCAGCTGATGAGAAAAGGACTGAAAGCTGGGCAAAGCAGCTCACTTTGAGTGGATCTGTAGCTCCCAATTTCCAGTTTTTTCTTGACTCAGTTACGGGCCTTTGAGTTTATTCTGGGTTCTGGTGCTAAAAAGGAAATATGTTTATATGCATAAACTACAGTTGTATTAGTAAGACAACTGGTAATTATAGCCATTAAATGACAGCATTATTCTATATAATATTCTATATTATAATATCTACCCAAAAGTATATTTCTGTGTGCTTTTCATAATGCAAAATGTTGAAGACTTAGTAATAAATAGACCGTAAAAATGATGTCACTAGACATTATTTTGTCTTTTCAAAATGCTCTGAAAATAGAACACTGTATTGTGTTGTTAATCAGTAGTTTTATTGTTTTGGTCATTTATGGCAACCTGGGCCATCTTTTTAAATCTGCTGGAATGATTGATTAGGCCTTTTGTTTCCTGTTGCCCTTGAGGGCAAAAAGTCAGTATGTCCATTATTTATGGCTGCCTTAGTGCTGTGAGGTCCCATCCTGCCTTGCTACTACTCTCCCGCTTTTATGACATTTACCTCTACTGAGAGAATGTTACTACAGCTTTGCACTCTATCAAGGCTAACCTGGTCAGGGGTCTGTTTTCCTTGTTCAGTTTTAAAACTGTTGAGAAGGAATTTACAACAGTCTTGGAGGTGAACATTGTGTTGGCAGTAATTCTCATCGCAAAGAGGTGCTATTGATCTGAACAGACTGTCCCACTGGAAACATTTATCTTCAACCTTCTCTTCTCTATATAAAAAAGTTTAAAATATATTTATTTATTTACCTATTTGTCTTTAGCAACTCTTCTATGCTTCTGTATTAGTCCAAAAATCCAATCCAAAAATTATCCTTGGTCATTTATGTATTGAGAAAAATAATCAATTATTTCATATCTGTGAGTAATAAATGTGTTTGTTTAGCAGTAAATTTGAAGGTGAAGTTTTTAATCAGTGAGATGATAGTCAGGCATGAACAAACAAAATGATCTCTAAAGAGTTTAGACTCCTCCAATCCACCATCAGACACTGTGTACACATGATTATTGTTACCCTCTCCAGGAGTGCTTGACCAACACTCACTCTAGTACACAGGTGTATAATAGTGTAACCACAATTGAACCCAAGGTAACTTCTCAGCAGATAAAGACCTTTCTCTTTTTGGCTGATGTTAATGTTCATGAGTCCACCATAAGTAAGACACTAAACAACAATGGCTTGCATGGCAGGGTTGCAAGGAGAAAGCCACTGCTCTCCAAAAAGCTAATTTTTCTGCAGATTCTAAAGATCATGGTATCTTTGCAAAGAGGTATTATTGATCTGGAGAGACTGTCCCATAGGAAACATTTATCTTCAACCTTCTCTGTATACAGTTTTCAAACTAGATGTTTAAAATATATTTGTGTTTACATATGTTGTAATACATAAACAATATAGAACTAAATTATAGATTACTTGGACATTAAATATAAATAGCATACTGAAATACTGAGATAGATTTTAAGATACAATTGTATGCAAAAGTATGGGCCCTCCATAAATGTGTTGTTAATCTGAGTGGAAATAAGTTCCCATTATTTATAAAGAGCACTTTTCTGCACATTTAAGGCACAATTACTGTTTACTTGCTGATTTTAAAGCACATAAAATGTGACTTATGTATATAACTCATTCAACTCAACAAAACCAATCGAAATTGTCTGGTAACATTTGTAGAAAATAACCACATTTTGCCAGGGAAAATCAAAAAAGCATGTAATAAATGTTAAGTAACAGGCACAGAAGCTTCATAGAGAGAATGCCATTACCCAAATGGCCAAGAGACTATTCCAAACTGGTTAAAGTTTCCACACAACACATTTTGTGTGCCTTTGGCTATTTGTCCAAGCCATCTTCTCTGACAGCTTCTGGTGCTAATTGAGAGCCAACGTATTTCTCTACCTGACGTTCCATTAGCAAGTCGACATCATCCAGGCTGGAGTTGTGCGGCAGGCTGATAGTGCACAGAGTAGGCATTTATCAGCGGGCCTGGCGCATGCTCGCTGTGCAAGCCTAGCCCATCAAGCTGACACTTCTGACAGTTCTCCCACGGAGATGTTGACGTACAGTACATCAAACTAATGTCGCCATATGATTGGCATGTCATAAATACAAACAAGCTCATCTGATGATATTCTCTGTAATTGCTGTGTGCAGTGAGACAACGATAAACAATTTGAGTTGTCAGCCGTAATAAGGCTATTTATAATTGACTGAAGACTCTCTAGAGTGGTATGACTGATCTCTTGTTTCAGTGCTGACTGTGCTCCGCTGTCTTTTGTGTTGCAATATGACAGTTTAATTGCGTTAGGTCTGTCTTTTGCATTAAGGTTGTACGCTTTTGTTGTAGGCCTTTGGAGTTGCTGTTTTTGTTTGCATGTCTTGTGTGGGTTATCTGAATGTAACAGCTGTTGGTAAAAGACGGTAAGAAAATGCCAACCATAAGAGGGTGATGTGGTGCTAGAAAAGAAGGGAAAACTCTAGACATCTTCATACTCCAGATTAAAGTACCTGCTGGTATTTATTCCATTAACATTATCTCATTTTACTACCAAGTTGTGTTTAGCGAAGTAAGGAACCTTGAAGTCAGATATTTTCGTGCATACTGGCCAACCTGTATTAGTGTGAGTTCTCGTGCTTCACAAACTTGACTATAAAAAGATTTTAAGACAACAAAGTGGTGACCTTCTTGTTTGATTCCCTATAAAGAATGAAAATGCTGTTTGTTTAAACAGAGCAATAATCCGTAAACTGAAGAAACGGGTGTTAAAGCTCAGCCTGAACCAGAAACTTTGTGCTATAAAGCTGATGTTAACAAAACGATCTTAAAAAGCCTGTATCTGTCTTCTGCCATTGTTTAGGAGTGAGTTCCACTTTACTGCACTGTGTAATTCAGACTAAAAGATGTAGATACTAAGAACTAAGTAACTGCTCTTCTCCATGTGTAAATGTATTAATATCATAGTGGTGCTTGAAAGTTTGTGAGCCCTTTAGCAGCTTTTCTAGATTTCTGTATTAATATGTCATCCAATCAAATTGATTGATTAATTTTCATAACTCGATAAAGTAGATTAAGAGATTCCAGTTAAACAAATGAGAAAAAAAATATTATCCTTGGTCATTTATTTATTGAGGAAAGTAATCCATTGTCACATATCTGTGATTGACAAACATAATTTGAAAGTGAAATTTTCAGTCAGTGGGATGACGATCAGGCATCCATATCAAAGTCTTCAAAACACATGGTTGTGGCAGTGTATCATGGCATGGACAAAAAAGGTTTGTACATGCTCATCAGGCTGGAAAAGGTTACAAGACCATGACTCCTCCAATCCACTCTCAGACAGACTGTGTACACATGATTTTTGTTACTCTCTCCAGGAGTGCTTGACCAATGATCACTCCAAGAGCAAGGCATTTAATAGACTGTGAGTTCACAATGGCATCTCTCACCTTGGCTAATGTTGATGTTCATTTTCCATCATAGGAAAAACACTGAACAACAATGCTGTGCATGGCAGGGTTGCAAGGAGGAAGCCCCTGCTCTCCAAAAAGAACATTTTACACATTTATCACATGGAAAATATTTTGTGCGTGAATGAAATTGTAATTGTAAGCACAATGATTATGAGGTGATAGTATCATAGTTTAGGCTTGTTTTGCTGCATATTGGCTTGGACAGGCTGCCATCACTGATGCAACATTGAACTGTGTAGTATATCTCCAAAATCTAAAGGAAAATATTAAGACATCTGTCCATGAACTTACAAGGGAAAGTGGGTCATGCAGCAAGACAATAACCCGAAGCACACATTTTGTTCTACCAAAGAAAGGCTGATGAAGAAGGGAGTTATTTTTGGGAATGACCTTAACCCTCTTAACCTTCTTAACTTTTGTTACTCACAGATATATCATTTTGGATCATTTTTCTTCAACAAATGGCCAAGTCTCATTTGTTCAGTTGGATTTTCCTTATCTACGTTTAGCATTTGTGTGAAAATTGGATGATGTTTTAGGTCATATTTGATGCAGAAATTTAGAAAATTCTAAAGGGTTTACAGATTTTCAAGCACCACTGTATCTTAATTACAGCCAGTGCTACTGAATATATATTCATATTTTTTGCATATATCTGTTCTGAGTTTATTCTTTTTTCATGTTTTTATACTCTTATTCTATGATAAGCAGCATTGACGTTACTGAAACATTCTGGACTGATTAGATTAGCATTAATTAGCATAATTCTGCCACATTGTTCTGTGAGGATGTTTTTAAATTTAGCAGTCTGAAACATAAAGAATTTAGACAAAATCGTAAAAGAAGTAATTCTAGACCTCATTGTTATACATTTCCTTTCTATTCTTAACAAGATCTTTGATCTTATGGCTGTCCTGCCATATGCGAACAGCAACAAAATCAAAATAGAAGACAACCTGACTATTAAGCAGCAGCCTTTTTTCCCCTCTCTCCCATCTGTAAATCCAAGCAGGCTGCACTGACGAGACTCATGAAGGTTCTGTTTGCATTGATGCCTTTGATCTTCTCTGCAAATAATTATTTATTTGTTTATTTTCTGATCACCAGAGTGGGCATCTGTGCAGCATGAGCTCATATGCTTCCAAATGGCCTGCAACCAAAGTGAAGCATTTCACTGGTGATTGCATTTTTGTGCTGTTCCGCAGAGGGTCAAGCATGCCATCCCATAGTGACGATTGATGAGTTGTGGCTTTTGTAAAGCGTTGTGGTCAGCATGCTTTTCACCAGCTCTTTGGAAGGGAGGCACTGTGTAGAACTTCACAGAATAGTTAGTTTAACATTACCTCACTCTATTATGCCAGTGGACTGGACTAACCTTAGCTTATGAGGCTTTATCCTTGGATAAGCCTTATGTAAATTACACGGGACAGTCCAGATTAGCAGTTGCAATCTGACAGTTGGTTGACGGTGATTGTAAAAACATTCAAACAACAGAAAACTTTCAAGGGTTCTTCAAAAAATAGAGGGCCTCTAAAAGACCGAGTGCCTTGTAGAGCACCATTCATTGACAGTGGTGCTCTGGTGAACTAGCACCAACTCAATAAGAGGCTGTCTATAGACCTCCATGCGCAACTGTGCACGAACTGTGCTTCATTCCCATGACAGCTGAATGGAACAGCAGGAGGAGTGAATGATATTCAGCTCTCCTGACCTGTGTGTCTGCTGGGCGACCTCTCTGGTGACACGTCCAAACACAATACAACTGCACAGCCTGATCATGACAGGCCAACACTGGAGCTTCCTCCTGGATTCAGAACCGCAGGCCCAGCTGGAGTTTGGGTAGCCTTTGAGGTTGATGCTGTTTCCTTTTATTTTATTGGACTACTAGTTTGGTTTTGATGTGTACATTATGTGTGTGGTACAGCCTATAAGAAGACCCAGAAGAACCAAGAAGGTTTAGCTAATTTTACTGTAAAACCTTATTTATAGGTGCTACCTAAGGACTTTTCTTCATTGTTTAGATGTTCCAGCTACTCTAAATGCATCCTAAGTAGTATCCTTTGTAAATGGTATTGTAATTCTTAAGACAGGTGGGCTGTTAAATTATTTTTCACAGGACTTCCCTAGGGCCTGTTTGAACTGAGCAAAACAGATTTCTTCTTTTTATAACCAATGAGAAACACAAACCCACTTCATTCTGCCTCACTTCTTCTATAGACAGCATATGGCAAAGTGGGAGTGCAACAGTTGGTTCAGTGGAGGGCTACAGATTCATACAAAGAAAAGCTCAGACATCACTGGCATTCCAAATAGGAGGCAGGCACAGCCTCTTTTATTGGCCCAATATGTTGGTGCTTTTCTACAGAGAGCCACTTTTGTTCCCATATCCTCCAGCATTCAGACGCATGTTTTCAAATGTTTTACACCTCATATAACACTTTGTGTTTGTTAGGCACACTTTGACACAGATGTAAGTGATGTTACTCTTTTGAAAGAGTCCGGCAACAGAGAAGGCTCTTTTTTTGATCTAGCCAAAGAACTCTCAGCTCGGTTGCATGAGAGCCGACCAGGAATTGGGTGGGGTTTGAGGAGAAAAAAGTCTTTCCCCCACATGATTTTGTTCAAGTTTTTGAAAGTTTTATTTAGGATTTTTTTTACAAGTGGTGAAATGTACATTGCAGTATTCAGTGAAGAAGTTTTTGACACTGGTTGTAAAAGCACATTACATTTTAGAAATCAGGATGTAACGTTATTAAGGTCAGAGAAAGGCTGAGTTAAAGTTAAGTTAAAGATATTTACTTGAATGCCAGTTCTAGACAAGATGAACATCTATGGGGCCCATAGAAAGCATGAAGTGGTGTTGGTAGTTTTATATCAGCACATTCATCATTTTCACACCATGCATGCTTAATAACAAAATAATTTTGCATGGATTTTCCACTCCAGTGGCGCTCTTTAAATTATGTGTGGCATTTTTGCTATTTTATGTCAGTGAAATGAAATTGCGCTCTTGAGCAACAAAAACCACGTCTAAAGTCAGCGACATTATTAAATCATATTTTTGCAGTGGATTTTAGTGCACATGCATGCCACTACTTACAGACATGGGTACATGCTCAAAATGCACCCCGAAAGGGTTTGGTGGAACGGTGCTGCTCCCGTAAATTTTTACTTTGTGCATGAGCAGGTCCATTTCCTCGCCAAAAAACCTGGTTTGCTAGGTAAATATACTATTATAATAGCAATCCACTATTACACCATCCCCTGCCCTTTAAAGGTGAGGTGATGTGTCATTCTGACTGGTATTGCATAAGCCCTAAATGTACCTCTGATTAATTAAGAGAGTTAGGGCGACCTTTTTACACCTTGTACCTTGAGTTCTGTTTTGTCCACCGTCAAAATAGCAAAATAGGTTTGGACATGTCCATAAATTTGAGTTGTGCCTCTCCCTATATGCTTTGCATTATATCATCAAAATAGTGCCCATGAAGTATCTACTGTGGACCATCAAAATAATGTTATTGAAAGACACTGTGACCATGTACGGTTCATTTAAATGTCCGTTCACTGACCCCAGCCTGGAGTCACCTGGAGGTCTCTTGTCTCAATCAGAGGACAAGACTTGTCATCTCTCCATAAACACAGCACCTAAAGAAGCTGAAGTTAACACAAAGACTTCAGATAAGGCAAATATAGTCTGTGTGAAGCTGTCTGTGACTCGACCCATTCATAGGCTGGACTGTTTTTGAGTGGAGTGTGATGCTTAAAAGCATCTCTCAACAGCTGATTACTATAACCCTGCACAGAGCACCGAGGCGTGTATGGAACTTAAGGTAGGCCTACAAAGGAATCTCTGATGATACTAATACATCAGCAACATGTTTGTATTCAAAACTCTTGCACCCCTTTTTGTCTTGAGAGACAAATGAGGCCAGAGGAGGATCAAATTACCACCTAAGCTCTCACTTGTGAGTCCCTGTAACCAGAGAATGACTAAAATGTTGTTAGTAATTGTGACTGAGCCTAAGGCTTCAAGAGTCAGTTGACCTTTAGACCTTATGGTCAGTTGGAGAGCGATGTGACCTCTAAGCCAAGGCTACATAACATTGGTGCACCATTATTTCTGGTTCATATTATTATTTCATAATATACGATATCATACTTTGTTCATATCATGCTAAAGGTTATATAGATGCAGTAATATGGTGCTTATGCTTTAGATAGGGTGTCTAAATGTGTCTACAGAGTCAGACCTCTCTGTCTCTATTGTGTAGACCGATGACAGGAGCTTTCACTACGCTTACTTGAACCAAGAGGACCACTGCATGTAACCTTTGACCTATGACCCTAGCTGACACCTTCACACCCACCCAGGAAGTGACCCTACTCTGACCTGCCCGCCAGTGATACGGTGTGAATAGGCCGGTTAAAGATGGGCGTTGTCAGTACGAGTGAGCGAACTACAGGAGCGGGCCACGGGGGTTTTGTTCTAATCGTTTCAGACCGATGTCGGCTTATTTAAGAGAGGCTATTACATGATAATGGCCATTTGAACTAAACGATGAGGGGGTTTAGGCCATGCAGGGGGGTAGGAAAGTAGAGCAAAAGCAGGGTAGGGCCTGCTCGAGTTGAGTTTGATAAATGAACTGGGAGGGGATGCCCATCTGGTGCTCTGCCTCCAACTTTTGCTTTAGATACACATTCACTAGTGCACCATTTCTCTTACAAGCGCTTGATCTTTTCTCACAGTATTTTGTCTTTTGCTAGTTTTACTGTCTAATAGCAGTAGATTATGATATAAGCCTGCATTTACCCTACAGACTCTATCTCTCTCTTTAACAGATCTGGCAAATGACATGTGAAATCAAAGGGCAAGCACCACCACTCTCTCTCATAACCACATATGCACTGTCCTGGGACTAGAGACTGATTGTTATCATTTAGACCGCACAGGCTTGACTTTAACCAGAGTGGACATGTGTGTGGAAACAATAACATTAGGAGCTCTTAATTTCCCCTGGAAACACCATCAATTATTCATGCGGATCCAGTTGGTGCTATGGTTGCCTCCTTCGCTCCATGAACCGCTGTTAATTACAACCTACAAGACTGTTACAGTTAATTTCAAGGCAAGCATATTGTCTCTTCAAGGCTGTCGAGTGGGTCATAAATTATCCTGAAGGTGAAGGAGAACTCGGGGGAAACAGTTATGAAAATTTCATCAATCTCAGCCGCGCGCCACAGCTGCTCCTGTCAGCGGCCGCATTGTGGAGGAGTAACGCTGGGCGCGGGGTCAAACCTGGGGGGCTGCCAGGGCCAGGGGGGGCCTGTCACATCCCAGGACCACTCTCTGTCACGGCAACACACTTACACCCACACACACACACCAGCCGTTACTAGGGTGCCGGGCAGAAAGCCATAGAGGCAATCTTCAGGCTGTCCTCTTCTATTAATTTACTTAAAGCGTGCTCTGTGGTCAAGCTCTTCCTTTCATTAGACTGTGTGTGTGTGTGTGTGTCTGTGTGTAGTATAATGTGTGTAATCATTATGACTGGGCACACTAGTTGTCATTTTGGGGAATATCACACTTCAGAACATTGTTTCGTGAGATTACCTTCTGTGCATAGATAACAAGCGATTATTAGTTTGGGGGCCATTTGTAACTGCATATATCTCCATTTTGTCTTAAAGGGATAGTTTAAAAAAATCAGTTTTTCACTTGGCCTAAATGTAGTTGACCAGCCAAGAGTTTGTTTGGTGTTTTGGTATTGCATCTTTAGGAAAATCTATGAGTCTAATATAGCTAGCATACCTCACCAATTCATATCATACATTAGCATCTTGCTTATTTGTTGTTTGTTTGTTTTTTTACATATAGTTATCTGTAAAATTTGGCGGACAACATTGGGTCCTCAAGATGGCTACCATGCTGTTTTTAGCTTTGCAGCTTTTTTGACATCAGTTTTAATATAGAACAATAATGTAAAAACTTCACAAACTACAGAAGCACGTCTGTTTACATTAGCAGCTTAACATTAGCAGCTAGCATATCAACAGCTAGGTGTGATCTAAGTCAAGTGTATGATGATTTAGGCATCCAGTTTCGCTGCATTAGCCAGCAAGTGGCTAATGTGACACTTTGGTAGCTTAACTAAAAAATAAGACACTGAACATGTCATGACTGTTGGCCTACATTTGGGGAGAAAATTGTGTAACTTGATTTTTCCCTGTGCTATCTCTTTAAGGGGCGAACATGGTTTTCCAATCTTAATCCATTTCTCGTTGATGTCAGCTACATCACATTATATCACACACACACATGCACATGTGTGCAAACACACACACCTTATTTCCTGTGATCAGCAGTGCGGGGCCAGCAGGCTCCCCTCTGGTGCCCCTCTCTGCCAACAGCTGTGCCACCCATCCGCAGTCATACATCAGCGCCCATGCCCATCCTCTCCCCTCGGCCCGAGACGGGCACTCAGGTGTGTGAGCGGCCGTGCTCGTCAGGTGTGTACATCCTCTTCCATCCCTCAATCTGTCAATTAGCGAGCGGTAGGATGAGAGGAGAGGTGTGTGTGCTGCATTCCAGTGGCAGGAGCTGTGATGTTGGCCGGCTGGCCTGTCACGGAGAGGAGCGGTGTGGAACAAAGCTGACATGGCTGTTTTGTCTTTTCTTTTGTTAGGGTGTGGAAGGTGGGGGTGGAATTTTAGAATCTGTCATGCCAACAGAAAAAAAAAAAAATTATTTAAAAAAATAAGTCGAGCAGAATGTATGACAGCCTGTTCTCTTAACTCACTTTTTGATGTTCTATGATTTAAAAGGCAGCCAGGTCACCTACTTTTTTTTAAAAAAGTTAAAACTACAAATCTTCAATACATTGTAGCTACAGAAATTACAGCTGTAGAAAAAAGCTTGCTTGTCTACACTATCGTAAATGAGTCCTGAATGTCTGGAGCGGAATGGAGTCTGAAGTGTGTATTCTCTCAGTGAAAGCTGTCTGTATTATTCCCACTGAGCGACGTATGATGCCTGATTTAGCGGATGACCTTCTGTGTTTGGGGCTCTGTCTAGGTCTTTGCAAAAGCCGTCTCCTCCTTAAGACTGGCACGTTTTGGCACCTCGGACAGACGCGTAAACAGATGCAGTCTCTGTTAGTAATGACAGGTGATTATATGTGGCAGTGGTGCCAAGGCAATTAAACGGTGGGCTGACGGCACCATTTGGCGCACTGTTATCCCAGTGTTAGGGCTAATTGTAGCGGCACTTTCACTCCTGCCAGGACGTGGCTTCGAACATCGTTAATTTTACACCAGAACATGTCGTCTGGAGATGAATGCTGGCTTTGGTGGAGCTCACTTCTATCCAGGCAGGATCAGACGCTCGGAAGTAATTAGCCTCACCAGTCGTCCCCCCCCCCCCTTTTTTTTTTTTACATCAATGGTGTGTTCACATGTGCATGTGTGCATATTTATGTTGTACTGCTTTTCCTTGGTGGTGTCACCTTTGATTTGGCATGCTTAGGAGGTGCATGGTGACCAGTGGGCTTCAGCAGTTTGACAGCTGTGACAATGTTCCTGTTTGATATTTCTTTAGCTTTGCTGCCTGAGGCCTTAGCCTACTGGCTATATGAGGAAATAAATTAATCAGATCTGTGGCTTTGATACATTTGTGGTAAGAGGAATATGATCCTTGTTTTGGTTATGATGGTACACTAAATGGTAGAAGTGTGACGGTTTTTTAATTTTTCAAGGTTTGAAATACAATTTATTTTCATATTTTTATTTCATAGTCTTATCTTTTACAAACATCTTGAATCTACAGAACTATAATGGTAGATCCGACCTGAACTGCCTTATCTAAACCTTATACAAAACCTGGACGACCTCATATAAACCTTACTGCGTGGACAGTATTCAGGGTATTCAGTTTCTTGCTTATGTCTTCAGGGCATTGCTGTACATTAAAGCGTAAAGAACTGTAATTATCAGCAAAGACTTACAAATGCTTGCAGATCTTTATAAAAGTTACTCTAAGGGTAAAGCAAAAATATGGTTTAACTGGCAGCTTGAGAATGACCATAGTCCAAAAAAATTGCAGATACACTGTATGATCTGTTTGGAATGGAATTGCATTTTAACCAATCTGCTTTGCCCTGATCTAGCATTTCTTAACTGTAACCAAATATATCCTGGCTTAATTTGTGCTTGGCCTGCATCGTGCCAAATGTTTTAATGGCATCCACTCAGTCTGCTGGACCAGTTAACATATGATGCCATTTGCTGTCGCACAATGTGGCGTGCTGTTATTCTTTAATTACTCCAGCCTTAACAGTGCAGTACTTGGGCAGCGTCCGCTAACTAGCTTTAATCACACTGGATTTCTATGAACATGCTCCACCAGTGTGCAGTGGTATGTATGACTTAACAGTCATGTACGCACACCCTTTCACTGGCACATGCACATTGTTTTAGTCTTATTTACAGAACACGACACATGTATGTCTTATCCCTGGCTTTATAGGACATGTGTTGGTGGAATGCAGTTTAGAATGGAATACAGTGGGTTAAAAAAATCAATAAATAGTGAGGTCCTTTGTGTATTTTAGCAGACGTTTTCCTGAAGCATAATCCCAATATGTGAAATATTAATCGGAAGCACAGCGAACTAGTAAACAAACATGTTCGGGTGAGGTTTGTATGTGCGCAAACAGTGTTTACTTGGTTGTTTATCATCTTTTTTTCATAGTTTGCTACTAATAACAGCTCTTCCTGATTCTACCATACAGAACATGTGTTAAGAGCATGTGACCTGTACATTAAGACGATTAGAGAAATGTCTGTTTTTTACTCAGATTATCATTCAGACTAATGGTCACATGCGCATAAAAATAAAGATGCTGGTTGCATAGAATGTCTAAGGTTATAGGACCATTATTGGTTCTTTAGAGAGCATTTTATTTTAGCCATTTTAATCAGTAAGGTCACTGTGTGTGAAGAACCATTTTGAGGTTTAAAGAATCTCCACATGACATAAAGGTTATTTACCAATTAAACATATTTTTGGACGCGTACGTCCGAGCCAAGAACCCTTTAGGAACCAGTATTGTGAATGAACCTTTATTGTATGTGACATTTTTGATAATGTAAACATTATATTAATGCAAGAAGACTTAATGTGCATGTGCATGTGTGTGCTGGCAGAGGACAGTGGTGTCAGATGGAGTGTAATTAGGAATCGGCGAACAGACTGTGCTCCCGGTGGGGTGAGTATGCTAGATGCTGTTGGGACTCGGTGTTGTCAGTTTGGCCAAGGCCAGCGACTTTTAAATATTGGGTCAAAGACACTTCCTGTGTGTTTCCATAATCCCCCCACACGGCCCAGCCAAACTCATCAGCAGCTAATGAGACACACACACACACACACACACACATACACATGTTCTCTCACACCCACACAAATATATGTCTGACTGTAAATGTTCACCACAGTGCAGATTTCACTAGATTTACTAGTATTTACTAGTATTTCAAGATTCAAGATTGCAGAGTTTGTCATGTGCACAGTACAACAAGCAGTTACACTGTCCAGTGAAATTCTTACTTTGCAAGTTCTCCGCTGGCAAAATTAAAAAATAAAAAATAAAAAATAAAAAACGATTACACTAACTTACTAAGTAATAACATAAATAATTATTTTGTAAAAGTCACACACTATTAACAAACGTCTATACTGCAAAAGTGATGAGCTGAATGTGTTTGACTGAAAGTACATTCAGATATGAATAAAATATAACAATAATCGTTTAAAATATTTTATTTATTTTTGGCAATAATTGTTTTTATGTGAAAATGGCATAAACTCAGTGCATAATTTTTTTCCAGTGATTTTACACACTATTATGTTGAAACTAAAGGTGCTCTTGTTAACAGCGGAACACCGTCGCTCGGTGGGCTCACATTTCAAGCTTGTGTCCTCTGTAAGCTTGCAAGTTACTCACAGATGACACTCCTAAATAACTCTTGTCACAGACAATTATATTTGTGTTTAATTTAGAGCACAAAAATACCCATGCCAGTGTCGCTGATATAACCATGACTGTTCAATTTGCCATGGACATAACAGACTCATAACATACTATTAGATCACACTCCAGCACAATAGAGGGAGCTTAGAGTTCGAGGCAGTACAGTGGACAGTCCCAGTATTTCTGCTAATCCCTTTCTGATTGAAATGTCACTGTTACTGTGACAAGACTCATCGCCCTGAGCAGCCAATGCTATATTTAATGCAGGGCCAGACTATATCTCCACTAGTTATATCTTCATCTACTGAACCCACCCTATATGGCCAACTGCACAAAGCAGGGGAGCGTGAGGATGACATCCCTACTGTTTTACGCAAGTTTGAGTTTCAAATACAGTCTAAAATAGAGGTTCGTGAATGTTTCTTGGTTTTGACATATAGAAAATCTTTAAATTGCATCTTATGTAAATGCCCTTTAAAGTTGTTTGCACTCATGCACCTCATTTACAGAAATAAAGTATTGAGGCATCATGTCAAAGGTTCTTTAAGCATTTTTAAGTGCTTCTTCTCTGGCAAAGCTCTATATTTTTAAGAGCATATGTTGCTTGTTTTTTCCTGATGAACACCAACATAATAATTGTTTTCTATGTAAAACATATATGCATTACCTGTCAGATTCTCATCGTTAATGCAGCAAAGAGCAGTGATGGGGTGTGATTTGTTTTTGACATACTTTTTTTTACAGTGTAGACTAAATACATTTTTCACTGAAGTTTCACTGATGCAGTAATTTCATGATTTTATTATTCCTGCATTCATTCAGCAGGAAAAAAAAAACGTGTCAAATACATGTGCCGTACTGAGAACATGATGAGAAGATGAATGAGAAGTCAACTACCTTGTCACAGTTCTAACTTCTTCTTTTATACCGAACACTTGTCATTGTTCTCGGGGGATGCATTACTGTCATTAAAACTGATATCCATGATGGCAAAAACAATTTGTTGGTTTATGTAGTATTTAGACCTGAACCCGTCAGCGTAAAAGCAGGAATTGGTCTTGACATATTGACATCTTGTATTTATTTTTCAGGGGGAAAAATGGGTTCAATCAATTGATCACCTCTTTATTTTTTGTCCCATATTTTATATGAAAGAATCCAAACGGTGCAATATACCTGAACTGCTGTCATCTTTCTCCTTTCCCTGCAATCTAAAGACACTTTGACAGCTGTTTTAAGTGGATGAAATGGAAGGAGCAATTAAAGAGTGTTAAACTGCGAGAGAACTTCAAAATGGAGACATTTAAACTTCTTTTGTCCCCTCGTCTGTGACAAACCGAGAGAAAGGGCACAACTTCAGTTGAGCAGAGTGAGTGGAAGTAAAGAGTTGTCGACAAGAATAGCGAAGAAAGAAAAGCGCCATCCACCTAATCTGTGCCGCTACCTGCACCGAGGAATATAATGATGACGTGGTATCCAGTTGGGGATTTTAGATTTTTCATAGAGGTTGACTTCGTTTAAAAGAAAACTGAACTGAGATCCGAACACTTTGAAAAACAAACACACCTCCAAGGGAGAGATCTGAGGACAAAAGTATAAGATGTACGCGAAAGTAAAAGAAAGGGAGAGAAAAGTGACAGAAAGCAAGGCACGAGGAAGGACTTTCAATAGCACTGTTCGGTGTGTTTACATGCCGGTGAGACAGAGCCTGCAAACATGGTAATTACCATAGAGTTAGTGAGTTAATTAAGGAACGTTAAGGAGGCCCGCTGCAGTGGGCTTTTGACAGACTGCTAAAATGACTTCTCATTACCTTTCCTGATGACCTTAGAGGTAAAAACCAGGGTGGACTTCCAAATCCTGCAGTTACAACTCATTCTTATTCCAATGGAGTGCACTCCTGAAGCAGCTGTGACTCGTTTGCAGCAAGACATATGGAAATAAAGTACATGCATTTGGATATAGCATGAAAAGACAGGAGAGATCGAGGCCCAAACAACGTTGGGTACAATGTAATGTGGCTATTGTATGTGGAAACAGAATGTGCCCTATCGGTAACATCTGCAAATGTTTACAGCTATCAGAAAAATATGAATTGAAATTGACTCTTTTTGTAATCATAAAAGTAATTGTTTTCGTGTTTTTGATCACCCAGTTGTGTGTATAAGTCACAGAATTTACATCAATGTTATTTTGCCTTTTTTATGGCTGTAATATAGCACCAGGCTAAAGCACAGCCTCTACACAGCAGGGTTTGTCGTTTTATCATGCTAATATGTCCTCTTCCTCTATGCTACTAAATTAAAAATGCCTTTTAAAAAAACCTTTGTCACTTTTTACACATTTTCTTTTTATTTTTATGAGTTGAAAAACTCAGTTCAACATAAAATTATTGAAAAAAAAAGTTTTGTATTGATTTATCAGACACAGTTGAATCATTTGTAGACATTATGTGTTTGAAACTCAATGAAGTTTACAGTTTCATTAGTAGCACAGATGCTAAATTATGCTCAATAATGCTTTGAACATATAGAGCAAAACCCAAAACTTGTTTGGTAAAACTTGTTAGGTTATGCCCCTTTCTCCAATATAGTATATTAGATGTGGCACCAAAGCATGTTAAATACAGGCAATGCTAAAATTATACAGTATTAGATATTAAAATTGTCATTTTTTAAATGTTTGTCACTTACACTGAACATGTCAGCTGCTCTCTCCACTGTGTCAAAGTTTTAGGATAAATAGAATAAAGAGAAATACATTACATATAATAAAATCTAAAATTGCTTATAATAAAGACAAGAACGAAATATGTTTCTTTTTTATTCTGATTTTTTAACATTTATTTATTTTTTGTCTAGGGTAGTTCATGTGCCCGGGCTTCAGCTCAGCATTCCTCTGTGCGGGAAAAAACATTACTGCTATTGGCATTACACACTTCACAAGTGTAACCTCTTAAAATATACATGCCGAGAGTTTGCAAAACATGACTTTTTGC
Source organism: Arnoldichthys spilopterus (assembly GCA_037974385.1). Taxonomy (NCBI): domain Eukaryota; kingdom Metazoa; phylum Chordata; class Actinopteri; order Characiformes; family Lepidarchidae; genus Arnoldichthys; species Arnoldichthys spilopterus. The sequence continues at coordinate 7,494,665 of JBBPDA010000126.1, read as the reverse complement.
TCTTTTATTGCACCGATAGCTATTGCATCCCTTCCCACTGAGGTCAGACACTCAGCGTTATTGAATCTCGTCTGATCTGCTGCCAATGAGAATCCAATGCCATTGATCTCTGTGTAATATGAGCTCATTAGTGTACCGACTCAGGGTCAGGTTGTTTGGGAAATGAAGAGGGTGGCCATCTTGACCTTAGCAAGCGCCTCCAATCGATTAGCTCTGACTGGGAAAATAAGCCACTGAGAGGTTAACTGTGCTTTGCCTGAAACATGATTACAGTACTTCAGCCTCTTGGTTTTTAAGCATTAGACCAGAGTAACTTAATTAGCACTTTCTTATAGTATTAATAATGACTTAGGGCAGACTGATTTACATTGATTCTTGTTTCGTGTGTTTCAGGAGACGAATGGCACTGCATATTTGATGTGTTTAAGTGTGAGAGTGCTTGCTAAACTGCTGTACTCCAAGGTAATGTTCTTCGAGCATTAGATTAGACGCGATATAAGCATTTCAATTGAGTGTCAAAGACAGAGCCAAGTATGACTACACATACTAGTTTGCAGCGCAAAATATTACCAGTATTTTAGGCATTTAAAGGTAATTCACCTTATCTACGTGTATCGGCTCTTAAGTGAACACCTTCCAGAGTGATACAGCTTATCTGGCCATATTACTTCTCAGGTATTGTCATCTATACAGTTACATTTGCTGTAAAGTCCGTTGAATCCTTAACAAATCCTAACAAACCGGTGCTCCTGCAATTACAAAAGTGGCCCTTTCTGCCGCTGAATCTCATCTGTCCTCTAAACGATTGTTGACACTGTGGAGCAGCATCTAATATAAATGGTTAATGGGTTGTGATGACCAACTACATGGTTGAAAGACCGTGTAATCTCCCCTCAATTACTGAAAGGCGCATGCAGCCCTCTACCTCTGAAGCCCTACGCTTCCTCACTCGCTCTCTCTCTCTCTCCCCCTCAACCAGCTGCCACTGACGAGCTCTGATCGCTGTGCTGTCAGGTGTAAAAAATGAAAAGCGCTGCAGTAAGAAAGGCACTTAGATGCAGTAGGCAGATGCCTGGTTATTTGTGTGCTCGCACCATGTGTCACAGTACAAACTCCGCGGCCCTCTGCATCTGCACGCCTATTGCTTTAATTATCCATACAGTCTGTCAAACTGCACTGCAGAAGTGGGCAGCTACACTGTATGTATATAAGGATGGGCGTGTGTGTGTGTGTGTGTGGTTATATTAATACAATTTGTGCCCTTCTGCTGACAAGTTACAATAATGTGGTGCTCACAAGCCGACTCTCACAGCCGAAAGGGTCCGATTTAAAAATACACAGACTATATGAAAGCAACTTAATTGCTTCAGTATTTCCTCCTGCGCTCCTAAAATAAAAAGATTCTCTGCACTCACATCGCATTTGCAAAATGGCTCTTTCACGAATGGAGAGGTTCTTCGGCGAACCGAAAACGGCATCGCTCCAGAAACCCTTTCTGGCACCTTAAGTGTAGATATGACTTCTGAAAAAAAAAAGCCAGTAATCATTTCTTTCTCATTCATTTTTGGAAACGTCTGAGTGAGCGTATTGACACCTGAGCGAGGGTGAAAAGAGGAAGTTCTTTGTCTGAAACTGAATCCCGTAACCTTATTTATGAGTAAATGAGAAAAGAAAGTGTGACTCCAGAGATGTTTTGATAAGGGCTATCGGTTTTTGAGCTGCTCTTTTCGCGATGGTTTTGATTAAGAGGATTATACATAGTTTAATGAGGTTTCCAGTTGAGTGCACTGAGTAATGGGGATAATTTCCAGCCTGGGATTCCTCTTTCACTCCAACCCTTCACTCAGGTGATGAGTCTAAACGATCCGAAATCCACACTTCACAGGATCGATAGTCCCTCGCCGTGACGGTACTCAAAGGGTATAGGTTCAGTCATTCATGCCAGTTCATAAGAAACAATAGAGCTATTCATGCTCTGCCCACAAACGTGTTCTTTCCACACATCTGCGGTGAGGTTGGATGAGGATTAAAGAATATAGACTAAATTCCCACTCAGCCTTGAACAGTTGTATGGAATGCATCATTTTAAAACATAAATATTTATGACATGTGCATATGAAAGGCCACACATTAAGGACAGATTGAGTGTATTTTTTTTTTGTAAAAAGAGTTTTTTTCTTTTGCTGGAAATACATAAAACACACAGGATGTCCAAAAATCATGCTTCTCTAAAGATGCGCTGTTTGCAGCAGGCAGCGTAGTGCATTTTATCTGACAAGACGATAACCTTGTCTTCTCAGAACACTGGGGCCAAAGACTTTTCATGCAAGTCTTTTAATTCTATGAATCATCTCATTCGACACCAAAGCTTGCACTGTTATGTTAACGTCGATAAAATTAAACTTCATTTAATTTCCAGTAATAATTTTCAGCGTGGCTTTGCAAGCATCCCGTTCTTGATGGAGACCTTGCATTTTGCCAGGTTCAGTTCTCACCCAGATTTGCCTACTCCTTCGCTAAATCTTCTGCTTCTTCTCACCGATGATCATTTCCCGTCTCCTCTTTGCTTCCGATTCCCTCTTTTTTTGTATAAATGTTGTATAAATGAGGTGCTGTCAGCTTGACAGAACATTTGGTGTTTCTAATCTTTTAATTTGCCACAATAACATTGAACATCTAGGCCGTGTAGCGGGTTAAACTGGCACCTCAACTTTTATGTGTCCAAATAATGTGTCAGATCAGGTCGAATAAGATTTTGGCCAATGTTCTGTAGTGCTTGTCCAACTTCACAAGAAGTGAGCACGGATAGGTCAATTAAACTGACCACTTTTAAAATTATTTAAAAATTCACTTCTTTATCGATTTAGGACCAGTCCCGTTTAGTAGAAAGCAGGAACAATCGGCAGTGAAATGGCTCAAAATATGATTTAAAGGGGGCAGCCATGAAAATGGTGGCTCGCATATTGGCCCAAACAGCACAGCGTTCCCTCTCTCTGACCTGTGCTCCTTTAGATGATTCTGTTTTACTGTCGCTCCTGTGGGGCCAGAGCTAAAGGCAGCAGACTGACTAATGTTTTTATTACCTCCTAGACAGGCAATACAAATGATTCTCAATCTAATGTAATCACACTTCTCCAAAAAAAAACACACATATGAAGAATGGAGCATTTGCAGATATATACTCAACACTAATGTCACAGCTCAGGGCCTCGGTTTGCCTCTGGGCGTATACCGTACGCAGGCCCTCTCTTGCAGTCGAGGAGGAAAAGAATGATGTGAATATTATTCCTTTCTGAGTGGCATTAGAAGCCCTCATGGTCTCGGCGACAACTTTATCGCCGCGCCAATATGAAAACGGAAGGGGTTGGAGCTCATATTCAGCCATGATTGACAATTATGGCCACATAATTCTCCCCCTGTCATTTCTGCTCGCCGGCACCTTCTCTCTCCATCGAGGTGACATCCCTCAGATAGAGGGGGATAAATATGTCATAAATCAAGCCAAAGGCTTATGGGCCCCCACTGGGGTAATCTGCCATGCTGCAGCGGCCCAGTATTCATCATTAGATTGTGAACTAGAGCGAGGTCATGGCACCAGGTAATTTCCTTTCCCTTCCTCTCTCTCTCTCTCTCTCTCTCTGTCTTTCTTCCTCTATCTCTCTGCATCTCTCTCTCTCTGTCTGTCTCTTTTTTTCTCTGTATCTCTCTATTTCTGTATCTCTCTCTCTCTCTCTCTCTCTCTCTCTCTCTCTCTGTCTGTCTCTCTCAACCTCTCCCTCTCTCTCACTCTCTTTCTTTGCCTTTCTTCTTCACTTTTTCCCTTTCTCTGTTCCATCTCTCGATCAGATTTCTCTCTCTCTCTCTGTCTCTCTCCCTCTCTCTGTCTCACTCTCAATCTCTCCCTCTCTCTCACTCTCTTCCTCTGCCTTTCTTCGTCGCTTTCTTTTTCATTTTCATCCTCTATTCCATTTTTCTATTAGGTCTCTCTCTCTTTCTCTTTCTCTCTCTTAGTCTCTCTCTCTCTTTCTCTCTGTGTCTCCCTCTCTTACTTTCTCTGTCTTTTTTTTCCTTCTCTCTCTCCTTCTCCCCCACCTCCATCTCTCTGTCTCCCACTCTCGCTTTCTGTGCATCTCCTTCTCTTGTGTTGTCACTCTCAAACCTCGGACACACACCGTGTGAAAAGGCTCCTCATTTCAGCCAATAAGAGAGCATTAAGATGAAATCTCTGTATCTTCTCTCCCTGCACCCTACTGTATTCACTGATAACCACATTTCACATCAACACTTCTCCCCTTCTTTTCCCTCCTCCCATCTGCCTCCCATTGTGTAGTGTGTCTGTCATCCAGTGATTTATTAGCATCTCCTAGCACTGCTGCGCTAGCTTCAGTTTGGTTAGCGCTGGCGGTCCTGTCAGATATAGAGTTAATTACCAGCCGTAATGAGGGGCTTCTGCTTGGGTGGACATGACATTTGAGGCGTGTCGCTGGTGAGGAAGAAGAAGAAGAAGAAAATATTAAAAAGAAAAAAAAAAACAAACAAATGAAAAAAAATTTCATTAGCACAAAGTGACAGCTTGCTTTTATCTGGCGGAGCCGCTCGGATTGAACTCCGCTCTCCGTTGTTTGTTCTGAGCATAATGAACTGCGCAGGCATTTTCCTCTTCTTCTGACACGGACAGTGCCGGATTCCTCCTAACAGTCAACAATAACGATGAAAAAGCTCGCCCTGCGTGTGTAACAGCAAACACATCAATTATTCATTTTTGTTAGCCTTATTATCTCCCCTCCGCCGACATTAAATGTTGTGCGGCATTTGAAGGCAGCTAATGATCAATGGGCCTTGAAGCCTGCGAATGCAGCGAGGTGTGTGACAGTACTGATTATATTTACACCTCATTCCCCTAAATATAGACTATGTGCTGTCCTGCTAGTCGGGATGAATACGGTGTTAGCGTGGAGATGTTGCCTGGCGAGGTGACAGCAGTGGAGAACAGTGCTCGGTCGTAATGAGAGGGCTGGTGTGCAGGGGACTCGGGGGGATGACAGGGGCCCCCGTGCATCATTTCTACCTGCTAAGCAGATGTCTATACTGCATACGCTCTCTCACATGTTGCAGGCTTGACATACCCTGTAGAAGTTGCTGTGGTTATGCAGGATATGCAGACAACCTCTTTTTTTTTTATGCTGGAAATGCATAAAACGCGCAGGATGTCCAAAATAACAAATCGGTGCAGAAACTTGTGATCATGCTTCTGTAAAGATGCCCTGTTTGCAGCAGGCAGTGCAGTGCATTTCATTTGACAAGATGTTAACCTTGTCTTCTCAGGACACTGGGGCTAAAGTCTTTTCATGCAAGTCTTTTAATTCTCATCCTCATTCGACACCAAAGCTTGCACTACGTTACGTTAACGTCGACAGCGAAATTAAGCTTCACTTCATTTCCAGTAATGATTTCAGCACGGCATTGCAAGCATCCTGTCCTTGATGGAGATCTCGCATTTTGCCAGGTTTAATTTTCGCCCTGATTTGCCTACTTCTTCACCAAATCTAGTGTTTCTCCTCATCGTTTGTTTTCCCGTCTCCTCTTTGCTTTCCATTTCCCCATTTCTGTAATTCTTTTATTTTTCGATTTCCTTTATTTCTTGACTGGCTTAAATCACATCACCCCCCCACCACCACCACCACCTTGATAAATAATTTTGGGTGATGCGCAGGGCCGTCAGTCATTGGGGCGCGTGCGGCGTGGGCTCTGCCGTGATGCGATAACCGCTCCCATCTCTTCGCTGAGGCATGGAGATTTATTGAGCTGCGATAAGTGACGCACTAGCCATCACACTCAGCCAAATAGACTCCCCTATGCGTTTATTCTTATTGCGGCAAGAGATGCAAAATGTCTCCCCAGAGGGCCCAATTGCTGCCAAAGAGGCCTGGCAGCCTGTATGTGTCATTACTTTCTATTAGATAAAGAAGGAAATGTGGCTCGCTGGGACTTTGCCGATGATGGCAGTCGTTTGTGTGAGTGACAGAGCATCACTCACTGGCAGCCCTGAAGACGACTCGCAGGCACAGGCCCGTCTTGCGCTGTCACATTTCTTCTCCCCTATTTAGATGTTTTCCTTGTCTTTGCAGAGTTTCGAAGTCATTATGGATCAAAGGGCTTTCAGGCTGCTGCTGGAAACGCAGTGCCGTGGTGGTGGAAGCAGCCCTATCACAGGCTGTCACTGCTCACACACACTTTAAGGCACAACCTGCTTTTGGGCCTCAAATTGATGTGTACAGTCTCTGTGTGATTATAGCCATGTAATAAATACGTAATAAACCATCGCTTTTGTAATATGCCTCACACCGTTGAAATTTTGAGCACGTTTGTGTCGTTCGTGCACGTGTGAAAGTTTCCTTAAAGGTTCCGTATCTTATGATTTCTTGTGTGTATTTTTTCCCCTGAGGTTCACTTATGTTTGTGAGAGTTTATGAACCAAAAACACACGTATTTCATTTTTCCAACCTGTCTTTATCTCTTCTCAGCAGGCTGTTTTTGTTATTGTGCCTTTAAGACTATACAACAGCATAAACACACAATTTAGCACATACCATATCCTTTATTTTTTTGCATTTTATTTTTCCCTGAGGTCTCCTTATGCTGTTTTTGTTGTTTAAGTACTGAAAAAAACTTTGATTCATATTTCACTGCAATTTTTTGACTTCTCTTTATCCCTTAAAATGATTCCGGCTTTTTTCTGTTACAAGGTCTTTAAGACTGATATATGTACATACATTTTGCTCTGATTGGTTCCCCTGTATTATGCTTCAGTCAATACAGCTGTCCTGACTAAATGCTCCTTCTAACTTAATTGTGAATGGGTGGAGCAAAACTGCTCTGAGCTGAACAGGTGGACACATGCATAATAATACAGTCTGTGTAATACACATTAAATTGACAACATGTAACAGGCATCACATGGTTAATGTCTTTCACGTGCAATTACACAGTGAATGCAGTTAAGTGCAATACACAGGTTATGTGCAATTAAACTTGTGTATATGTAAATTTATAGTTTTTATAATTTTCTCAGTATTTATCCCTCAGTATTTATCCCTCAGTATTTATCCCTCGGTATTTATCCCTTGCTGCTGTAACAATACAAATTTCCCCATTTGGGACAATAAAGGCTTATCTTATCTTATCTTATCTTATCTTATCTTATCTTATCTTATCTTATCTTATCTTATCTTATCTTATCTCATGCAAATAAATAGAGTTTAGTGACATCACAAATCATGAATTTGTAACAGGCTGAGTTTCTGAATGAGCAGAATTTTTTGAAATTTTAACAGTATTTACACAGTACATCAAACTGTTTTTATCAGAGTTTATAAGAGTGAGGAAAAGAAAATGTTCATTTCCCCACATTCCACACACGTTTGGATATGATTTGTTAAACTGTTGCATTTTTTAATGCATTGTCTTTGCACAAAGTGTGAATGTGTGGACTATATGCATAGGTGGCACCAGGGCTGGACTTAAAGAGCTTAAGTGGATTTTCGGTTCCTCAGCATGTTAGGATGCATGTTCCTTTACTCTACTGCTTTATATTATCTTCTTTCTAGCTACCAAATTTAATAAGTGACTGAACAGCAGGACAAAGAACAACTTCAGAAAGCGTCATAGGCCTTCCTTTCCCTTCTGCTCTCGCTGGTTTTGCCAATCAATAACCCATGGCCTAACTAAATACACTGGCAGAACAGGTTAGCATGTGGATCTGCGTAGACACTGAGTAAGGCAAAATCATGCTGACTGTGTGAATCAGGCTTTTACACCACCAGATATGAGATATTAAATGAACACATAATTCACATCATTTTGATGTTTTAAAATGTTGTCTACACTTTAATCTCCACTTATTAATGAAAATAACAGTAGATTTACTTAGTGTCTAGTGTCTAATTTTTAAAGATTAAAAAATCCAGTCTTGGTTGTTTGACAAGCCTGTCACTAGCACTGACAAAACATCATTTTTCCCAGAGAACTACCAGCCTGGAGATCCAACACACCTACCTCTCATAATCAGATACCCCTAAGGCCTCTGTTACCTGGATCAGGTGTGTTAGATTAGCATTGGAGCTAAACTCTGCAAGGTGGTAGATCTCCAGGACTGGAGTTGGGTATTCCTGGGATAGGGCATCTCAGCTTAGAAAATTACACTGGATGAATGATGGCATTGTTAGCTTGTTAGCTAGCTTAGCATAGTGCATTTCAAACAGATAAAACACAAGACAGATGCTTTTAAAATGAAATGTCCATTAAAAACATACCTCTATACTTGTCCTCATCATTTCTCTTTTCCTAAGCTGTGTGCATGATTAAATGAGTTGTTGGATGATCAGCAGGAAATTTAAAAAGATGCACTGAGCAAACGATTAACTATTGTTTACCATTAAGTGTTAATGTGTGTTTTTATAGTGATTATATATATATATATATATTGGTGATTGTGATGATGATGGTGGTGTCGCCTCACAGCAAGAATGTCCTGGGTTTGAACCCTGGGTTGGCCACAGGTGCTTTTCTGTGTGGAGTTTGCAAGCTCTCCCTGTGTTTGCGTGGGCTTCCTCTGGGTGCTCCAGTTTCCTCCCACTGTCCAGAGGCTTGATTGGATACTCTAAACTGCCCATGGGTTTGAGTGTGCGGATAGTCGTCTGTCTGTGTGTTGCCCTGCGATGGGTTGGCCTCCTGTCCTGGGTGAACCCCGCCTTGGACCTGCAGTCAGCTAGGATCGGCTCCAGCTTTTCTGCAACATGAAATATGCTTTAAAAAAGTGGTTCAGAAAATGGATGGATGGATGGATGGTGAGGAGTAGGAGACAACACCCTGCAGATCCGTATGTTGCCTATGCCTAGACACAGCCCTGTTTAAATCTTTTGAACCTATGTATTTGTTTAGAAGGGATAATCATATGTTACTTTTGGCCAGTTGACAGCACGTTTGACCATTACTATTTTCACGCAAGACAAAAGACCATTTAAAATTCAATAATTATTCGATTTAAAAAGGTAATTAGTTAAATTACTTGTCACTATCAATAGTAGTGGAACTTTAGTAACTGCTCAAATATTAAATAAGTTTCTTATTGGATTCCTGTAGGAATATCTGCAGTATTACTATAGTAACAATGCAGTTGTCTTACATCGATAATGATAAATTCCTCTTTAGTGATAAGGTAAATGTAATGTAGCACAGCAGTGCAATCCATGACGATCCATTTACCCATGACTGATGAACTAAGGTACATTTATGAATGTGAACATAAAGCCAGGCTTGGTATTTGCAAAAGAAAGGAGAACAGGTACATGATACAGTAGACCTGCAGCTTTACCAGTACAAGAGTGCAAGTGAAACAGAAAATGAGAGCAGAGAGAGACAGAAACATGAGACAGAGAGGAAATAAAAGAGAACAGTGATAATCATGTTATATATTAAAGCACATTTAAGGAGCCATGAGGAGAGGAGAGTGTTTCTATGTTCTAACATCCTTTATTTTCTTGACTGTATCCAAAAAGGAGTCTGCAGACTAGATCGCTTTGGTACGGTTAGTAAATTTGTGGTAAGTCGTGTCTGTTTATTCATTAACACACTTCAGTTCCTAATAGACATCAGTGGAAAATATATAAATAAAATTAAAGCAATGTTGCAAATTTGTGTCAAAAATATAATGATAGTAATTTATTATAATAATAATTCATAAAGTTATAATTATTATTTTATTTAATTATAATAATAAAATTATAACAATTAGTTTATGTGTATACTGTTATATTTTTCTGCTACAAAGGCGCTAAAATGTTCCCTCAGAGATCAATAAAATACTTCTAATCAAATTTCTAATGAAAAATCTTAGCACTGGAATCATAACTTCACAGGAGAAGGAAAAAATTATTTCACTTTGGTATATGTTCATGTAACAATATTTTACTGCATGCATTTGTTGGCCATTACTAGTTTACCCATCATGAAATGTTCGCAAAGTATAAAAAACAGTTGATTTATGATTTTGGTCAAACTGCAAAACATTCTTGAATGTTTAAGAAACATACACTTCATTCGGGATTGTGGCTGTGGGTTCTACTGATATGTATGAGACTGACCACACTGCTCTGTACATCATCGGCGCTGTATTCGGTGTGTGTGGGAAAACTTCGCTGTGGGTATGATTTGTTGATTTTTTGATTGGTCAGTAAGTCAGAGGTTGCCACAGTGATTGGACAGTGCCATTAGAGAGTGGCCTTCTGTTTCATCCATCGCTAATGTGTGACATTGTTTTTGCTCATCCGTCCACCTGCAGTCGAGCAAATCCCTTTTCATTAAATATTCACACAGCCGGTGTCTGTAACGATTTCCTGTCGCTTTGCGTCTGTGCAGCTCGTTCTTTCACTCCATTGTCCTCTTTGTCAAATGCTATTGAAGTCAGCATCAAACAGAGATGGCTTTTAGCTCTGTACTTACAGGAGTTTAAAATCAATGCTGTCATAGACGTGGTGTAAGATACAGTCTCTATACACATTGAGCATACCAAGCCTTAATCTTTCCTTAAATCATATAACCCCATACAGTCAAGCTTCTGGAGGCCCACAGAATTTCACATTGACTTTAAGGCAGCTCTGTAACTCTGTAAGGTGCTTTTCTTACTGACTCTTTATAGATACTGAAAAAAAAAAGTTTTATTTCAAGCAGAAATAGGAGAAGGGTGTATAATCTTGATGATCTTCAACATTTTAAAACTTTAAAATTACTAATTAAAGGAACAAAAATAGTGTCCGAAGAGAGTTTTACTTTGCCATTGTTACAAAAGAATTATGGCAGCAGCCATGGCCTAAAGGTTAGAGAAGACGGCTTGTGACCGGAGGGTCGTCGGTTAAGTTCCTGGGACCAGCAGGGAAAATGTGGGAAGGGGTGAGTGAGTAGCACATTCCCCTTTCCACATCCATGGCTGAAGTGCCCTTGGGCAAGACACCTAACCCCTTAACTGCCCCCAGGGCACCGTAGGTGAGCCCACTACTCCTGGGCCTGGTATGTGTGCACTGATGTCATGGAGGAGTTAAATGCAGAGGATAAATTCACTGCTCACTGTTCACAGTGTGTGAGTGACACATAATCTGAATAAAATAATAATAAGAGAGAAAATAATTTTTAAAAAAAACTATAAAAGTTATTGATTAAAAGGGCACAGTAGAAAAATCACCGTAACAAGTCAATACAAGAGTATAGTCAGACTACTCCACACATTAAGGGCCCACTTCCTTCATTTTCTTGCATTTTGTTCTTTTTCTTACACTCTACTTATGATGTTTGCATGATTTTAAGTACCAAAGACAGCAGTGATTAATTTTTCATCTTTATCACTTAGTATTAAAGTCTAGTGGTTAGGACATTGCCATTGGGACCTGAAGGTTGTGAGTTCAAGTCCCAACCCGGGCACCACTGAGATACCCCTGAGCAAGGTACCGTCCCGCGACACTGCTCTCCAGACAGTGTTGATAGCTGCCCGCTACTCCACGCGTGCACGTGTGATGGGTTAAATGCGAGGTCACATTTCATTGTGGTGCACTTTGTGTGTGATTGAGTGTGTTCACTATGACAAATAGTTAAGTGTTAAGACTTATATATGTAAATGACTTTTGTTCCCATGGGCTGCCCCATACTGAGTTACTGGGCAGATCTAAACTACTGTAGGTCAAATAAGCAGACATAAGTAAAATGGTTGGTTTTCATGTCATTGCAAAAGCAGCTAATTCAGAATATGCTTTACAGCTGAATCAAGCAACATTAAGGTATTATAGCATCTTTTTTTAGTCCACCCAACCAAGCAAACAAAAAAAGTGACTTTAATATAACCAAAACACCTGAGCAGAATTTTAATTTCTGAGTCTAAATGAGCTTAATACATGCAAAGGTGTGTGAGAGAAAGACAGCGACAGAACGAGACTGAGGGAGTGCAAGTGGGCGCATAGGTCTCTCCCCACAAATGAGTTTTTACTTTTATGCAAATTAGATGTAAATTAGACAATATATGCTAATAGTTTCTAATTCGTTTGTCACAGAGTAAAAGATACGATGTGAACTTGAATTGGTTTATGGATATAACAGAGATTCAAGCCAACATAATGTATTTTTATTTAAAAACCCACAGTGTGATGTATTTCCACATTAACCACAGTATCAGGAAGTGTGTCGTAGCTAGTTGAACATTTCACTTCAGGTGGGGATGGTGGGAATGGAAGGTGAGACTTTTTACCCACAGCGACAAGAGCAAAATGCAGAAGATGTTTTAGAGGTTAATCAAAGATTACAGGAAAACGAACAATGGGAAATGTTTTGTATTTTAAATGATGTAATTTAAATGATATAACCAAGGATATGAACTATCGATGAAAGAAAAAGTTTTGATTTGAGGTTGGTTTCAACTGAGGTGACCCTCTCAGTCAGGTCCAGGATATAAAAGAAGGTTGATAGATTAGTAGGTTCCAACTGTTACCAGTTGTTAACTATGCCACATATTTCACAAGGAATGGACACTTTTCCTAACAACACTGTGTTCTGCAAACCAGACAAGGAGATACAGAGAACACATACACAGGCAAAAGCAATATATATATATAGTCTTTAAGTCAGAGAATAGAGTATAAAGAGTCCATGGATGATATAACTTCAGTACAAATAGCTCTTACATTTTTTCCTTACGTAATACTTTTACGTAATTTAAGAAAAAATGTCTACTCCATTCAAATGCTAACCTGCTACTTATGTACGTTCTATACAGCCAGTGTAACAACAAAGTTGTTAGAACTGGAGCCCTGGATTGTCCCATAGACTAGAATTCAAATTGATATCATAATCCCTGGATTTTATCATAAAACTGCCATCTAAATTCTGTTATTAATATAACTTACAGTCATAGCCTCCAAAATGTTTAGTTCTGAGGAAACAAAAATAAAATAAGTGCAATTTACTTATTGTTTTTTCTTCTTCTTCTTGCTCTTGTTTTCTTCTTCTTCTTCTTCTTTTTCATCTCTTTCTTCTTCTTCTTACTCTTCTCCTTGTTCTCCTTTTTCTTCTTTTCTCCTTCTTCTTCTTGCTTTTGTTCTTGTTCGTCTTCTCTTTCTTCTTCTTCTTCTTCTTCTTCTTCTTCTTGCTCTTGTTCTTCTTTTTCTTTTTCTTCTTCTTGCTCTTGTTCTTGTTCTTCTTCTCTTTCTTGTATTTGTTGTTGTTGTTGTTCTTTTTCTTCTGGCTCTTATCCTAAAATTCCTCTATACCATCTGAATTCTGTTGTTTTATTCTTTTATATAAACTTTAATTCTGTTCATAGTTACACAATCCCTTCCTGTTCAGAGAAGTAGATCCTCTTTTGAGTCTTGTTTTCTCTCAAGGTTTTCTATTGTTACCATTTTAGGTAAAGTTACTGTTGATCTCAGCTTGTTCTTATGGATCTGTACCCAGATTTCTGCAAAGCCACCTAAGCACCAAAAATGTGAATTCTTTCTAAAGAGCAATTGCACTTAAAATATTTCACCCGAATGAATCTTCAGTCACTCAAGGAATGCAGTTTAGTGGTCACACCTCTGGCAAATTACTGTTCATTGACCTCTCATGAGTAGGTTCATTAACCACTGTTTCTATGGGTAAGAGCCCCTGGGCACACCTTTCCTTAACACATTTGACAAATGGACAAATGCTTTTGTTCATCAGCTTTGACTCCACTGGTCTGCTGGTCTGTTTTATAGGCTGGCCACGGCTCTAGTTCAAATTGTGTCAGGCCGTGATTCCACTAGGTTAACGTCAAGTGACATTCCTTTCAATTGTGTTCGACAGGCTGAGGTGTAGTATGGCTGGTTTGAGAGGTTTAGAGTTTTTGTTTTGATGGTTACATTATCTGAGATTACTGATAAAAGATATATTTCTGGAATTCATGGTTCATGAAAGTGTGATTTTTTTCAGAGCTGAAGGTATGATGTTTATTTTTCTCTTCAGTAGTATATGTTACTGCAAACATTTGAGCAATAATTAGCCCTTGGAGGGTTGAGAGGCTTTTACTTCATTGTATTTTTTAGTGCATTGCTTTTTGAACACATTGTTCATATGGAAGTATGAACTTGCAGTGTTAAACAGCTTTTGTTTTTCATCTAAATGAATCAGAGGGCGATTGTTTTCACGCTGAGCTGTAGTCTAGCTCTGTAAGTGAACAGAATCTCAATATGGCAAAGCACGATATCCCAGAGGAGTTTATTGTTCTCTTTTATTTCAGATGTACCCAAAGAGAGATTAAACAAATACATGAGCGTGCTTGCTGATAATTAGCGCATAATGTGTGGATAATTAGTGGAAAGTTGTTTGTTGTAGTTATTTGTTGTATTTTTTTCTTTAAACTGAAGTCTCTAAGGGAACATATACATGGCTCACTTTACAGAGGTCCACAAATTGCACTTCTGAAGAGGCAGTGGAGCAGCATGACTGCAAAACACGATTAAAGGGAAGAACAGCATAGTAGAAACTCTGAATATTTAAAGTTAAAAATAAAAGTGTAATCACATTTCTGTTAGAGAAATGTATCGATTATTTCCTGTTGGTCAAAGTCAAGTAACATTTTGAAGCACATCACAAACGTCAATGAACTACTTTTAGGAGCATGGGAGGGCTCGTATCTGAGGTCTGTTTATTTGATTTTAATATGTTTATCTTTCTCTCTTTTAATTTTCTTCTTCCTCTGTCCCTTCATGTGAGAACCTACAGTCATAACGTCCAAAAAGATAATGTTTGAAGAAGCAAAAATAACATCGGTTTATTTGACTTATTGCTTCTTCTTTTTCTTCTTCTTCTTCTTCTTCTTCTTCTTCTTCTTTTTCCTTTCCCTTGTCATTTTTGTTTTTTATTTCTCTTCATCATCTTCTTCTTGTTCTTCCTCCTCTTCTTCTTTTTTCTTCTTCTTCTCTTTATTTTTTCTTTTCTTCTTCTTCTATTTATTTCTTACTCCTCCTCCTCATCCTCCTTCTCCTCTTTCTCCTCCTCCTCCTCCTCATCTTCTTTTTCCTCCTTTCCCTTGTCAATTTTGTTTGTTTTTCTTTCTCTTTGCCATCATCATCATCATCTTCTTCTTCTTCTTCTTCTTCAAATTCAGCATGACAAAGTGCATTTGCACTACGTATTAACACTAGTCATAAATATGAATGTGGCAGGAGATGTCCATGCCTGTAGGACAGTGTGGTGATTCTCCCTCAGAGGTGCCTTTTACAATAGCATTTTAGCACATTTATTACCGTCTGTCGAGTGCTTTATATCCACTGATGTACTCTGATGCCACGGGAGGAAGTGAAAGCGCCATCTGAAGGAATCTATTTGGCATCTCTGCTCTTTTGTCTGCCATTCTCTCGAAAGAAGGGCTGGGAGCCTTTGTATCCTCCTTTCTTGTTCTCCACATCCAGTTCTCAGTGCCTCTTTCTCTTCTCAGTGCCCCTTTGCTTTGTCCAGGGGAATCATTACTTCTTTGGTGAATATTTCATACACTTCAATACCTCCTCTTTCTTTCACCTGACAAATACCCGCTCTCATCTGCCCACAAGCTCAGGAAATAAATAAAACACATCCTAGTGAGAAACCTGGGCAGCCTGTTCTGCCAGCCTGAAGGTTCTTCCTTTCTGAAGAGCAAGTACTGCAGATTCCTATGTTAGCATGAGTGACAACAGTGCAGCCTTTTATAAAATAAGTTCTTTAAAGGTGTTTTTCTTTCTCTCAAACTCACCGAGATGTCTGTATGTTAAGATGTTTTTGAAGTTTTTTTCTCTTTTTCGCCTTTTGTAACTGACCACCATTCCTTTTTTACTTTTCCTCCTTCACTGTTAGGCTTAAGGGACAGAAAGGCAAGACACTTCTGAAGCAAGTAAGAGAAGATGTTACAGCACGCTGGCTCACGCTTGCTCAAAAACAAACTACTTTCAAGCCGAAGTCCTGAAAACTCCAGCAGTTTCAGACCTCCTCATGCTTTCCGTTCGTCTAATTACAGCCCACGCACATGTAGCTCCCAGGTGAGGAGCAAATATTAAGATATATTTCTGTGAATATATACGTTAAATATTTTAATGATTTATTCTTTTCTAAGAGAACATGAGAGCTGGTTTATTCACTTGCTGAAACAAGCTCATATTTAATTTACACTGGGTTCCACAAAGTCCTCTGGCTACAATGTGTTTTTTCAGGTATGTGGCAGGAGAAAGGATAGCCTAAGGGCTGTATACTACTTTCAAAGCCTTTGGAGATTTCCCGTGTCCTCTCCTTGCTATCTCTCATGCTTTTTTTTCTCCCTGACCGAACCTTTTGTTAGACTGCCCTTGGTCTTACATTTGTAGCCGTAATTATGAATGAGGGAAACAAGCTCTACAAACCATCTACTCTCCTTCTCTCTCCTAATCCTTCTGTAGTCAAATTAAAGATCAATGCACATTTACATATTGACCTTAAATAAGGGAAGTGGTTTCACCATTACAGACTGTAAAGTTCTCCATTTACAGAACCCTCTCTACAGTGTGAATTGCTTAGGCTAGAATAAGGTTGAGCATGCAGATCTAATAAACATTTAAAGATTAAGATCCCCAAACAGGTTCTTTGGTCACAGAACTACATAAGGAAACTTTTAATGAATGGCCTTTTTAAAGAGCAAGTGTGAAGAACCTTTCTAAAATATTAGGGACCTTCAAATTGTCTAATGGTACTAAACCAATTAGAGGTTTTTCCCCTAAAACCATACAACTATGGCAAGCACTTAGGACTGATTAGGAACCTTTTACTTATGTGTATTTACATGGTTTAATATAACTAATTGACCACTGCAGTTATGTTTTAAGCTGTCAATACTTCTCTAACTCAGTAAACTGATCATTCTGAACTGCCACTACTAATCCTGAATCCTGGAGCATCGAGGCTTACACAAAAAAATTTAGACACGAAGTGTTTTCTTTAACTCTTTAGTTTTCAGGTCAATGATTTGGTTCAGCACATTTTGAGTGCCTATTTTTTATTGAAACATTCACTAAGCTTAACTCAAACTGACTGTTCCATCACTACCACTTGGTTTCGTCATTTATGGTCAGGTCAGTTAGACAAAGGCTGCTAGTTGTAGGTGGTTCTGTTGCACAAACCCACATCTGATGTTGTTTTATGGAAATTAGAACAGAATACAAGAAATATATTGATTTTTACTAATTTTATGTATTCAGACTGTTTGATAGAGGCCTATTCTTTTTAATGGTTGAATAAAAAAATTTACATTATTGTTATTATTGCTCCAAAATACAAAGAAAAAAATGTATTGATTTTTTAAAAATGTGGCCATTAAAGGGTTAAGCAGAGCTGAATATTCATGTTTATACTAATATTATATTAATATTCATATAAATTAGACAGAATGTGCTTTTGATGATGAACAAGTGAAAAGTGATTGTAGTAAATAAATGTATATGTACCATAAACTACTTTTCTGACCTGTACCTCTGGTTCTCACACACACACACACAGCCACATGAGATGGAGTGAATGTTCTGTATAGTTTTATAACTTTCCACTAAAGTCAGATAACATAACTGAATATTTAAAACTACAGAAAAGCTTTAATTACTGTTGTTCATTGTGAAATTCACAAATAATTGCCCATTTTACACACACAGAAAGACTTTTAAAGGTGTCAGTGTCAGTAGTGTTATTAGGATACTAGCCGTGACATTACTTGGTTTTAGTTCATTTGGAAAATTAGTGTTCTTGCCATCGCAATAGTATTAGTAATTAAATATTTGATAATTAGTAATTAAATAGTGAGAATAAATGTTTTAAGTAATTATGCCATTCAAATCACATCAAACTACAGTGTGTGTGAGTTGCTATACATGGACATTGTTGGAAAACCAGAGAAAAACCTATGAAAATAGTTGGCCCTAACATTCTAGGTTATTTTTATATTTTAGATTAAGACTAGATTAGGTTAGGCTTAGAATGTTCTAAATTTTTAGCTTTATTATGTATGGGATATATGTGTTACCCCGTGTCCTGACAAAACACTAAAACAAATATGTGCGCATGCATGCGTGTGTTACAGCTGAGCTCATCAGTGTCTTGTGCTGGTGAACTGTTTTTTCATTAGAGTGTGTGTGACAGGGCCAGCAGAAGGGCCAGGCATGTTCTTCCAGCCAGCAGGCCACACCTCACCCTCCGTCCGGAAGAGAAGTTGCATACTGGGACACAGAGAGGCTAGAGGCCTGCTTCAACTGGTGCTATTTTAGCAGGTCTGTGTGAAGGGTGTTGGACAGCTGCAGTGGCCATGCACACATGTGTTTGAGAGCTTGCGGTGACAGGGTGTCACAATGAGAGAGAGAGAGAGAGAGACTATTAAAAGAAAAATGGCTCCAGGTGGAAATTGTCCCTTCAGGTTGTCCTCATAGTGCAGGTTTTGGTGTTGTCATCTTAAACCCTGCCAAAGAGGTTCTGTAAAGTACCAGCAAGGCTTGTGGCTGAACTGACACCTCCTCCACTCTCTGGCTCATGTCTGGGTTACAGGGTTGAGAAAATCATGCACTGAAAGTTCACCGAAAGGCCACATCTCATGCATAATGCATGTATTTGTCTTCATATTGTTGCTGCACTTCATGCAATTATATCATAACTTCAGGTAGTGCTTACTTCATTTGGCTGATCTCTGATCACGTCTGCTGCATGCAGCTAATACAGGCAGATGTGTTTTTAAGTGTATAAGTGACCCAAAACAATTTAGAGCTATTTAATTATATTGGATGTGGATTTAACTGTTTGACCTCCACATCCCATCCGATGTTTACTTTTCTCTATTTCTGAAAATGATCATCTGCTCATCCGTGTAAGATATGTTTACCAAAGTTCATAGTCCACCAATTGTGTATTTTCCCTCTACATGATACATACCGAGACCATCCTGAAGAGAGGGGGTGAGCGGGGCTCTTGGGAATTCTTAGAGGTCGACATTTTAATACTGGTAATTACATCCCAATCTTCCTGTGTATCCACCTGTAAAATTATATTAGCCATGCGATTTCCCATGGTCATATGGGGAGCAGCCCAGCGAGGAAGTCCTATTTTCAGTGTTTGATTATTTAATCGCAGGGTGATCTAAGGTCTCACGCATTTCTCAAGGTCATGGGAGTTTCCACAGAGAGCTCTGTGAATATCGCGGGGAAATGAGGAGGGGACTCTGGGATGTTTGTTCGCAGTCTTGTCCTAGGTGGGCTCGCATGCCTTCATGTCACATGAATGGAAATATACTTTCAAAAGTAAGTAAGAAACAGTAAGAAACCTGCATGGCAGCCGAAAGGAGTGGCACCCAAAGACGCCCCACTTGTTACGGAAATAGAGATCAATTACCAGTCTCTGTCTGCATATTTCATTTCAAAGACAGGGTGATGTTTCATACCTGAAAGTCAAGTCAAAAATCTGAATAATGCCTATAATGTACAAAGAAGAACACAGACAGCTGTGACTCTGTAACAAAGACCCATACTGCATTACTCACTGACTTCAGCTCACAGCTTGGCCAACAGCCACCATGTTGAAACTGGCACCACTGTGCTACATGACTGCCAGCACATTTTCTCAAGTGACGAAGAAACTGTGTCTTATTAGTTCACGCACTCTGTCTAAATTCTGGGCCTCTATAATGAATGATGTACAGCACTGAGAACAAAAAGGGAAGTTGTTTTCCCATCTTTTGCTAGTGAACTGTAAGAAGGGAAGGTTAATGCTTGCTTACGTCAAAAGGTGGCCGATGGGACAGCGACAGCATTTATTTTCAGTGTTAAAACTTCTAGCATTATTAAAGTCTTTCATCTGATTTTGTTCTGGATGACGTACACTGTGTACAAGTTTCTAAGTGGGCTTTGGCTTGGATGTATGGTTCTAGAGGGGAAAAAACACTTGTTTGAGAAACATTATGTGGAGGTTCGTTATAAAACATCTCCACATCGCATTCACAGAAAAGCTCTTAGGGGAACCAAAGGTGGTTCCTCTATGGCATTGCTCCAAAGAACCCATCAGCATTGAAGGGCAGCAGCAAATTTTACAAAAGCAGTGCTCTCCAACCCATCCAGTTCTCACTCATGAAAATTATTTTTTTTTAAATTGTATCTTAGTTTTATCATCTAATCTTTAAACCTTCCTCCATTGCCTCCTGTCATGGTGATGATCTTCTCTACTCTGAGCCAGCACCTCACCAAACTCAGGCAAAATGTACACAGAGTAAATGTAGAGTGGGATACAATCTCTCTGGCCTCTAGTTCCTCGCCCTTAGCCTTAATGAAGCGGAACTATTACCATAATTGTCCTGTAACTTCTGGTGAAAGGGGGTGTGGGAGAGGAGAGAGGAATTCTCGACCCAGTGATGAGTGAATGGTGAAAGCCCCCGGTCTGCCCTCCTGTCCCCAAACCCAGACGATTCCCTTTTGTGTTACGTTGAATGCAATCCCCTCAGAAACCCCAGTCATAAACGGGCATGAAATCTGTGCCTCCTCCCTCTCTATAGAGCCTGTCCACCAGAGTGACACTTCCACTGCCTTTTTGTCCTCTGCTTTTCTCACACATGCAAAAGCCCTGCACACACAATAGCCTGGAGGTTTTTAGGTGTCTTACGTCTTTTCGCATTTTTTTCTAACATGAAAATATTCATTTAATCATCAATTTATTTAGAAAACGACCAATTGGCTTGTAACTGTCTGATGGCGGTTTTGCTTTGTTGATATTCAGGCATATTAGAGCAAAAGCAGGTTAGTGATTGTGGCCAAATAAAATAATTGTGAAATGATGGAAATGCGCCCACTTTGTTTTTTTTCTGTTTTTAATCAGATAATCTTCCTTAAACCTGAAAACCCTGCATGATCATCTGTCAGAATAAAGGAAATGTGTAAGCTGTCTGTAGAGGGAGCTCTAATGTCAAATACCCCACCTGTTCCTCTGAAAATTACAGCCTTTCAGTCTCAAGCCCATCTCCTCCATCCCAGTGAAGAGATAAAAAGACACTTTTTAAAGCTTTTCTGGAAATGTGAGGCCACCATGAAGTGGGACCTCAGTGGGGAAAAAATGCAGTGCTTCTAACCTTTCAACCTTTAATGAAAAACTGGAGCTGTTTTGTTTTGTGGTATTATTGGACTGAAGTGCATTTTGTTCAGTTTCCAAATCACTGCTTTAGTCTAAGATGAGGCTTTCCCATGAGCATGATCTACATGAACCAATCATAATAATTATAACAATAATAATAATAATTATTATTATTATAAAATAAATATGCAAATAAATTCTCCAGGGAAATAAATGCCTATTTTCGTGGCTGTGATGCTAAACCTTTTAGACTTTACAGTGAGTCTGATCATATTCTACTGACATGCAGGCAGGTCCAAAACACAGGCTGCTGGATTCAGTTGGATAAAGGAGTGTGTTGGTTTTAATATTTAAAATATACTTTTGTACAATATTATTTCAAGTAGGTAAAATTCATCTCACATTTGCCAAAAAAAACCCTTTGAACAAAGCCTACTCCACTGCGCAGTAAACAGCAGTCAGAAAAGCAACGAATTTAATGTTTTCAACTGAAAGCCACGTGCGTCCACGGCGACTGATGACGGAAATGCGTCATTAAAAAAACAGGCGCGTTAAAAAAAAAGGCCAAAACAAACAACAAAACAAACAGGAAAAAATATGTAACGAATTATTTGGCGTGCGCTAACTACGATCAAAATACTTTCCTTAAAAAAGTGATGACGGCGATGTAGAAAAAGCCCTGCACTGCTGTCGCGGACCGGGTGTATTGCTCTGTTATCCGGGTCCGCTGAGGTGCAGAACCGGACCGGAGTCTCTCTCTCTCTCTCTGACCATCTCGCTGCCACTGGCGCGTTATTTTTTCACAATAAAAGTCCCAGTCCCACTGACGGGGATCAGGACCAGTCAGAAGTTCTACTGAGATAAAAGCGTGTGATCACGTGACTGGTAAATGAACCGCGTGGGAAAAAAAATATGTTATCAATATAGACCTTTACTCTGTTATACTCTCATCTTAAAGGAAGTGCGAGGCAACATCCAGCTGTTACAAATTCACTGCGTGTGTGTTTATCGATAGACTTTGTTTTTTTTTGTTTATCATATTAAATGACTATTTATGGTGTGAAAACTATTACATTTCCATGAGGAGAATGGGAAAAAATATTAAAACGTTACGAAAAGGGAAAAATAAACCAATAATAATAATAATAATAATAATAATAATAAAAATGATCAGTTCATTGTCCACTTGCAACATCTCATAAGACGTGAGTCCTGCTGTCCAGGTGCTGCTGAGCCACAGTGCTGTTGCCCGGATGCTTAAGTCCCAGGTAATGGCTGCTCAAGGCCATGTGCTGCGCCGAAAAGGCCATTTTGGTCCAGCTGTGGAGGCTCCCCGCCGAACCCTGGAGAGCGGCCCCGTGGTTCCGGCTCAGCGGCGGCGCCTTTCTCGGGGTGTCCGGCGCGGTCGCCGTCTCCGCCAGCGACCAGATTTTGGGCTTCTGCGGCGGGCTCGCGTTGCCCACGGGCTCGGCCAACGCTGGCCCTTTGCCGTGGTCCTCGCGCGCCGCCTTCGCCCCGCTGACCGTGCTGTCCGTGCTGTCCTTTATCACGCTTGTAATGAAGCTGGCCTCGCGGCCCCGCGCGTCCTCGCACTCGCGCTCCGCCGCCTTCGCGTCCTGCCGTAGTTCGGCGCGCTCCTCTTTGCGCTCGAGGCTCTCGGTGTCGATGTTCTCCAGGTCGATCTCCTCGTCCTCGTCGTCGTCGTCGTCCTCCTCGTCCTCCAGCTCGTCCCGCTTGTCCTCCTCGTCGTTGTCGCTCGCGTACACGTTGCCCTCCTCGTCCGTCCGGCTCTTGGGCGCCCACGTCATCTTGTTCTCCTTCTTCAGCCTCCGCCGGGCGTTGGCGAACCACGTGGACACCTGCGTGAGGGTCATCTTGGTGATGA
>JBBPDA010000126.1:7446203-7460765 GCA_037974385.1 Arnoldichthys spilopterus | reverse complement strand
TGCATTTTAAGGGAAAACATGCTCAGGGGGAAAAAGGCAATTGCAATTTTAAGGGAAGGGTTACAATCTGAAAGGGAGGCACCCCCCCCCCCCCCCCCCCACACACACACACACACCACCCCACCTCACACACACACACACACACACATACCTCTGCCCTGGTCACTGCTATTTTTTTCCAGGGGAAAGATTAATCTCTTCCAATCTGCAGACAGGATAATCAGGCCTGTCCCTCACACCTGGTCTTCCTGTGGCTGCGGCCCTGAGCAAAAGACACAGCTCAGTAATTAATGACTCTCACCCTTGGGCTGACACGCCGCAGACAGTAATGGATTGGCCACTATCAGCACTGACCATCCGTTAGTTCGTGGGAAAACATCAGTGTGCTGGACGTTGACGAGATTGAGTGAATCTTCATGAAATGAGGTTCTGAAGAGCGATGCTGGGTCAGATGAGCAGTGGACGGCCGGGCAGGTTATGTTGTGTTTGGTAAGTGTGAGTCCTATGATAGATTGAGGACGTGCTTCTGGGCCTATAAAAGCTGCGAGGACAGGAAACCTTTACAGCTCTCTTCTGTTCACGCGGATGTTTCAATGATCTGCACGTTGTGAAAGATTTTATTACTTACAATAAACTCCTAATGCAAACAATACGCATTCTCTGTTACCACAAGTTCTCATAAACACCCACGGGGGGTGGGGGTGGGGATGTGTAATCATTAGCATAAATGCATTAGAATATGAATAAAGCGGAGTTTGGTGTTCTCTTTCACCGAGGATTAATATATATTCATACCGCAGTTCCCAGATCAGGCTCAGTTCCCACCGATCCGCAGCTATTAATATTTAAATGCTGTTTTTATTTAAAGTCAATACTCTGCATGAAGCGTTTATGCCACAGTGATATTAAAGATCTCGATAAGTTTCTCCTGAGAGCTGCACTCGAGTGGCTGCATCCTGCTGGCTGTTGTGATCTGTGAAATCCAATTTAACAAAAAGCAGTCTTATTTACAGAGAAGCCGCAGATAAACATACCTGAATGACTTCTGTCCAGAAGCATTTAGCTCGAGAGCTTTGTATTCAGGTTTCCCCCCTTCCTTTTCTTTTTTCTTTGCCATAATTTTCTCCTGGGTTGGAGGTTGGCTTGTTATAAAGCCCGCTGCCTGAACATTTCCTTCCTTTATTCCAAAAGAACTGTTACCATTGACTGTATCGCACACAGGCGGAAATCGGAACAGAGGTCGAATTCCATTTAAACTTTCTTCCAACACCTTGATCATCCTCGGGTATATCAAGCATGAGCATCCCCAGCTGTAGGAACACATGGGGAAAAGGTAAAACGAGCCATATTTCCTCACAGACAGAGATATCCCATCTTCATTTTCCTCACTGAGCTGATTAGTGCAAGTCGCTCTTCATGCTAAAGGGACAGAAATGCTGATGGTGCCTGCCTAGTCTGGGCCTGGCTAACAGCCTCTATGAGAATCTCATTACTGTGTATGTGCCGGACGGTCGAATCACCATAAACCGCCATAATTACCACATTACACTTCACTTTATTACCATCTCCCTCCAGATGCAGGTAGCACCAGTTACTGATATGGACATCCCCACCACCACCACCCATGCATTTACATACAAATTGAGGATTTTTATATTTATTTATTCGTATTAATCAGTCCCGTGGCGGGAATCAAGCAGCAGCACTCCATCAGCGTTTAAATACATTTTGGTGACATTTCTCCCCTGCTTTAGTATGATAGGAGTGAGCAGGGGGATAATGTAGCCATGATTACTTTTTCCATTGAGAGGACAAACGCTTTCATTTTTCCTGTCATCCTGAATAAGTGTTAAAGAGGGTTTAGGGCCCTTGGTGTGTGCTCGGTATGCAGAGTGAGTGGAGCACGGTGATGGGCGTATTAAATAACCATTAGTGGCGAGGCCCAGAGCCATTACCAGCTCGCCCCTCCTCTGAATGGATCCCAGCATTCAGACCCAGAGGAGGCCGTGCTTTGCTTTCTCCTCCATCTCTCTCATATCTCTGCTCCTTCAGCATCGGACTGACACATCTCGCCCTAATAAGCATTGCACTGGCCTTTCCTTTATTAGGAAAAGTGGCTAACCGGTGATAAAAGGTATAAAGTCATTAGTGCCCTGGATTCTCTCTCTTGACACAGTAAAACATAGTTTTAACAAGGCCTTATTAAGGACAGTGCAGTTTGTGAGTAAGGCAGTAGTATAAGTAACAACAGTGATGGAGTTCAGATGCTGTTACTCTGTATTACAATACCCTGGATTTGAACTGAAGCAGTGTGATTGAAGTGTTATCACCTTGCATCATTAAGCATGATGCTGCAAAAGCATTTTCAGTTACAAATTTGTTTTCAGATGTTTCAGTAAATATAGTATAGCCATGTAGTCATATGACTGCACATTATAAGTCATATGTATGTTTAACAGTTGGCGGTCTGCTTTTTCTGTGGGGCAACAATTACCATCTTTAAATTTACACTCTTTAAAGAGAAATATGAATTTGTGTATGAATAAAGTTAATGGATATAACAGATATATGATAATTGAAAGTACTTACAGATTAACAACTCTTAAATCTCCTCATTTCTATAACTGAAGAATAATCAGCCCCTCTGCATAGTTAGTAATTACCGCACTGATCTGTTAGCCAGGCATTTAAAATTAAATTTAGAATTTCTGTATTATGGAAAAAAAAACTTTCTCCTATTATAAAAGATTTAATGCAGTAATACTGTTACAGTTTCAAAGTGTACTGTTGGTTTTACAGTCCATATAGTATATTTATTATCAAAACAGCCTGTTATGAAATAAAGATTTCATGACGTCACGAAAACCAGTGCATCTATATTTATCTGCCTGTTCAGCCTACCTGAGGTTAGCCCCACCCATTAAAGCTGAAGTCTTAAGGAATGCTTTAGCACAGACTGCTTCTTGAATCAAGTACAATACAGGTTAACCAGTCAGAAAAAAGTAGTTTACATATATCAGTCTTAAAGGCACAGCAAACAAAAACAATCTTTTTAATTCTAAGAAGGGTTTTAAAATGGTTATGGATAAAAATTATTCTTGGTTCATAAAAACACATAAACATGATAAAGTGGATCTTTGGACAATAAATAAATAAATAGCAAGATAAATACAGGATATGGGCCCTTTAAATGAATATGTTATAGTAAGTTAAGAGAAATAAATCTTGCAGTAAATTTATTATTTATGTACACTCAGCTCAAAACCTTAAGGCATCCCAGGTTCTAACACATGTTTCCAACAGTAAAGTCTGATGTAAAGGCCTGGGATTTTAGGTTTATCATTTAAGGTGTTTAATATTTATTGCACATGGGAGATCTGCTGTGAGATTGATATGTCATCGGGTATTTTTCATGGAAAAAATATGAGAAGTACATTTCTTAACAAATTCTATGTTTCCAAATTTTAAGAAAAACATATCTTGTCTAAAGCTACTAATGCTGCTGATGTGACAGCAGCTGTTTTAACAAATCCTAAGTCATTTAAGCTTATATTCTCAATTTTTGAAATTACATGAATTTTGTTTTAGAATATCTGCAAATAACATCTAATACTAGCAAGTATGACTGAACTGGATGTTTCAGGGAAGTTGAGGGGCCGTCATTTCTGGCATTAACCACAGCTGTGTGGGTACAAGGCTAAGACAGGATGTGGACTCTCTCTCGTTAAAGTGGTAATTCTTAGCGCAAACAGCGGTGAGGGAGGGAAAGCAATTATTTTCCTTGCGGCGTTCATCTTTTGTTGGTAATGAAGGGAAGGATGGAGGGATGAAGGAAGATCAGGGTGAGCGAAAGCAGAGCGGAGGGGGGCAGGGGAGAACACAGCCACTTTAAACGAGCAGTCACTCCAGGAATGTGAGGAAGGCTTGTCAAAGCCAGGTGCTTTGGTTTAAGGGTCAACTGAGAACAGCACTCTGTGTTTGTGTGTTTAACAGATCATACAGATGCCACGGTTGACCATTTTTCTTTTTTTCTCTCAATGAGGATTCTTTGTCAAGGTTGTGATTTTCAATAGATCAGAGAGATCTTGTCAGCTACACCCCTGACCAAGACCTGCGTTCAGCTGAGCATGTTTTTTTTCTGCAGCTGCCAGTGGTGCATGGTAGAAAGTGATTAATTGAATTACCTTTATTCAGATGACTACATCGTTTCCACATTAATAGAACATATTAGACCAACTCAATCATTACCAAAAATAAGTTAACCTCATTTACCCCAAGGTCTAGTATACGAGCCCAGACCTTAGTTCTTTACTGATATAACTGCAATATTACTGTATTACACTCACAGTAGTTACTCAACTTCACTGCTGAACACTGTTGCAGTCGTTTGAGGTCACAGTCTGTTTTCCCAGGCACTTTAGGAATAGACAATACAATACAATCATAAAAAACAAAAGTGCTTTTTTCAGAATCAGATTTTCACTAAAGTCCTATAAGTAGATAAAAATAATCAAATTAAACAAATGAGACAAAAAATTACCCATGTGAAAAAATAAGTACACCCCATTAAAAGCCAATCTCTGTAGCAAACCAAGCAAAACTTACTAAATCTTTAATGTAGTGGCTACAGATAAATGTGTTATATTTCGACAAAAATATAAACAGAAGCAGAATAATAGAATAACAGAATAATAATATCTTTTAGGTGTAATTGTCTATTGTCTAATAGACTCTGGTACAATTCCTTCAGTTGAGTTCGAGATGTTTGAGAGTTTTATTGCATGTACTGCTCTTTTCAAATCCCCCCTCAACATTCCATGGAGTTAAAAAAAATCCTTCTTCTTTTTGAGCCATTCCTTGGCAGATTTACTTTGTGTGTTTAGGGTCATTATCCTGTTAAAAAAGTTCACTTCCGATTCAACTTCAACTGTAGGCCAGATGGCCCTCACGTTATCTTTTAGTACTCTTTCATATGATGCAGAATTCATACCTAAATAAATGACTGCAAACTGCTGAATCCCAAAGCAGCAATTAACCCCAAACCATAACGTTTCCACCACCATGCTTCACAGTTGGAATGGGGTTTTCTTCCAAAAAAGCTGTTTTTGGACTACACCACACGTGTACTGTCACTGTGGCCAAACAGCCTTTGTTTCAAAAGGCTTGGTCTTCGCTTATATGTTTTTTTTTTGGCAAACTGTAGTCTTGGTCTAATGTTCTTTTGGGAGAAAGATTTTTCCTGACTTGCCTCCCATGAATGTCAAATTATTCTAGTCTCTTTCTGACTGTATGTCTTTTTGACCCATGTCCAACCTTCTCTTGAGATTTAGTTTACTGACAGAAGTTCAGACATTTTCTTGAGATTTCACTGGTATTGTTCAGAATTCATTGTTCCATCAGTGATTACAGATTGTCCTGGCCCAGATACAGCAAAACAGGCAAAAACCATAACACTACCACCATCATGTTTCACTAGAGGGATAACGTTCTTATAGTTTACTTTCTCCAACCATTGCACTTCAGTTTGAATTAAATAGTTAAAACATCCTTCTGGTTTGTCCACAAGACCTTTAGTAAAATGTAGATTGGCAAGAATGTATTTGGAGCACAGTTGCTTGCTCCAGGCAAGCCTGCCATGCATACCATTGTTGTTCAGAATTTCTTTTATGGTGGACTCATTACTCATTGTGAGATTGCCTCTAAATGCTAAGACGTCACCATGGGTTCCTTTTTGACCTCACATACTATTAAACACCTTGCTCTTGAAGAGATCTTTATTGGTTAAGCACTCGTAGGGAGGGTAAAGATGATCTTGAATTTCCTCGCTTTGTACACAGTCAGTCTGACTGTTGATTGGTGGAGTCCAAGCTATTTAGGGATGGCTTTGTAATCTTTTCTGGTCTAATTAGCATCTATATATATTTATATGAGGTCCTAAGAAATGTCTTTTGTTCAACCCATGATACACTTCCATGATTATGTATTTTGAAGATCAGACTTTAACAAGTCCCTGTTTTTTTTATTATTATTAAACAGGGTACCTACTCATGCCTGATTGTCATGCCAGTAATTGAAAATGCCTGACTCTAATTTCACCTTCAAATTAACAGCTGGTTCTAAAGGGTCACATATTTTTGATACTCACGTGTGCACATTTAATGGGTTAAATGCAGAGGTCACATTTCGTTGTGGTGCTTGAGTGTGTTCACAATGACAAAGAGTCACTTTCACTTCACTATCTGTAATATTGGATTATTTCCTTTAATAAATGAAGGACCAAGTATAATGTTGCTGTCTCATTTGTTAACTGGATTCTCTTTAACTACGTTTAAGACTCATGTGTAAATTACATGACGTTTATGGTCATATTTTTTACAGAAAACAGAATAGTCTAAAGGGCCAAAATTCTAAAAATTATCAAGTACCACTGTAGTAAGCAAAGTAAGTAAACAAGGTTAAAAAAAAATTTTATAGCATAAATTAAGAGCATTAGTTTCTTCCAACATGTTTGGCACAGCTGCTGTAGATTTAGTGTTCTTGTTAAATCTAAACTGTGAATTTTCTAAGGGAGCTGTTAACAAGCACTGCAGCAGCTCCTTACATTACCAGCAGCTCACAGGCTCTCAGCTGACTATCTGCAGCAGTTAAGGCGACCACTGCAAACGATAATCCTGATTTCTGCTTCGAGGCTGCACTCTGCTTTCTTCGCCTCAGATCTGGCTATAGATATGATGAGGCGCATTAGTTCCACTAACTGTTATCTTTGCTTTTGTCATGCAAAGAGAGTCTTATGGCCCTGAGGCACAGCATTGCAGCTATAGCTGTGTCGCTGTGGTGGTGGAGTGAAAAGGCTGTGTTTCACTCTGTTGAATACCTCGGTCTGATCTAACACCTTCCACCTCAGTGATTTGCTATGGCCAGGCATTGCCCCATGGGCAGCCCCACGTCTGTGGACCTACTTCACCATTCACATAACTCTCCTGTTTGTCCTCTGACTGGATACTTTCCTTGCTGCTTTGATTTTAGGCCCGGTTTCTCCCACCCATATCCTTAAAAACGACCCATTATTACAGAAGTGGTGAATCTGATTTCAGATCAGCGTGAAAAGGTGACTTCGACCAACAGCCTCATTTGTCGGGCCAAATGTGTGTAGATCCATACTTGTTCATTGCTGAGGCAGCTTAATCCTATTAAGAGCTCCCTTTCTCCACAGAGGGGGGCGGGGGGTGTGTGTGGGTGGGTGAGGGCTGAAAGCAAGCCCAACCCAGCAGCAGCCAAAAGAGCAGCGAGAGGCCAACTCTGCTTTGCCGCTTAAGTGGGCTTAGCGCCACCACAATCGCTGTGTAATTTCAGTTTTTGTTGTTGTTGTTCACTTAAAATCCGATCACATACATGAGTGGTAGATCACAGAGAAAACGAAGAAACAGTGGGAAGCCGATAACCACCCGGAAATTTTGTTCTGCAACCCAAAACACCAGCGATGCTGTTAACCAAGCGGAGGAATTAGGAATAAGTGTGTAGACATCAGAGAGACTCCATATCCATATCTCCCATATATACTGCACTTATGTAAACCTCCTATGTCCAAAATGGTAACTTAACACATGTAAAAAGGGTCAAACAAATAAATAAATAAATAAATAAATAAATGCATAAATGAAATGACAGTCTTTTGATTTGACAGAGGCAAAGCTGTCGTGTTGTTTCAGTATTGTCATGTAAAATATGAGAAAAAATTCTGTTGTGTCTGGAGCTTGAGTATGCAAGCTATTTGTGCTTTGCACAGCACCTTGTTGTATATTTCAGAGAGCTCCATTCTGACACAGCTCCACCTCAATGTTGCAGCCCAGCCCTGTTTGTCTCTGTGACGCGAGGCCTGTGACTGAAGGCCCTGGGTGTCTTGGTTTATCTCTCTCCGCTTGGCCTGCGAGAGGTAATCTTCAAAGAAGTCAGTTTAGCTCCCTCATAATGGCCCCTTAAGGAGACTGAGATAAAGCTGATCATCAAATAAACTTCTATTCTCAAGTGCCCCGCCATTGGCTCAGCCCGAGATTCAGTGCATAACCTACAATATAAGTACATTTAGAAGAAAAATGTATTTTATTTGTTTATTTGTCTATTTATTTGTTACAAACTGCATTTTTTTTTCTACCTGGACAATGAATACAAAGCACGCAGCCCGTATACGCATGCAGACATCTGAAACTTCTTACATTGAATTTTCAATTGCACAGTGACATCCCAGCCATTTCCCATGCCTACTTATGGAGGCTGCGTCTCTCAGGACTCTGTTTATTATTCAAATCCAGGGAGGATTTGTTATTGCAGTTTTATTGCATTAGATATGAATGATGGAAAGCAGTGAAAGAGTGAGGTTGGACGGGAGAGGCTGTCACTGCCGCTGTGTAAATCTGGTTGACACATTTTTCACTTGGATCAAATTTCAATATTCAGACTGTGGTGAATCAGATGCAAATTATGTATTTTTCATTTTCACCACTCATGCGAGAGTACATCACTTCAAATCAGCAGCCCTTATTGTCAGCCGTGCCTTGCCAGTCCCCACGACACTGCTCCACATGAATCATATAACCATCATATATTTACTGTATACTTACAGATTATGAGGATATGAATGCAAATTGTGTCTAGTTAGATGGTTATGGTTGGATATGTACAGTTCTTAACATATACCTCTTTTCGTTTGTAGAAAAGACGTTGTCTTTGCGTCGAGCTTCATTACTGCTACAATTGTAAAATGGTAAATATACGTTTTCTTGGTTTGGGAATACTGCAGTACATTAAAACCTAGTGCCATTTTATTTGAATAGCACTCAGCGAATTATGATAATGATTATGATTAATTTGATTAGATTTGGGTTGATTCCCAGTTGATTCTCAACAGTATTTATTATTAGGGTCAGGGTTAGTGCTGTGGAAAAATAAGATGATTTTAATTTTTGTTATTTAGTTGAATATAAAACTAATTTTCCTTGTATTTTCATGTAGTTTCATATAATGCGTAAACATAGTAAAAATTTCAAAATCAGTCATTCACTTCGCAGTCCATACTGTATATAATAATAATATATATATATACTGTTTATAAATGTACTGTTGTTGTGATGTCATAAAAACCAGTGCATTATGCTATAAGGAGGGTTTCAGTCCAGATTGCATTTTGAGACACAGTGCAAGACAAAACAATCTGTTTAAAACTAAGGAATAAAAAAAGATTTTAAAATTGTGACACAAACCCACACAAACATTATAATTGAACCCTAGAAAGAGGGACAATAAAAAACAAGAAACCTGTGAGATTTTGGCCTTTTAAAGATTGCCAGTTTAGAATTGTGTATTTATAAAGCGTCTACAGTGGCATGTCCAAATAAAGGACCAAAGCCTTTAATTTGAATGAAACTATTACATTATCCCTAAAGCTCTTTTGGTTACTCATACTCATATATTTACCAAAATGAACAAAATAATGTATTGTTCTAGATGAAATATATTTTATATGCGTGAAGCTGCACATTTGAATTACACAAAATCAGTGGTTTACTCTTCTGTAATGTAAACTCAGAAACAACGAATGGGTTTCCTACTGAACCTTTACATTGTGTGGAAGTCATTAAGACCTTAACATCTCATTTCCATAAATGCTTTTTTAAAGAACCATCCACTCTAAAGAGAAACGTGGTCTGCACCAATGGGGGATTTGTAGACTAATGCTGATATCCAGTATTTTTTGTGGAAACTACATGTATCTGGATTAGAAAAATATAACTTGCATAAAATGTATATTTCTATGAGCTTAGAAATAGGCAAAAAATGAGAAGATTGAAAACATTTTAGCACCCTTCCAGAGTGTGATAAATGCCTTAATAAATATTAATTTGAAATATTGTAATTTGATCATTTGATGATATGATGTCATCATGCAGCCCTACTTTGTGATACTGCTTAAAAAAATCTTTCTGGCATTAAAATTTTTTAAGAGCACACGTATATGTATATATTGCAGATAAGAAGCGTCAAGTATGCCACCATACACACATTTATAGAAGAAAGTGTATAACCCCCCCCCACACACACACACACATACACCCACGCACACATCCATACATCTTGTTCTGAGTGTTCTTGCTCCTGTAGAAGTCTGTGTAACCCTCTATAGTCCCAGCACAGGCCTATCAAGGCTGATTAGTGGGGTGTCAGCTTTGTGTTTTTGCCCTTAAGCTACAGCGCTTGTATGACAGCGATACCTCGTCCCTTATCGACTCGTTTTTCCTTTTCAAACGCTCCCCTCCTCCGGTCAGCGTGGGCACGGAGGAGGCGCCCGCATGCGCCGGCCCTGTGATTTGGCCCTGTCTCGCCGGCGGCTGTGTGTGGAAATTGTGTTTTAGGAGCACAGGTGCCCACTCTAAGTGTGTATCAATGGCCTGTTAACCAGGGTGCTCAAATTGAAGTGGGAGGATTGTAATTAGAGGTAGGGCTCTTTTGTTGCTGCTTGAAAGGACAGCGGGGGGGCGAACACAATGCTGTGTGTTGGTGGAACTCTCCGAGCAGCATGGTGTCGCGGACTGGGCGGGAGATTATGAGCAGAGTGAAGCGTGACTTCAGCAGAGTGGGTGCAGGGACTGGCCCCTCTGTGGCCTCTCCATGGGCTCTCTGCTTACAGCCCCAGGCTAAATCTCAGGGTGAGAGATCCATACTTCTGATTACTCACACCGCTCTCTTTTATGACTCCTGACTTTTCTGAGCAGAACATTAGGTAATGTTAGGATGTTGTGGTTTTAGTAATTGTTGTGGTCGTCGGTTGGTTTTGATGTTTTGTGTTAAAATGTACGCAAATGTGTGTGCGTATGCACTCTACACAAATGGGTGTGTGTGTGAGTGTGTGTGTGTGTGTGTGTGTTCGTCTGTCCATGGGTCTGTTTTTATTCTCTTATACCATCCATCATCCAGAGGAGATTTCTTCTTCCTACAGCATGTACGTGTTGTGTGTGTTGTTGTAGATAGCTCTCAGCTGTGCTGTACTAATCACTCTACATTTGACCCCAGGCTAAATCAGCAGGACCATCCATTCATCATCGCTCCAGCTGGAAAGGGGCTGTGCAGCGCTACAGGATGCCCCAAACACGTGACAGCTGAGGCCCCCAAACCGAACACCTCAAAGGGGGGGTGGTAACCAGTTTGGACACTTCACTCACAAACACACTCACAGGTTTGTTTTCATAATATAGGATCAACAATCTTATAGGGTTCGTATCATGGAAAATTGAACCCTGCAAAAGTCTCAGATGGTCCTCGAAGTCAAGTGGCTGCACGTCAGTAAATTGTGTTACATCATCACAATTGTTTTCTTTCAGTTTACGTCTTTTGTCAAGAATTGTGTTGATAGATTCTACTGATGTGCAACTTTTTCATATATTTGAATCATGCAAATTCAGAGGACTGCTATTTTTTTATCAGTGTTCATGGAAATTAAGCTGTAACAGCCCATTTTAAACCCATTGTTTAGTGATGGTTAATTTGCATATGTCCACTTATTGGGCCCATACAGTTCAACCCTTTCAGTTTAGCTCTGCCAATGTACGTTTTGGTTCAGCCCATAAGTGTAATGGTCAATTATTTGGTTGAGCGCATTTTGAATCCCTGTATTTTATTGAAACATTCACTGAGCTTCAACTTGATTATTTTATCACTGCCACTTGGTTTAAATCAGTTATAGTAAAAAAAAAATCCACTGGATTTCATAGTGTCTCATATCACATATGCAATACATATGCAACTACCCTAATGTAATAATCATGTTCTAAACCTAACCCTAAAGCTAGCTCCAGCCCTAAACTCCAGCCAGACAGAAATGTACATGTAGCGTCTCCTCACCCGTCAGTCACTGAAAAACTATGGGGTTTTTGAACAAGAAATTCAACATTATTGTTTTTATTGTCCCAAATAAATATAAAATGAATATTGTTTAATTGCTGTTTTTTCTTGGTATGGCCATTACAGGGTTAATGAGTTTTTTTAGCCTGGGCAGATTTAAAAAAAAATTATACAATACATGACGAGCCAATCAGAACAGGTCATTTTTGCCCAATATTTTTGAACATTAACAGCATGTATGATTCTAAGAGATTAAGACAAGTTGCAAAATTAATAATGTGGGGACCCTCTAAGCTTGATAAAGGTGCTTCTTATATCATGTTTACAATAGAAAATGTTCTTTAAAGAATAATCATGTAAATGTAAGAGTTTTGTGAACATTGCTATTGTAAATGAAAAGCCTATTTCTTTTGCTGCTCTCTACATTTATTTGGCTCTTCTAGATTCCATAAAAATTCCAAAATAGATGTTCTTTGTCCACACTTACGCATTCACTATGTGGACCATTCTGTTTGGGACAACCAAAAGAGCAGCAGAGAGGAACCATTGTTAGATAACCCAAACCTCCTACGTCAAAGAGGGGGAGGGTTTCAGAAGATGCACACCCTTAGCTCACTCAGCTGGGCCCCAGTGTCAAACCCACACAGGTTAATAACAGAGCTCTCCCATTGGTCCCTAGTCCAAAGGTGCCCTTATTCACCCTGATGCTCATTAGTCATTTCCAGTATGAGATTTAACCCCACACTGACTTCCCCACCAACACAGCATACACAGGACCCCTTTGCGTAGGTTGTCTAGTAAGGACACGCTACCCACACTCACACACCCTCACATTCACACAACCCCTCAGGGTTCCTTTTTTGGGTGGTTCTCAGGATGTGTCCTGCTCTGTTGGTTCACACCCACCCACTGAAGGTCATAGGGTCTTCATGGTACTCAGGCTGCCTACATACTGACCCACCACCACTGCTGCATCATCTGCTACACCCATTAGCTTAATGCTTACAGAAGGACCATGGAGTGTGACTAATTTTGTTCCACCATTCATCTAAAAAAGGCCCATATGTTTTCACATCTACGGTATATTATTTTATAATATCATCATCGATGTTGGAATAAAATGGCATCGTTTCAGGAGGAAAGAGAATTTCTTTGAACTTTTAAAAAAAAATCAGTGTCATTTCGTTCAGGTTATTTGTCATGAATTGTCCATAAAATGCAAAATGCAAATCAAAGGATTAAAAAAGCTGCAGGATTTTGTGGTTTTGATCTGACAATGGTGAAATATAGAAACAAAAAAGAAACAGAAGATCCTGTTTTGTGTCAAATATTTCACCCCTGTTTGGAAAGTGGAGTTTAGTTAGGGGTGATGTGGTATTTTGACCTTTTAACTCCCTCTCTGCTCTTAGGCATGTAGCTGGACACATCTGTGAGGTCTTCACTAGCAGCAGGCCATCCTGCCGTCCTTCTGGAATTCTTTACCAACCATTAAACATGTCTGTTCATTCTGCTCTGTGAACTAAAGATTAGTCACAGTCCTGCAACACCTGAAGATGCTGAGACCTTTATGGGCAGAACCATACCTGTGTTTTAACATCAGCTTTTGTTGATAAACTACACTGTGAGGAACTTTCCTTTATACATTGACTATGAAGTTACTGCACATACCGGCTTAAAAGCTATAATGAAATAGTTTGATACATACATAGTATCTTATTATGCATGTAACCCAATACAGAAGGCAGGCGGCTCTATAGGAGAAACACTGTTTTGCTTTTCATCTTGTAAAGGAGGGAAATTGCTGTTCTCCCCCATTCATATGCAACAGGCATGGTCCAAAAAAGCCCATGCAAATTTAACATTTACTCAGAATGATCTTTTTAAACCACTGGAAAGATTCAGACTTTTTCTATGCTTGACATCCATTGAAGTTGCTCTGAAGTGGAAGGGTCCATTCAGTTGTTTAGTAACGCCTTTTGAAGTTGCTTTTCAGGTCATTAGCCCATTTCCCATTCAGCCAGAGTCTGCATGACAGCTATTTTGACTCAACAATGACCGTTAATGAGTTAACGCTTCTGTCGCATTCACTGTTTTCATACAGGCTGGCCTGTGAGGCCTATAGGCTGACTCGCCATTGGCTGCGTGTCTTTTTTATTGGGTATCATAACAACTCCCAGCTGTGGGAGGGGACACAGGGGTTTGAAGTTAACACAGACTGAGAGGGGTCATGGCAAAGTTGAGAGGTCAATGCATTGTTGTGCTGCCAGTGAGAAGTGTATTTAGGAGCCTGTAAACAGTATTCATCTCATTTGGCTAAGTTGCCTTCCCAGCTAGCCTTTTGTGTATGGCTATTCAAGTAGCCAATTACACCCAGAGCTTCTCAATAGGGTTAATTTTTAGTCTGCTTTGTGGCTAAGTGCTCCTTGATAAGCGAAAGGCCTCTGTAATTGATGATCATTAAGGGCCGTAAAGCTGTTTGGGCTTTGGAGAGTGATTTGTGAATGAAGACAGATGCAGTGCTATAACTGCACTTCTCTAGAGACCATTGTGAAAGTGAGAATGAAACGGGAACTGAGTGATTTGACTGGCACTGTGAAGTTGACCTTCAGCAAGCCGAGATTAAGTAACACTCGGATAATGAACCAATGTACCTGAAGAGGCTCGCTCATT
>JBBPDA010000126.1:7418355-7446103 GCA_037974385.1 Arnoldichthys spilopterus | reverse complement strand
ATTGTAGGGGTGTAACAATGAATCAGTCTGTATCGATGCATCGACCAAAATATAGCCCGATCCAGTGTATCGATGTGACACATAAAAACCGATGTGTGTTCATCCCACAATTAATTTTACTTCATTTTACTGTGAGCAGTGTTTGCTACTGAGAAGTCACTTCTGGTTATGACGACACTGCTGTATTTGACCTTTAATAATAAAAGGTTCAAATTATAATTGTTGTTTCCTCTGTCCTGGAAGTCACTTTGGAAAAAAGCGTCAGCCAAATGATTAAATGTAAATGTAAATGTAAATAATTTGTTTCCGTGTGTGAATTAATGGAAATGCAGATTTTGTGAAATTATCACTTCATACTGACCTCAGACCCCAGTATCAAACCGAATCAATCGAATCACATCGCTGCAGATTTAAAAGATATGGAAAATGTATTGAATTTTTGCCTAAAATAATCGAATCGGTTGAATCGTGATGAAACTTGTGATTTACACCAGTATATTGTATGAACTGAATGTCTAGAGTCATAAATTAAAAGTCTGACTTCAGTGATGGCTGGGAATTCCCTTCTGAAACGGGACTAAACTCGTAACAAAACATTTTAAGCCGGAATTACAGAGACGTTTCTCATCGTTGCTCTGTTCAGCCTTTGCTAAAACTGTAGAGCTGCAGCCAACATGAAGGGAGAAAAACAAAGAAAACAATCAGTTTCACCACTGCTGGCCCTGTCAGTCAAGTGCGGTTTAATCTTAATGGAATCAGGCTTATAAGAGAGGCAGACACTGAAAGATCACTACAGCCTGGGAGGCCGGCAGAGAGTTCTCTTCATCCTATCTGTCCTCTATCCTCCCATCTGTCTATCAAAGCTTCACTCTCTCCCCTCGTTCACACTCCTCTGCCCTTCCCAACGCGCCTCTCTTCCCTTCCTCTTTTCTTTCTTTGCTGCTTCAGTCTCTCTGCAGGAGCGAGGCCCACAGAGAATCTGATCTCTCACTCTCACTCTCACTCTCTCTCTTTCTCTCTCTCTCTCTCAGGGAAACTACAGGGCCTTGCTGTTCTACCTTATCATCCGATTCACTCCCACTTCAGTACTGCTGCAAATATTTGCAGAGCCAACATGCCATTTAGCATGTGTGTAATTGACTCGGTGATTGTTGCCACTACAGGGGAGCACACTTCGAGTAATGTTCTGGCATGCTTTTGGATGCCACGGAGATGGACAGCGCCCTGCCTTTCTCTCTCGGAACGTGGTTGAGCCCTGGGCTCTGCACCTGGCAGGCAGTGACAGTAGGGGCCAAGAGAGAGAAAGGACTAACCTTTGACCTGTGCAGGGAAACA
The DNA here is from genome assembly GCA_037974385.1 of Arnoldichthys spilopterus. Lineage (NCBI taxonomy): Eukaryota > Metazoa > Chordata > Actinopteri > Characiformes > Lepidarchidae > Arnoldichthys > Arnoldichthys spilopterus. The sequence goes on along the minus strand of JBBPDA010000126.1, from coordinate 7,444,768 downwards.
CATATAAATCACGGTAAATACAACGCTATTTTTTGTGCCTATATGTGTTGACACATTCACACACACACACACACCCCTCTTTAACCCCATCTGCTTTTCCAGGCCTTTAAGAAATCAATGAAATGCACCACAGGCATCTATCACTTCATCTGAGCACATTAATCAAAAAAAAGCGTTATCAGTGTCGCTGCAGCTTTATTATGTAGATCTGATTAATGCCACTGATAAAACGGAGAGGGATTAATCATGGATCAGCTCTGACTGATAGAGTTTTCATTAGAGGGGAACATTACATGTGTTTTAGGGCTTGTTTTTTTCTTTCGTGGAGTCAGTGAGCACTCGGGTTCCTTTTCTAACAGTGGCAGTGAAAGCTGTGAGCCCAGTGGGCTGAAACTTAATCAAAGTGATGAGCAACAGGCCGGATGGATCATGTGTAATTTCTCCGTGTTGGCACAGGCTGCGTAAAAGTCATGTTACTGTCAAAGTAGATGTCGCCTGACAGTCCAAACAAAAAGGCCTTCGCAAGGCCTGCTGGCCACAACCTGGTCGGCCTCGCTCTGTAATCAGCTAGAACATGGGGAATCGGATTTTAACGACTCTTTGTGTGCTTTTCTTTTTCTAGCGCGCTCACAAAAGCACACCTGCAAATGTAGGCCAACCCGCCCACTTCACACCAGCTTACAAATCACTCTTTCATTCAGATTTATCCATTAGAAGGAAAAGTGTAGAATACTGCTGTATTCTATTGTGCTAGCATGACTCACCAGTTTAAAGCCACAGTGCTGGAGCTTTGATCAATCATTAAGCCTATACCCATAGACGGAATCACTTAGAGAGAAGTATAACAATGTTGACGCACCTGTTCTGCCTACAGATTGTACATCTGAGATGATAGTAGCTTATCAGCTGCTTTTTTTGTAGCAGAATGAAACTCTGTTCAAAACAACAGTCATTTATTAACGTTAACACAAGCAAAACAATGGACCACTATGCGAGATGTACAACAGACTGAGTTCACCTCAAGCGTTCAGGAAACAGGAGTCAGATGCATCAATATTCAAACAAAAACAAACCTTCGGTTCCAGTGTTTGGCTGATAGGCCACTGTTTCCTTATGTAACAAACTTTTCCTTGTGAACGAAGGAGGATGCATGGTAAGGAGTAGTTAGTCTCATGTATAAGAAGGGAAAACACAGGTTACCTTATAAAACAGCCAGTGGCACACTGGGTGTGACTCAGTCAAGGTTGTCCCCATAACCTGAGGGGGGGTTGGGCCCAGTTAAACTCTACTGTAATTATCCACACAAAGGCCAGGCCTAATTGTCCTGTAAAGTAATCCAATGGCCATTGAGAGAAGAGGATCTTTTCTCCAGGCTGAGGTGATCAATCTTCGCGGTGTCCCAGAAACACAAAGAGAGTTCAGGCAGGTTAAGCCGTGATATATAGTCGTGTATTGTGTTCTGCAGTGCAGACAAGGAACACAAAGGAAAAGTTAACCTGGATGACTCCATTGTTGCTGTTGACTTGGCTCCAAGGAGGATTTAGTAGTAAAAACAGGCCCTCAGCGACACATAATACACCAGACGTGAAACTTGAGCGCAACACTTAATCCGTTATTTATGTGCATCAAATGTGATGACACAGACAAAGAATGTAACTTAACGAAACAGCAGCTACATGTGCCACGAGGGAAGATTAAAGGACTTTTTCCTGTTCATTAGCCCAGCTTTTGTCTCCCAAAACAACTTGTACGCATTCAGCATAATGAGCTGAAAAGCGGCACAACAAAGCCTCCTAAAACTTAAAAAGAAGAAGCAAAGCACTAGAAGAAAAGAACTGGAAATGTTTACCAGTTTATGACAGTATGTGGTTTGATGGATGCATTATATCTTTCACATGATCCAGCTGTGGGCCCTGTGTGCCACTGCTATTAGATGCTGGCTTCATTCCATTAAAAACTGCCCAGAGCTCTTCTCTCTTTGACTATGTGCTTAGCCAGAGGTGACAGCGATGTTTGATTTAAAACTTGACCTAAACAAACAGTACCTTAGCTAAGAGCAGGTGTGAGGGGCTGATGTAAGTGATGGAGAACCGAGGTGACAGATGCTTGACCTTTCTGCATTCTCCCTGCCAGTAGCCTTTGGCTGCACTAAGGCCTTAGGTCAGGCAATAGGCAAGGCATGGCGTAGCAAAACAAAGCACAGCACAGCACAGCAAGGCAAGGCAAGGCAAAGCAGGGCAAGGCAAGGCAAGGCAAGGCAAGGCAAGGCAAGGCAAGGCAAGGCAAGGCAAAGCAGGGCAGGGCAGGGCAAGGCAAAGCAAGGCAAGGCAAGGCAAGGCAAGGCAAGGCAAGGCAAAGCAGGGCAGGGCAAAGCAGGGCAAGGCAAGGCAAGGCAAGGCAAGACAAGGCAAGGCAAGGCAAGGCAAGGCAAGGCAAGGCAAGGCAAAGCAAGTTTATTTACATGGCACATTATCATGCACAGGTCTTCAATGTGCTTTAATTGAGGAAAAGAGAGCAGGGATACACCCACAACAGCGATCACACAATCTATGCTCAGTCGTCCAAAAACAAGGACTTTTTCTCAACCCATCCAAACAGTGAGGGTATGTATAACCATTTTGCCAATGTCATATAAAAAAAACTCTGATTACATATTTTCATTAATTTCCATAATGAGTAGAAATTGCTGGTAATTACTTGGAACATAAGCCTGTTACCTTAACCTACATTAGAATGTGTTTATGCAAAAAGAAGATGATAAGGGAAAGGAAAGAAATTGTAAAAAGCAAGCAAGCTGTAAAAGTGAAAAAAAGTAAAGCTTGGCTGAATTTTTAAATAATGGAGTTAAAAAGTTTAAATATGACAATGAAAAAAACAGTGAGTTCAAAATATAAAAGTGCTGGGGCAGATCTGATCTCCATGGGGAGCTCATTCCAGCAGTGGGCAGCATAATGACTACATTTGCAGAAAAAGATAGTTTGTAAGTTTGTAACAGTTTGTAAAATGCAATAAAAAAAACAAGAATCTGTAATTTGTGAACTATGTCTAACATTTATTTAATTGACAAAAATGCACAGAAAAAGAATTCCAGCATTTTCACTGACCAACATACATTTATTTTGGGAATAAAAATGTAAAATGTGATCCATGCAACACACAACACACAAGCCCAGAGTTGAGACATGTTTACCACTGTGCTACATCACTTTTCCTTTTCATTACACATTTAATTGTTTAGGAACCGAAGAGACTAATTGTTGTAGTTTTGCTATTTCTTGCTTGCTACAAGACAACAGTCTGTGGTCACCACTGTGTGATTCTTCTCTTCTTGATTCACCATACATTTTCAACTACTGGCAGGCCAGTCAGGTGAACAAACTCTCTGCTCTATTTTGATGATCTAATGTAAAGCGTAAAACGCAACTAACATTTAGTAGTAGTAGTAGTAGGTTAGACAGACAGGAGCACAAGTGCAGACATGACAGAACACAAGAGCAAAAAATACAACTAGATTTAAACTAAACTAAACAACTACACTAAAACTAAAACTGGACAAGAATACGAGACAAGACAAGGTGGAGGAGATGTGCAAATATGCTGTGACAGTGGTGTCCAAATCCATTTTGCTCTTTTGACAGTGGAAAAATCAGACTTCTTGCAAGCACAATGCACAAAAACGTTGTCCTAACTCTTAATTAGTAAGAATGACACGTCACCTCACCTTTAAAGGCTGGGGAAAATGAGCTATGGCGGATGGATTGGAATTGAAATCGTGTTTTCGGACTTGGAAACCTTTTTTTTTTTTACTCTACATCTCACACTGTAAGTTCCTCACTGAGCTACAGATGATGCAGTTCTTCTACTGACCTTCTATTTTTAATAATACAGGTTATTATTTGCTTCATTTTTTGGCATTTTATAAACAATTTGATTGTGGGGTGTAATTCAGTTCTGTTAAACACTCTGAGCTCAATTTCTTGTTTATCAGTTTTGTAATTTATTTTATTTCATGCATTATGCATATACTTCGGTGCTTTCTTTTTTTACATTTTGTAATCTATTCACTTTGTTCTGCATTTCGGGTTTGAACTGTGCTTTATATATATAATGTATTATTATTATTATGAGAAAGGACCAGCTGTACTCTATAATAAAACATCGAGCATCGTGCACCTGCATGTTACTAAAACGCGTGGCTTAAATATGGTTTGATAATATGCCACTGATTTTAGACGTGTTTTTTGTCAAAAGTGCAATGTCACTTCGCTGCCTTACAATAGCAACGGGCTGACAATGTGCCCCTGCTAGATTCTTTGCAGTCTTGTGTGAGAAATGTTCTTTTTGAACTGATTGAAAATTCTCTCATGACATTTGACACATATTGGTGAGCCACAGCCCATCTTTGCTTGCAGTGACTTTGGCAGATGCTCTAGTTATGACACCCTGACCTGTTACCAGTTCACCTGCTCTTTGTGAAATGTTTCAAAATGGTGTAACTTAAATATTCAATAAACCTTTCACTATTAATTTTTCCCTCTACTGTTATAGACATCCTGCCAAAACGCCCCACACCTGCATAACTGAAGCCATGAGGTGTGACTATAGCTCATATTTGCACATAAAGCTGTTGCTGACTGTGACAGATTTGCAGACCAGTCTGAAGTATAAGAGTTTGTCATGTCCACGTTGACTAATGCACAACAGTACAACACAAAAGGAAATTCCCCACTAATAGTTTATAAGAAAAATGTTTTATGAAAGAAATAATCTGGTGAATACATTTTTTTCTATTGCACTCTGCATGAACCAGCTTTCTTCCACACCTAGATTGTCACCAGTGTGTTTGTTTCTAGGACAGCATTGGGAATGTCACACTCCAGCAGAAATTACTGACTGCATAGCTATTAATGATCAACGCTACTAACAATACACTGTCGGCTCTAACACTGAATCTTTGATCGAAAACTTAAATCCAACATATCAGTACTTTTACAGTCATTATCTTTTTTCCAGACACCCTCTTGGTGACATTCTTTTTAGTGTCCCAGAAATTTTCCACAACTGTAAGAAAATATTTGGAGACCAATCAACTCAGAGAGCTGCTAGAATGCCGCCACGCCGAGCTAAACATTTCACCCACACATTGGCTTTACATTGTCAAAGATAACTGATAGTTTAGTGAGAAATTCTGTAGCTCCTGTTCAAACTAAGCCAAACAGTCAAAGTTGTGGGCCTATGGACAGCAGACAAGAGGACTGTGCCATGTTGTGTGTTTCTTGGTGTTGCGCTAATTGCAGTATGTGTTTAAAGGGAAAGCTGAGCCATCTAAGGATTTTTCGTATGCAAGTGATGGATTAGGGAGTTTTAACCCTTTAGTGTTCGGTCAGTTATTTGGCATTTTGAGTCCCAATATCTCATCGAAACATGATGAGCACTGAACTTAACTCAACCTGACTGTTCCATCTCTACCAAGAGATGGTTTAGGTCAGTTATGGTAAAAAAAAAAAATCAGCTGGATTTCATTGTGTCTTTAATTAACTTTCCTCACCGAAAGTGAGACAAAGGCATGCTTAATGTTTTAATGTTGCTTTTACCCTATAGCACTTTGAGATTTGTTCCAAATTTAAAGTGCATTACAAATTAAATGTATTATTATTATTATTATTATTATTATGCTTGTTGCAGGTGGTTAGGTTACAGTAACACACATTTGAGGAAGTTTAGTTGATGTTTTAATAGAATCCAATAATTTTATTAGATTTTTACTAGTTTGTTTATGTATTCAGAGTTTAACGATAAAAGAAATCTTGACTGTTAGGGCCTATATTAAAAAAATTAAAAATGATAAGAATGTCGAATAAAAAAAACTCTGCATTATCATTACTGCCCCGAATGAATATAAAATGCAAGGAAAAAATTGTCATTGCTTTTTTTTCTTGCGGTGGCCATTAAAGAGGATGTTGAAACTGAATCTTTGAGCTTTTTCTTTGTACTTTAAATCTTTTTGGATTAACAAAAAGTCTAAATGAAAACTTTCAACAAGATCATCCTGTTCACATCCTATTTACTTTGCAAAATGAGCCATCTGCTGATTAGAGGAGATAGAAAAGAGCCACTCCCAGTGTCACCAGGGTTTAATCTTATAACACAAGGGTCTGATCTCTGAACTCAATATATCAAATAACACAGAACTAATTATGATCTTCACAAGATCTGAACTGACATTTTCCAGACACAGACTAACCTTAGATCATGGACATTCAACTCTGGCCCTTGATGTCTGGTCAAGACTTGAAGATTTTTCTACCCGAACAAATGCAATTCACATATGAATGTTTGAGCAGTGAAACTTTGCTAAATTTTAATGATGTCAGAGAAGATATGCTGAATAAAGCTTAGTGTGACACAATTCGTTGTAAAAATAATTTAGCTTTTTCATACGGCAATGTAAAAAAAGTCTTAGGCAGCTGTGAAAATGGTCATTTCAAGCTGTTAAGGTGGGCAGTACGTAACACTAATATTCGAATAATCACAACCATTAACACAGTAAATAGTGATTTTATTTTTGATTTTATTTTGTGTTCACTTATCCATTTCCAGACCTCGCCTCATGGAAATATTACTTGTAGATATCATCAAATAGCTGGTTTGGCTCTATCAGTACTTCATTAGATTAAATCACATGCTGCTGATGGAATTCCCATCCACTTCCATACACATCCACTAGGCAACGGCTGGAGGCCTAGAGGAGCAATACAGAACCAAACCTGTGTTCTTTTAACCAGCTCACAAGTTATTAAGTACTTTAGTTTTTCTTGATTATTTAAGTTATTCCAATGTTTCCTTGTGCTTTTGCTACAGGAAGGTGATGCCCATTTATACAAGGCAGAGTGTAGTACACTGTTACACCAAAATCAAGACCCATTCAAAATGTGTCCATCAGGGTCTGAACGTTGGTTTCAGAACGAGGAAGAAGCCGTGGCGTTAGCTCCAGGGAGCCTGGCACCAGCTCTACGTTGAGGTATCCCTGGCTCCGAGAGCGAGACAGAAGAGCTGATAACTGACCATAGCGCTGACCACGCCTCCCTCTTGACCATTTCCCACCTGAAGGGAACATCAAAGATATTTGTCAACTCATAACCACAGGTATCCATACCATGACATATATTCACTACATAAAGTCAGAGGTAAAGAAAATGAATAGGAAACACTTTATTAAAAGATGCTAATGTTCATGAATGTTTTGAGCAGATGGATTCTACTTGCCAGATTGAGAGCCAGCTGTGTTGAACACATCCATGCTTCCATTCCAGTAATAAGCAGCCATTTTGCCATGGTAGTCCCTAATGTTTACTTTAGCATCTAATAGAAGAGAAAGGATGTGCTCTGTCAGGCAGACATGATTTTTCTGACATTGTGACACTTCTGACAAGTGAACATGATCACAATCTTGAGTTGGCCTCACATATATAGACAGTGAGTGGAAAATACGATATTCTTTTGTATCAAAATTCACAAACCTGGTAAACTGCGTAGTAAGGAGTAGTAAATGAGAAAAACCAAACCCATTTTGCTATTTTGAGGACAGTAAAATCTGACGCAAGGCGCAAAATGGTCATCCTAACTCTATTAATTACTTATAGGTGCGTTTTAGGCATAACATGCTAGAAACCAATCAGAATGGCACGTCATCTCACCTTAAAAAGGCAGGGGCACATAAGAAATGGTATAGCTATTATAATGGCGTGTTTAAATGGCAAATCAGATCAGGTTTCAGCCGAGGAAATAGACCTGCTTCGTGCACGAAGTGAAAATGCATGAGCACATCATATACGGGAGGAGCTCTGTTCCACCTAAACCATCGAGTGTCATTACTGCACTTCAAGCACGTACCTGTGTCCATACCAAGCGTTGTGCGCCTGCACATTACTAAAACATGCCGCTTAAATATGGTTAAATAATACGCCACTGACTTTAAACATAGTTGTTGTTGGTCAAAAGCACAATGTCATTTCACTGCTTTAAAGTAGCAAAGCGCTGACAATGTGCCCTGCCTCACCTCGTTTGAAAAGAACCACTCCTACGAATGGGAAATATGCGCAAAATCATTAGTTAGTGTGAAATAAAGCAATGGTGTGAAACAGAAGAATGCTCCAGAAAGAAACTTGCAAAAACACTTTGCACGGGTGAAAAATAAGTCCCCTAGTGATTTTTAGCAACATGTCTCATAGCTCCAGTGCTAATCTAAAGAAGAATTTAGAGTCAAAAAAGTCCTGGCTGATTGGCGATATCTGTGGGTAAGTAGAACATTTATTTTTTAAAAATTACAATTCCCTTAAGAATCTAGTACAGTACAGGCAGTATGTTTTGAAGGGACTCTGAAGAGGGAGGGAGCAGAGTGGCTTTAAATAATCATAGCTGTTATTTGCTACTTTGAGAAACTGAAGCCACAGCATATTAACTTTGCATATCTTGTTCACACAAGGACAGCTGTTAGTTAATTCCCAGTGCATTAGAGATCTCCACATAACTCTGTAGTGTGTTCCCATGTATACAAACACACACACACAGACACAGAGACACACACATTCAGCCATTATGTGGATCATTAAAGACATGAATGAGCTCTTAATGTTCCTCTACCATACAGCTGTCGCCAACACGGGGGGCTTCAAACTCAATCTGGTTTCTTCCTCTATAAAACATAAACACATTTACTGCAACGATTCACTGTCAGTCCTCCAATAGCACTCACATGAATTAATGAGTAGATTTGTTTCAGTTCGCTGAGATCCTGTTCCTGGCGACAGCAATATGTATCGCAGGAAAAATGTATTCCAAACAATGCGTGCATTGATTTAATGTTGACACAGGGATCCTATATGTGGGTGTGCACGAGAAGAAGCAGTAATGCCTGTGCTCCTGCTTAAATACACTTTGGATTAAATAGACTTATATTAACTTACGGCTCTTCTGCGCAAGCATAAAAGATATATTGTCAGTGTTCTCCTACACTCGCTTTCTCACTTTCGCTCCTTCTCTCTTGCTGTAACGACTTTCTTGTAGAAGCAGAGGGCAAGTACATGTTAAAGAGAGGTCAAGGGCATACGGAGCACAAAGGCTTCTACTTTAAAATAACAAATGCACAATCATCTGTACCATTGGGGAGTCATTAAAAATAATACACTCTGGCTTGGTGCTAGGTGAGGGACCACCCCCCAACCCACACACACACACTCACACACACATACACACCTCCTTCTCTGTGTCCGTCGGTGATAATCACAGTGGCGGCGTTCTAGCCATATGGACTCAGGCTGATCTGGGCGCAGCTCTAATACCTGGGTGGTTAATTAGGGGCTGAGTATTGGACGACTGCGCGCTGATCTAAACTCCCTCCTGGCCCGGCCACACTGAGCGCCCTTTTAAGTGGCTCTGGGCCTCCAGGGACCCCAGCAGAAATGGAGGGCTAATTATTTGAGATAACACTGAATGGGAGAGGGGGGGGACTGTGCATTTGAAAAGAGGGCACACAACGAAGAGAGAATGAGAAAGAATGAAAAGAGGGGTAAGAAAGAGAGTTAGCAGTAAAGGTCATCGTTCGTCTATTTTCATGCAGAGTGTCAACAGCCTGTTATGCCTTTTTTTAAAATGAGTGACAACAGATTGGGTTTTTCTAAAAAAGCACATTCTGCTTAAAGAACCTCAGCTCAAAGACACTGCTTTAATGCGAACAGGTCCGGTCTGCCTGACAAATGGATCTGCATGAATGGCAGGTTGCTTTGACTTGTGGTGCATTTGGAGCGATTGCCATTGACACGAGCATGGAATAACAGTAAATCAGTGGGTTCAGTTTACACTTAGGCTCTCTACACTGGCATAAAAAATACACATTAAAGACCTTAGTGCGTGAAGCGCTTCAAAACCACTAGGTGTTAATGGTGATGTCTAGTTGCACTATGGGTACGATGGGTTTTCCTTCCACTCTTTGCCTGCTCGTGTGTGAGGTTAGATATAATGAAGTATAATGTTTTATTATTGGTATTTTTGTTATGCATATTTCCTTTAAAGCAAGATCCTTAGAACTCCTTCCTTCATTTGTCCCATCTGACACTGTCCAACAGGGAGGGAACAAAACTTTTCTACTTTGAAATTGGGGTATAACTTTATCCAGTGGTGGCGTTGTTGTGGGGCTGTTTTTGATCTGGGGTCTTCTTTCTTCTTTTCTTGTCTATTGCCACACTCACTGATGGTAAAATCTCTAATTAACCATACTATTGTGGATTCAGTGCACTGACATTGTCTCCACATCAGTAAAACATCAACGCTGCCTCAGTTTTGGCAATAATTGTGTTGATGTAGTTTACACAGCAGGTCAAAAAGCCAGGACAAAAGTATGCATAAGATGCTGGATGTTAGATTGATCAGTCCCATTATGTATTAGACCAATAAGTAACATATGTCATGGTTAAATGCATAATCATAATGATATCACTGTTTATATTTTCTGACCTTTGATACACCGTATATTCATATATAATGTAATAATTATTCACGCATTTGCATCAAGCAAAATCAAAGCATCACTTTTTCAGTGCACACAGTTGGTCCCTCTTTTAACTTCCAAAAAAAGAGCATCACTGGGCACCAAACCAATGGACAAAAATACCGGAAACTTGGCGCGAGCCAGACATGTGTCTAAAGTGGAACTTGCAAGCTACTGGCTGCACAGCTTCACTGTGTAGGCTTTTAAATTGACATCCAGTCGTCACTGTATCTTGAGAAACTGCAAACTGCCTAACAGAGTTATATGATTTCTGCTGTGTCTAGAGAAATTGTACATACTTTAATACAGTTATAGGAGGTCTTAAGCTCTGTGGCGCTAAGAGAGGCTTATGTTTCTAGAAGCACAGCAGTAATCCTATAACTGCGTTAAACTATACCGCTTAAGGCACAGCAAGCAGTCAGCTCATAACCATGTTAAACTATATTCAGTTTCTTCACCACCACACACACACATACACACATCTCCCACTACATAAGGTTTTGGCTTAGCTTTCTTCAGTCACACACCTACTGAAATACTGTTGCTAAAATTCTGACACGCAGAGTCTAAAATCTGAACTGGTGCGATGTTTAAGATAAGTCGTAAACTCACTTAAACCACATCCAGCTGTTCATTAAGGTGGTGCAGACTTGTCAACGTGGTTTAGGACATACATTTTACACATGCTACGTATATACCAGCCCTGGTGCTGTTTGAAAGCTGCCTGTAGTGGTAAAGTTTGTTCTTGTTTTTTGTAGCTTACAGTAAGTCATACTGAATGCTAAACTGAATCCACAAGTCTGCTCCAGCTTCACACAGAGCTGGATGTAATTTGGGCAGGTTTGAGTTTTGGTGATGCATTTTTACAGAAATATTATTATATACATCTTTTTGTGAACCTTTTTTTTTTAATGAAAAAATATATTTCTAACATAAAAACACCATTAAATAATGCAGGTGATAATTACAATCTCATTCACTGAATGGAAAGAGGAAAAATGTTTACAATAAAAATGAAACAGCGCACGTCATCTCTCTAATTGACAAATAAACTGTGAAAGATGCTAATGTGCTTCAGCAAACTGTAAATAACACCCGTCATTCAGTAAACAGTCAGCAATCTGGTCAGTTAGTTAGTAGTGCAGAGAGAGCGCAGCGGTGCCAGCTTGGCTGGGCATGGCTCATTGGTTTGGTCGTGCTCGGGTAAAGGCCTGGCAGCAGTGCACCCATCACTGTGATTGAGAATCGGTGCCACAGCGCCACTCAATTTATAACCACAGACAACAAGAAACCTCCTGATATCCTCCCTTGATTAATGCCAGAGAGATAATTAGCTTGTGTGTTTTGCTGCATCCCTGTCTAATATTAAATAGATGGACAATGGTGCATTTCATACATTATCACTATCCGCTTGCTGGAATTTCCTGTAATTATGAGGCCATTTTACATGACACATACTTAACTAAGCATTGCGCTCTTTTAAAAATAAATGTCTAATTCAGGTCAGGTTTTCTTCTTCGACTGTCAAATACCTGTTTGGATGGTTCATATCTGTACAGATGTCGGAATTTCAGTCCATCCAAAGAGATGTATGTCATTACAAAGTACGTAATTGACCAGATTAGAAATTAAAGTACATTCAGAGTCTCCTTTGGTCAGCTTGCACAGCAATCGCGCTGCCTTTCTACTGGTCTGAGCCTGATTGAAGTATGTAGGAACAGAATCTGAGGAGATGACCAAGGTAAGGACGTTTTAAAGGAACACAGCATTTTCAACCTAATCTTCGTTTTAAGCATACTGTCGATTAACAGAGACCATCATTTTTGCGCGTTTCCCTGTTCTTAAATACGAACAGAAAACCCATTGATGCAAAACACACTTACAATAGAAGCCAACTGGCAGATGTCTCCTGGTTTAACCATATAGCATCTCCACACTTCTGTCTGTGTGCTTTAGGTCTTGGGGGGGAACACTGAAACTATAATTCTTGGTAAACGACTGTATGATACAAACACACCCCATAGAGATTAGGTTGAAAAGTGCTTTAGTATTTTTTAAAATAAGTCTTTTCTTTTTTTCTTTTTGTCTCTCCTCTCTCTGCAGGGTCCAGTAGAGCAGTAGGTGATGGAGGCAGACCATGGAGTATCCATTTCCACGCACCATATGGAAACTCTGTTGTGTGTACAGAGGAGGTGTGCGCTAATAGTGACCTGGGCCATATGTGTTTTAGTGAATTACAAACACAACGGAGTTGGGTGGCTCCCTAACACACAGCATATGGGCGTCCATTCCGAGTTAGGGGGCTTTTACAAACACACAGAGTAGCGCACACACACCGTCCAGTCAATGAATCTCAAGGGACTGCTCTAATGAATTGCTCTATTGACACACTCTGTGGTTTGCTTCAATTAGTGAGGATGAGCGTGAGCTCACAGTCAGGGGGACAGAATCGGACTCAGCTTTTTTTGCAAGGTTTTCTTTTCTTGAACTCTTTATTATTCGTCTTTGCTTCAAGATTATTCATTACGCCATAACATACACGAAGGCTGTGGTCACTGAGGCGCACAATTAAAATCTAATGGTGTCCCGTTCGCACACGCGGCTGGTTTCAAATTGTCACAATGGAAGGAAACAACCACAAACGATTGTAGGGTAGGGTGTTTTCGTGGACATGCATGTATTTTTAAGAGAATAGACTGAGCAGAGATTCCTCAATGGTTCATGGACTGAGTATATAGTTCTAGGGGAAATAACAGCTTAAAGTGTTATAGAACATTATACTGAGGTTCTTTAAACCTTAAAAAATGTTCTTTACATTCTTACATCCCATGTGCAAAAAATGATCCATCGAGGAAGCCTTCATGAAAAGGATTTTTACCAAACCAAATGCGGTTCTTCTATGGTCTTTACTACATTTTGTTAGCTGTAGCATGGATGTGTCAGTGATATAATAGTGAAGTATAATATAGTAGCAATGACTTACTGTAGTTATTAATCAGAAGTTGAATAATGTGCGCATGTCCATGCAGAGAGGCCAGGTGAAGTGGTGTGTATCCCTGTTGACACACAAATGCACGCACACACAAACATGCAAGCACGCAAACAACAAATTAAACAACTTGGTCATCGTCCTGCAACTCCACATCTGCCCGAGGCAGCCACCTAGCACTTATGGAATATATGTCGACACACATCTGTGCATTGCGGCAGGGAGTTAACTGACAGTCACTCTCACTGCCCCGTTGTGTCTGTCAGTCGATTGTGATATTAAAAAGCAGCTGGACATCATTTCACACGCCTCTGTATGCAGCGGCCACTTCTCGTTTGTGCTGCGGGAGACACTACAGCACGCCTGTCATTTGCAGGCCCACACATTAACACTGGCCAGCCCCCTAACAGAGCTGCTGTCACTCACTCATTCTCCACATGCTCTCAGCAAAGAGCAGTCGGCAGCGAGGAGAACCGAGAGGTAGTCAGGTTTAGATAGAGGAGGCCACATATAGAGACAGTCAGTGGGGTTCGGTTCCACTACAGTGATGGCTGCAATGAACGGGCCGGGTGCTTAAAGTAGAGCAGTGCCTCTGACTGCACATTAACACTCAGCAGGGGAGCTTCTTCACACGGAGAAAGAGGCTCCTGGAAATGCTGAGATAAATGCGCGTTTTATGTCTTCTCTTTCTTCTGCAGTATCTATCCGTTGTCACTTTGTTTAGTGCTCTTCTTCCTTTGGTGCGTCACTCAAAACACTAATGGGCCACATGATTAGAAGAAGTGCTAAAAATAAACACAAAAGGAAATGAAAGAGAACAGGGAGGTACAGATTGATAAGTTGAATAGGTTCATATCCCCCAGTATAAAACAGCAGGACTGCGATGAGTAACTTTTAAATCTTTTGATCATCATAAATACCACACCTAACTAATCATAGGAAGGACGTTTCACATCACTGTGGCATCACAGTAACTTAGGGCGTAATATAATATAATATAATATAATATAATATAATATAATATAATATAATATAATGAAATAATTAAATAAAATTTCATGAAATAAAAAAATATGGTTTGCGTAATATTTACATTTAAATATTTATTGTAATAAAAACTTAATAAAAATGTATTTTATAAGCATTAAAGGGAAAGAAATGATATGTTTTGATTTATAAAAAAATCTAATGATTAAAAATAATGCACAGTGGTACCTAGTACAGGACTTGAACCTGCAACCTTCTGATCACATGGACAAGTCCCTAACTATTAGGCCACCACTGCCCAAATACCTAGCACCAAACACTGTGCGTGCAGCAAAAAAATGGTGCAGTCTGGCAAGTTTAATGCTGAACAATTTTAAATTAGTTTTTACATGAAGTTAATAAACTATGACATTTACCGATGTTGGCATAAAGATTATCCAGCTAGTAATACCTTTAGCTTTGAATGGCTGTGCCAGTATTCACCAAGCAACAAGGAATAGCATTAGTCTACTCCACTACCTGCTGAAACTATGCTCAGAAGTAACTTTACCCTGTGGTAAAACACATACATTTGTTTGTGACAACAGAGCTTGCTGTGTGAAACCTAGGTTCAAGCTTTCGTCAGCTAACTGCTAGCAAACTGCCTTTACAGTGGTGGTTCTGGCAAACGGAGCTTCTTGTGTGAAATGTACAGTAAAGCTACTGACAGCTAACAATGTTCCTAACTTTACTTTCTCTTTACTGCTGGCTTTACAACATAGTTAATATTTTGGTATTTATGTATTTGCAGTAAAAAAAACCAGAAGGTTAATTGCAAAGCTAATGATCAATGAGTTACAACTTTTTAAATTCCCCCATTTACCTCAGGGTTAACTTTAGCTCACAGTAGCTTAGCATTGACAGTAGCTCACCCTAGCTAATCTAGCTTAGACTCCTCTAAACTGCCTAGAATTTTGTTTATCTTTCATCGTTGATATCAGACAAAATTAAACCATTTATTTTATAGAAATACTTAAAACAACAAATAATTATCTATTTTTTAATTAAGAAAACCCATAGCTAGAATCATTTTCTCATTTTTTTCTATTGTTATATGATAATCTAATGAAATAATTTATTTTACTGTATTTCACTCAATATTGTATTAAATTATATTATATATATTATATTATATTACAATATTGGAAATTTTGTTTTTAAAATGATAGCAAACATCCAAAGAATGGTCATTGAGATTAGCATTTGTCTTAAAATGTTTATATTTATGCACAATTTCATTTTGATTGATCAACTACCTTCCTCAGTGTGAAATTGTTATAATAATTATGTATTTGTCATTGTAATTTGCATATTGCATATTGGTCACTGCACAAAAAATAAGGTGTTGGTCATTGCAATGTTAAAAGTCCACACAATATCATATCAATAGCACATATCTCTGTTTAGACAAGGCCATCATTAATGTACATTTCTATATTGTGACAGCAATTTGTTGCTCTCTAGAAAATATTGTCTTCAAATTTGAGTCATCATCACTATTATGTATGTGAAAAATACCTAATTTATCAATCAGCTATACAAAGTTTACTCTGAGCCATCCTGCCTTTACGTAACACTACAGGTACAGAAAGTACCTCTTAATGGGCATCCAAGCTGAATAGAGTAACAACTGGTAACAATGCCTGCTGGTGGCAGCTTTCATAGTGTGCAGTGTAGCCATGTTGCTAACCACAGTGCTAGCATAATGCGTTTCCCATAGCATTGCTGCTCTTAAAGGTTAAAGTAGGCTTCCCTCTGCTCTAGTCCTCATTACTACATGAGTGCTAGCATTGACATTTTTTGGAAAGGTCACAAGCACTTTCATGTGCTCAGCTTCATGTTTACTTTAAATGTAAGTAAAGGCCAGGGAGCAGCTGGCCAGGGGGGCAAAGGAGCCAGTGGAGATCAAGGTGAGTCACTGGGGTTCGTTTTAACGAGACTGACTGACAAAACTACCCTCACACACACATATAGTCTGGCACTTCATCATAGGTGCTGACACAAAAAACCTCATTGTGGGGAGAGTGAGTGATTTATGTATTGAAGATGAGAGGTCAATATGGGTAGATTCAATGGGTGGGTGGGTGGAGGAGGGGGGGTTTGGTCCCCTTAAACTTCTCCGTATGGCACAGCTTTTGTAATATACCTCAGGTAGCGAGCGCCATTCATAGCCCATCAGTGCTTTCTCCATAACTCGCTGGAAAATCCGAGAGTGTCTCCCTTTTGAATTTTTAATAAAACCTATTTGTTCAATGTCCCTGCAGGGAGATGAGATTTGGTCTCCAATAGCACGCCAGCTTCTAACACTCGCGCAATCCCCTCTCATAGGTGGACAGCAAATCAGTGTGTAGTGTGACCGCACTTTGAATCTAAAGCACGTTTATGCTAAAGCCCGGCTCATTTCACAGGTATATTAAAATAGAACTCACCCCCTTATGAGAGAAAGAGAGACAGATGGAGAAAAAAGAAGGATGTCATCAGAGTCCGGCGTTGGCTCCGGTATGCCAGGGTAGGCAGGAGGAAGATTAAAGAAAGAGAATAAGCATACTGCACGGCACCGGCCCGGGTCAGGAACCTAATTTCACACTGACATTAAGGGCAATTTGGCCTTGGAAATATTTCGCTGAGCCTCTATTCATCTGAGGAGCGTAAAGCTATAAGTCTGCATTTTCTGAATATAAGATAGACAGATTGAACCACGGGCATTTTAAGTGGCGTGTGGATATAAATGGGTGTACTTACGTGCTGCGAGAGGTCAGGAAGAAAGAGTGTATCATGAAAGAAAAAGAGAGAAAGGGAGGGAGAGCGAGAGAGAGAGGGAGAGAGAGAGAGAGAGACATTATTCAGATGGAGCGTTTGTAATATCAGGAGGGGGGAAAAAAAGAGAAAAACTATCGCTGTCTGACTTTTTTGCACCCTACTGTGAAGCTATCATCTACCGCTACATGTCAAAGACCAACAAAACCTTGATTACGAATGAACAGCTGAACAGCTCACTTAAAAAAACATCCATTTAACAGGGGGGGAGGAAGGTTATAAAAGAAAGAAAATGAAAGTAGCATCTGATGTGTGAGTGAAGCCTACTGAGACATCTCCAGGCCCTGATGGCACTCTATGGATTATTGATTTTTTATTCCCTTCCTGCCCAGAAGGGGCTCCATTTGAACAGCACCATTACCTCCATAACGATTAGAGAGCAAAAGTTAATTATGTAATTATGAAGGCAATAAGAGGCGCGTGTGTGCTCGGCTGTGCTGGTGAAGGCTTTAAACATTATCTCCGGCGCGCACATCACGGCGGACAGGGTGAGAGGAAGAGATTAGAGCAGCCGAGGAGAAACAGACGGAGAAACCATTAACTAATCACAACAATTTCCCTCTATTACATTCACCGCTGCCTTCACACAGGGAGTGCCCACACACACACACACACACACATGCCAGCATGTGTAAACACAAATGATGGACGGCACAAAACTGGAGACACACACACACACACACACACACCAGACAGGGGTTTGGGGCAGGAGAAAGAAGCTCATAAGCTCCCACTCAGACAAATGTGTAGTGCTGCATGACTAATTGCACTTTTATCGTTATCATGACACAAGTTTCTACGATACACACAGCGTTCACTAGATTGCTGGAGCAAGCACAGGAGCCATGTCTCTTTATAGAAGAGGCAAGAGCAACCTCTATTCTTCTACAGGCTGAGCGAGTGATTTAACTACTCTGCTACGGAGCCACTGACAAAGCGCACACACTTGCTCAGCACAAACAATAATCTATCCTTAACTACTAGCCTGTAAAATGCTCTAAACATGCTAATCGCTCTCACTCCCAGTGCTGGGTGTGAAATATGTGAGGCTAACAGCTACTGCCACAACAAAAGCTTTAATAAGCTTTTAAAATAAAGCTTTATTAGGATAAATATGCATTTTTGTAGGCCTGTGTGAAAAAGAAAAGCACATGTATATGATGTTTTCGTTGCCTTACGATGCATTAAATGTGCTTTGTAGCTAGTATTTTATTACTTTTGCATTTTGCACAATAGAAAACGATGCTTTTAGCAATTTTCTTGAAAGTGTGGTCAGCCAACTGACCAACAGCTCCATTACAAACGCAGCATAATTAGTCCGGTTAACCTGGATTCAGTAAATCTGAACAAAAATCAGTTTAACTCATAGATTATGGTGGTATTTTGTAAAATATGGCTTCATTGAATATTCAAGAAAATGTCATGATATTAGCAGTGTAATCAAACACAAGTGATGGACTGCACAAACCTGCAGACACACACACACACACATCCTTTAACAGAAACTGTTGTAGAAGAGGGAGCTCATGAGTGTGCACACACACACATACACACACACACAGACACAGCATGTGTAAACACAAGTGACGGACAGAACAAAATGAACAAAACTGCATACACACATTATCAGGAAAAAAAATCCCGCAGGAGAGGAAGGCACACACGCACACACACACAAACACACACACAATGTTAATAACAAAAGAGCTCTTAACACTTTCAATTTCTATAAAGAGTTTGTGGCAGAGCCAGCCCCAGGCCAGTGAGAAGATTCAGCCTCCAATACTCCATCTGAACCTGTTCACACTGAAAAGTGATGGGACAAAATGAAATGGAATAAAAATGTGGGTGAGGGCCATGATGATGAGGGTCAGATAAAAGAGCGTGAATGACTATTTCACCTTGACATAAAGGTAGAAAAATGCCAGAAGCAAAGATCCTCTCTGTGCACACTTGGCCAAAACCTAAATGGCGAGAGATAAGATGGTGTGATTTAGAATATGCATGAACTGGGGGGGTGGGAGGTGGGGGGGTTAAGGCCCAAGCAGAACTGTCCACATTGGACCGCTGCTCTGTAAGTGCGGGTTTTGAATAAATAAATGTGAGATGATGTTTATGCAAAGTCGGAGAAGGCGGTGTAGTGAGCTTTCTGCAGCAAGTTCAGGTTGATTTGGAGCTCTGTGCTTGTACACACATTCTTCTAGACTTAGAGTTTCTACGATTAATAGACTAATTCATTCATTTGGGTGTGTCAGTCTAAATGAGGGGGGCAGTGCCAGGGGAGTCTGTGACCTAAGGCCACATATCAGAGATTGATTAAAACACAGTCAGATGATTGAGTCATGCAAATATCGATACACAGAAATGTTATATCTCTGTATCTCCCTTTTTTTACATAAGAAAGGGGGAAAAATCCTTTAAATGTGATTTAATATAATTACATTAGAATTTTTGATCCATGTCTGTAGTTCCGTTCATCATGAGCTGTTCACACAATGTATATATACACATGTGCATATACTGGCACCCTTGGTCATGGAAAAAATCTTAGTGATTGTCATTAAATTTAGTCTGAAAAGAAAAAAAATGCTTTAACAAAACCACATTTAAACAATTATTGGCACCAGAGTGTTCAGGAACTCTTGATTGATGAGCCCTGACTTCCTAGTTTGCTGGGGTATAAATACAGTGACGGTGAGGTGAAGGCTATATATCATATGGCAGCATTATATACTACTTTTTGTCACTGGCCAGATAAAACTTCTTATCTCTATTTTTGATTTTTCTACTAATGACTAATTGTCACTGTGAACACGCTCAGTCACACAAAGTGCACCATAATGAAATGTGACCTTAACCTTTCACATGTGCACAGCGGAGCAGTGGGTAGATATTAACAGTGCCCGGGGAGCAGTGTACTGGGACGGTGGCTTGCTCAAGAGCTTGGGCCAGGACTCGAACCTGCGACCCTTCTGCTCACAAGGGCAATGTCCTGGTCACTATGGCACCACTGCCACCACTTATTTTTCTACATTAACGCTGGAACTGATCTTTACATTAAGTGAAACTTTCACGAAGGACAGACCAATAGAAATGCTGCAAAATGACTTAGATCCATCAATTTACATAGTAAAAATAATTTTTGCATATAATTTTTTTGTAAAGTTATTTTTAGAGATTGGAGATTTTTCTGGACAGTGATGATATATAAGAAGGTTCTCCAGTTAGAGCTTAATTTCAGTGAACTCTGTTACACCTCTTGTGGAAGGATGTTCATTTCTGAGTGTGCATAGTCTATATTTGTGAGTGTGTGTGTGTGTGTGTGTGTGTGTGTGTGTGTGTGAGAGAGCCCCTGCAGAGGTGTAAATGTGAGTGTGTCAGTAGGAGCTCAGGCTCCTGTCAGCTCTCACCGCTCTCTGGTTGACGTCTGCGCCAGAGCGAGCCATCATGTCCACTGTCTCTATGCGGCCCTGCTTGGCTGCCCAGTGGAGCGCTGTCTGCAAACACACACAGACACATACACACACATAAAATACACACAAGCAGACACATACAAAGACCATCAATCAAATCTGTACTGTAAATCACACAGCTTCCTAAAGTGCAGGTGTCTTCACAATGCAGAATTGCTCCTGGGTACAAAAAGCTAATTGGCGTTAATTATGACTAAATATCTCATTGACGTATTTTGCAAAATATATGATAAATGATACAAAGACACTGGACATTGTGGACAGCGTGTTATAGATAGTCGTACTGGGAAAATAAATATGCTGACCATAATAAAATAATCTTCTTTTTTGCACCATTCTTAGTTGTGTCCAGGTGTCCAGGTGTGTCCAGTCCTACTTCTAGAGATTCCTCGTCCTGCAGATTTGAGCTAAATATTTGTTCTAATGTCGCTGCAACTAATCTGAACATTGAATCTTCAGGGCATTTTAGAACCAATCGGCTCATACCCAAAGCCCAGGAATCGGATCGGTGCTCAGTATCAGCTCATACCCAAAGCCCAGGTATTGAATCGGTGCTCAGTATCGGCCCATATCCAAAGCCCAGGTCCCGGATCAGCACTCAGTATCGGCCCATACCCAAAGCCCAGGTATTGGAATAGGGACTGAAAATGTTGGATCAATTTATCTCTACTTATAGTTAAAATATTGTTTCCAAATAATTTTGGATCATTTTTATTGGTCCATTATTTAAGGAATTTTGAGACAGTTTAAAGGTCCACTGCTGCGTTCAAGTTATGCAGAACACCAACAAAATTTGGAGATACAGGATTTTTTTCCAGTGGAAATAATATAATACATTCTAGAGAGTAAACACTACTTGAAAAACAAAGTTAGAAAGCAATTCTCCAATAAGAAGTACATTTCCCCTCCCTGGCTATAGTAAGAGTGACTAGGCTGTTTAAAGGTCTGTTTGAGCAGCACCTCACTCGAGCTGTCTTCACGGCCCATTTACATAAGCAGATTTGGCCTGAGCTGAATGGACAAGCAATGCTGCTGGTCATTAGCATACAGGCTAATTCAGAACAATGTTAGCTCAGTGAGGCTGCACTAAAGAGCCAGAGTCAAGGACGCTTATCTTATCGCCTCTGGTTGTCTCTACATCCTGTCAGACAGGTAGATACACATTACATACTTCATTTTCTGTAATTTAGCTCACTTCACACATGAAAACCACATTCACATAGGCCCAGTGGAAAGATGACATGAGTACTATCGTACGCAGGAGCGCCCTGATTCATCTGTGACTGTATTCCCAGTGTGCTCCACTCTTACAGAATTATATGACCTGATTATAGAATTAGGATGCTCTGTTGGCTGTAATGTGATTACACTAAATTTGGCTTGTTTTTTTTACATTTACATTGTCATGTATATAATTTTTCAACTGAATAAAATGTTTTACAAATTTTCTGCATTTTCAGTTTAGTTCTTCATTCTAATTATGCTGACTTAAAATAATATTCTCATTTAAATTATACACACATTTAATGTGAATCTAATCAAGTCGATGTAAGGCACAACGTCTGAGATGAGAAGAATACTCACAAACTTTAGTTCCAATCACATGCAAGTTTGGTAAAAGAAAAACAGAAACACATTCAGCACTGTTAGTATAGAAGAATTTCAGTGTGTGTGTGTGTGTGTATGTGAGGTCACTGAGACAAGCTGTTGTAGGAAAGTAAAGAAAGAAAAGCAAAAAGGAAAGAGAAAGAGAGAGACGGGAGAGAGATAGAGAGGTACAGAAAGAAAGAAAGAAAGAAAGAAAGAAAGAAAAAGAAGAGAGAGAGAGAAGAGAGAGAAAAGAGAGTGAGAGAAAGTGAGATAGAGAGAAAGAGAGTGAGGAGTGAGAGAGAATAGAGAGATAGCGAGAAAGAGAGAGAGAGGAAGTGAGAGGGAGAGAGGGATAGTTAGAGAGAGGTATAGAGAGAGGGATAGAGAGAGTGATAGTTAGAGAGAGAGATAGAGAGACAGGAGAGAGAGCAAGAGAAAGAGAGAGGGGGGGTTAGAGAGATCGGCTAATTCTGCCTTGTCAGTGCTGTCCCTCCCCACAGCACAGTGTCTGTGTCCATGTCAGATTATTTATCCAGCAGCCCAGAGCTCGGAGAGCGCCTGCTCAGGCTGCATTGCCTGTGAAGATGCCATCAAAGCCACAGCAGAGGAGCCGTGCTTTTGGCTTTTGTGAAATTCTCCTCCCCAGTTTTCTCAACACAATCTTTATCCAGCCCGGATCAGTGCCACCCTTTAACCGATGCTGAGCAGATTAAGTGAATGCTTGAGTCGCGCCTGAGGGAAACTATAGTAACCTGTAATCTTCCAGCAGCTGAAAAGAAACTATGTATCTTGTCACACAAGAGCTGGCAGACCACCTTGACCCCACAAGCCCTCTTTTCTGCACTCCTGACTGTGCTGACAGCTCTTTGGTTAATTCACACTGACACAGCCCATTGAGAAATTCCCTGCCTCCTCCACTGTCTCCTCCCCATCTCCAACCTCCCCGCACTGTCCTGCAGAGCGCAACATTTACACTATCAAGGCCAGCAAAATGTGCAGAACAGTTCTCAGTGGGCTTTATTCTTACTTGTCTAGATCACAATGAGTGCTTCTAAAGAAGGCAGCTGCTTGTTTGGTGCTAATTTCACTCATATTTAAGTAAAAATAAATATAAACATATTACATTTTCTTGTTTTTTATTGTCTTTTTCTCTGTAGTGCGTTTTTGACACTTGAAACTAGCTGTTAAGTAATTCTTGACCATTTTCCAACCTCTTTAAAATAAACCTGCTATATTAGAACTGTGTCTGACATGCGTATGTAAATTACCTCTGTTCTGACTGGCTCCCTTTTGCTGTACCCCATTCACAGGTCAGCACAAAACACTCCTTATAACTTCGGCAAACATGGGCAGGGCTAAACTGTTGCAGACCCAGTAGGACAGAGCTAAATGCATTTGTGTCATCACAAAAACAGTGAGTTCAAATTGGACTGTTTTGACAGCTTAGTTCGAATATATGGACTGGCGTGAACTCGGGTGCGAACGGTATGTTATGAAAACGTTTACAGTGTTTACATACTTCAGTAAACTCTTGTTTAGAAAAAGACAGGAATTGTGGTGAGCCATGATGTGGCCCTTTAAGCTCTTTATTTTAAAACAGAGTATTTTTTATCTAGTGCGGAAGGTTGCACACGTAGTTCAGCTGTGGTGAGACAGAGAAAGAGAGAGCGAGAGAGAGAGTGGTTCTATCAGTGTGTGTGTGTGTGTGTGCGTGCACGATTTACTGTGGGCCAGATGGACACACTCTCTTTTATTCTCAGTGTGAAAGGACAGCTTAAACTCAGCCTCCCTGCTAAAGCTCAATAGAGAGGCTGAGAGTATAAGGACCACCACTACTCCGCTCGCTTTCAAAGCCCGACGGCTCGCACCATATGGACCTGTTTAAAAACTCCTGCGGCCTCACACAAAAGAGCGACACTAGCAGCCTCTCACAACAACTGTAGTGATAACATTCAATTATTGCATGGGGAGTGAGCTAATGCCACTGGCTACAGCCAGTTTAGCACGACTGCACTTTACCATCACTGTACAGCATAAACCTGCTAAAACATCACACTCAGTCATCGCTGCTGTTACAAAATCTCATGAACCCCCTTTTTTTCCTCGGTTGTTTTATTGTTCACACCATTTCAGATGATTAGCTTTTGTACATTGTGTAAACACTCCATCACAAAAAGAACAGAAAAAGGCATTTTGACTTTACATGGCTCAGATGTATCAATCAGTTGCACATGAATAAAATATACCAACTAATAATGGCCAATTCAAATCCACCAGGCTCAATTTTTTTTATTTTTGCTCCAAACATTTAAAAAGAAACCATTATTATTTTGGTTGACCTATGTTACAGCTTAATGATGTAAATAACATGAGCCAGGTACGTGTTACTACGGCTTTACTAAAATGTCCTATTAGTGACTCAATCTGCTGAAAAACCAGTACTATCAATGCAACACTTGAAATTTTTCATTAAAACAAACTATTCATTTTCATTAAAACAACACCATTCAAACAACAGGTTAAAAAAAAAACAGATAATAAAAAATTAGCCGTCAGCTAGAAGAATTGTCCATAAAAATTTGACCTTGCAGTCCTGATATGAACATGATTATTTTATTTATTTTACTTCATTAGTGCAAATTGTGTTTATTGTACACATTTTATTCATGTGCACCTGTGTGACACATTAGGAAGCCAGTTTCTCTCAGTATTCATGAATTTTAAGAGTGTGTAAAGATGCCATTTCAGAGATAAAGAGTTTTTATTATAGTGATATTATATATATATATATATATATATATATACATACACACACAAGGATCTTCTATGAAAAATACTAGGACATTGCCTTTGGGCCCTTGTTACTAGGCACTACTGAGGTTCCCTTGAACAAGACACCGTCCCGATACACTGCTCCCCGGGTGCTGTTGATAGCTACTCCACGTGCTGCTCCACGTGTGCACGTGTGATGGGTTAAATGCAGGAGTCACATTTCTTTGTGGTGTTTGAGTGTGTTCACAATGACAAATAGTCACTTCTAAATAAATATTGAACCTACATGTCATTGGAGAACTATTTTGCTTTGCAACACCCTGCATATATATATTTATATGAATTTTATAGAATATGCTTTAATCCACAACCTTTTCTCAAAACTATAGAATCAATGTTGCAGCCAATGGGGGGCATATTTATATTTTCATGTTTAATTTTCTCTGCAAGGAAGCTTATAGAGACAAACGCCTGGTTCCTAACAGTTCTAACTCACTTTCTTTAGTACAACATATTCCACATTGCGTCACTCCGATTGACTTTCTTTACATCTTTACATCTAAGCAGTTTAATTATGCAGAATTTGGAAAATCTGTGGAATTCCCCTTTAGGAAATCTAATCCTATTTTAAACATTGATCACTCAGGATCAGTTTGGCATATTTACTCAGCAGCAGCGTGAAACATAAGTTTTTGTAAACACACAAAGGCCAGTAGAAAAACGTGAGCGAGGCAGCATGTGCTTAACTGCAAACTCCAGCACAGAGTTTAATCCTTTTACTCCATACTGAAACTATCATGTGCTCCCATTGGACGAGCACTGTAGAGAGGTGTGTGCCTGCCTTTAGGGCTGCCTGAGTTGTGTGTGTTTGTTAAAGTAATAATTGCCGTGTAATTAGACTATAATTACACACAATGATGACTGTGGCACTTGCACACACTGGGAAGAGTGCGTACCAGACACACAGATTATCATGAATTAAATATCCCGTCCTAGCAATTATTAACGTCAAACAAGAGTATAAATCTTGCACAGAAAAATGCCCGAAGGTGCAAAATACCATGACCGTGTTTTTACATATTTAGCAGTAGCTTATTATATCCTTCATGTTTTCAGAGCACACAGAGAAAATATCACTTTAAGTGAAAAGTCTTATGTGAAAACACATCAACTGTAAAAACTGGTTCATCAGTTCAGCTG
>JBBPDA010000126.1:7394555-7408341 GCA_037974385.1 Arnoldichthys spilopterus | reverse complement strand
ACTTAAGCAAAGGTTCAAGATAATTAACAAATCACAGATTCTAGTATTTACTGCATTTTACAAAATGTCCCAGCATTTCTAGATATAGGGTTTGAAATACCACAAGTGCACCAATCAACCAAAAGGGTGCCCAAACATTTGCATATGCCACATTTGGGGGGTTTAAATATATTAAATGCAGCAAAAATGACAATTATGCATTAAACTTTGTTCATATTTACGCTTTTGCAGATATGACATCATCCAGTTCTTTTTACTTAGAAAATCCACAAAACACCTTTACTCCCTGTGCAAAACTCCCCTTAAAAAGCCCTTTCTCTTTTAGTTTTGCAAGTATTTATATGCACTGAATCCAGACTTTCCTAGTCTTGCTGTAAAACATGCTGTTCTGAAAATGTGACATTATACAGTAACTTTAGGCCACTCTCTCCACTTCACAGTGGGGGAGAGATGAGTCATGACTTTTTTGTGAACATGGGCAGTACCGTGTTAGTGTTCCTAATGCTCATATCCCAACACCACCCTGCAGAAGGTGCTGCTTCAGACAGGGCACTAGCACTACATGATAATGCAGAAATGCCTGAAGTAGACCACTAACTGTTTATTTTGGCACGTACAGAGAATGAGACAGAAGTCAGAGGCTCCCTCACTGGGAAAACAGATACCACATCAGCAAGTTTTGTGCCCTCTGCCATGACACTGGGGACATAACAAGAACACAGTTCACTTGGAGAGAATGATGTGGCACAGAATTCCTGAGAAAAAAACAGACCTAGTCGTTAAAACTGCCTATGTCAAAGGAAAAATTTTTATATTTTGAGGGCTTGAAGAGTCAACCACACAGACTTAAGACCAGTGACTTTATACAATTGGATGAGAAATTACAGACAGGGTAGACCACATTAACTACCATGCACAATAAGGTCAGTGTCATATCAAATTCTTGCAACTTTTCTCATTTTTTACCACCATCTGAAAACAACTCCTGTCCTTTCCTTTGTGTTCGTAATGAATGGAACATTAAAGTCAAAAGTACTTATAATAAAATCTCTATGGTACCATTTTACAACAAGACTACCCTTATAAAGGGTTTATAAATGGTTTATAATTACTTAATAATGGTTTTTAATTTGTTATTATGCCTTAAAAAAGCATTAATATCAGTTGTAACACATAAAAATATGCCGTTCTGTCTTTTCACAGACTGCAGCCAACTGCAATTTGCAGTTTAAAAATACTTCACCCAATTTATCACCATTGTCCTTATGTTTGTTGAAACTGCTTATTAATGCTTTTAAGCAATTTATAACCTAATAATTAACATTTATAAACGATTATAAAATATTTGTAAACTCTTTGTAAGGCAAGTCTTATTGTAAAGTCGTATCATCTCCATTAATGTTTGCTAACTTTAAGAATTTTTATCCTTTTACCAGTTTCAGAGGCATGAGGGTTTGCTACAACAGCAATGAGTAAGTACATTTTCTACACTTTCTAGTACTCTCAGAACCAGTGCTGGGGTCATCCTCACCTTTTTGGCACCTCCTGATTAGGACTTAAATAACAATTGCAATATATTTTACGAGGCCGAAGAATATGGTCCCCTTAATTATTAAAAACACAATTGTTGCAGCTTTTAAGCTCAAATTTCAAGTGGATAAGCTTTTAGTTAATAAAACTGAGAATGGGAAAAGAAAATTGAGTTTAAAAGCATGATAAGTCCATTGAACACAACATTGGCCATAGTTGGAAACACAAATTTTGTAATTTTGCATCAACAGTTCAACAAAAGCTGTACTTGCTCCATGGATAAGGTCTAATCTTTGCCCCAAACTTTCACTCTCTAACATTACTATTAAGCTGACTTTTACAAAGTGTACACTGAGAGGTTAGCTCTCTTTGAGTGGAATAGGTGACGCTGAGGTCAAGGAATAGGTCCTGCTGTGAATTTATCGCCCAGACATAAAATTAACAAGAGAAAGAAGCCGTAATTGGTAGGCCAGTTGGTAGCCTGCCAATAAAGTTTACAGCAAAGTTTAAATAAAAGTTTACAAGAGACAAACTCCCCTCGTTTATTCTGAAATTAATGTCTTTGGTGTTTTATGGCTCTGTTCTCTTGTGACTCCTGCTTTCAAAGCAAAGCTCCCAGCAGCTAGTTTATGATGTGCTTTATGACATAGCTTCAAAATTCATGGGCACAGTCGTGGATTCATAAATCACCGTTGCGCTGTTGTCTTCCTGCTGCATCAGTAGTATAGTAGCATAGTGGTACTTTTACGGTCAAAAAACACTGATCTCTGGTGTAAACATATGCATTCAGGTTTATGTACTAATGACAAAAATGGGCCAAGTATGCTTTGCTGTAATTAATTTGATTTTGTCTGTATATTAATATAATAAAATAATGACTATAAATCCTGTTTATACATTTCGAGCACAGTTCTAAGCTTTCAGACGTACCGCATGTGTGTTCTCATACTGCAGCCAGAAGTTTGACTCATCTAGTGCAAAGTGGCTGGCAGTGTTTGTGCCGTCTCTCGCTGGCTCCGTATTAATGAGCTTTTGCTGCGAGCAGTGGCATGCAGGGTCACGGCCATGACGGCAGAGTTCACAGACCTGTTTACAGCGCAGGTGAGAGATGTGCAGGGGAGAGGTGTCACCTCCACGTTAATTAAAAAACGCAAGCATTCGCCGAGGGGGCTGTCCTTCAGATGCCCGCCTGCTGGGGGGACAGAGACTGGCTCGCCCTACGCTGAGGCAGAGGTGTTGATACAGCTCAGAAGGCAAAAATGCTTTTAAACAGGTTCATTCACCTTTGCTTAAATGGACTGGAAAGGTTTCTGGGTCTCAGGGGCATTTGAGAAGAAGATAGAAATAACATGAATGGGCTGCGGCAACAGTACAGTCTCTAATGCTGTAATATCACACCGTTACATACAAATATCTCCATATGATGAAGAAATGAATCCGTTCTACTCTTCTATATGTGTAATGAAGGCAGAGTGGTCATTTTACCATGACAGAGGATGCTGTAACGCTTCTGGTATCTTCCTCAGTACCTTCCTAAACAAAAGCAATATTGCACTGCATCAGACAATTACCAATTACCAGTTACCATTATCAAATAACACAATTTGTACATTACACACAGTTCCTGGTTTCTAAGTGTTATATTTTAACTGATTATGTCTAAATCCAATGCAAAAATGGTTCTATTCATCACAAACTTTGTTTTATAATCACAGCCCACAAAATATTTGTATTTATAGAGCTCAAACAGGTAAATTTTTATGCTTTCTAGACAGTCCCGGAAAGTTCTAGAAAGTTCTAAAGGATTCCAGAAAGTTGCAGAATATTCTGGAAGTCTACTTAGCATTTAAAGTGAAGGGAGAATGTTCTTGAAAACAGATACATTTCAAAATGATATTGTCCTGAGCAGAGAAGCAAAGATTTTGTAAAACAAATCATTTTCTATTGATTTTAGGCATAAGAGCAAGCACACTTTGTACTTTGTAACAGAACTCTGTTACGCAGTGTAATGTTAGCAACTAAAATTTTTACTGTGTGCATAGGCTAGTACAGAAGTAAAGTCCTACCATAACAGAACACTCTAGCCCTTCCTGTACATAGTCATGTACTGTATATGCACTACAGGATTACATACAATCACATACATGCATTTTTTGAATTGCACATGTGTATAAAGAGAAAAATGTTCTCTTACCATGACAGAAGACGCTGTTACACTTCTGCTGTCTTCCTCTGGGCCATCTTGTTCATCACTCTAAATCATACACACAGCCACCCAAACACAAACCACAAACACCATCCCCTATATATTATACACATAAGTACCAATATGTAACAATGTGTCTAAAAACTTACATCTCCAGAATGGCAACTTTATAAGACAAGCACAAAACCTTCATAACTTATAATGGAAGTTAATGAAAAAATACTTTTTTGGTCCATTCATAGTGAAAACCTGACACAATGTAAATGTCAGCAGGCTCATTCAAATAGGGTAAAAATTGCAAGAATGAGAAAAAAACAAGATACAAGGTTTTTTTCAGAGAGCGACAATTATGTATATATATATATGCATTGTTTTAAAATGTATACACAAACGCCTGCACATACATATGCATGCACAGAGTTTATGTAAAATATTGAAAATATATTACTGTCATTACTAGTTCTGGCATGTGCTCCCAACAGGAACGATATATATGTGAACGTACCATTGACATGGAGGCATTTAGGAAGTCCAAAAGCAAGAGATTTGATGTATCAATGTGATGCACAAAAATCAATGTTTATTTTCACTACACAATTCATTTGACTTCATTTCACTGTGAGCAGTGTTTTGTACTGAGAAGTTGCTTCTGCTTATGATGACACTGCTGCATTTGACCTTTAATAATAAAATGTTCACTTTATAATTTGTCTGCATGTGTGAGTTGATGAAAATGTAGCAGATTGTGTGAAATTTCATCATATTTCATACTGAATGCAGACCTCAGTATCAAATCGACAAATGTGCAAAGGTATCTATAAAGAATCAGACTGTTGGCCAGAATTACCAGACCAGATCAAACTAAATCTGGACCTCAGTAATCAATCGTAATGTTTTAAAATCTCATGACAAATACTGAAGTATTGTTTTAGATTAATTAACTAATTAATCACAAATTATGTCATTAATTATCTTTCATTTTAAACTCAAAAACACAAAATAATATATATTCCGGACACATTATTATTATTACACGTATTTACATTTCCAATTAACAGAGAATTTCATCAACAGAAACAATACTAATAACTTTATACAATATTTTATGCTGATTTCATTTTATTACACCTTGGAAGAATTGAGATAAAATAAACTACTAGTGTCTGTTTGGTTTGGGGGCTGATTACCTTACTCTAACTCAAAGAAGTAAAAAACAACCGCCATGGGTAGGTAAGGTCTTTCTTAGGTCATGATCATTCCCACCCATATCAGTCCTCCACTTCACGTCACAAGAAAGAGGAGAAGACCAGTTCAGTTGTGAAGAAACGTCCTTTTCCCCTCAGGAAAGTGACCATGTTTTAGCATAACAAAGCCCTCCAGACTCCCCCTTAAAGTCATATCACCTCCTCCATCCCCCAACTTAACAAAAACAACACACACACACACACACACACACACACACATACATCCTCCTTCTCATTCTCTCTCCCTCCTCCTGTCAAATAAAATGAAAGCCCTTCATACTCTGACAGATAGAGAGCCCTGCAGCTTCAGACAGCGAGGAGAATCTTCTCTGCATTTGAAACTACAATAGTCGTTTTTATGAATAAATCAGTGTTTGGAGAACATTGCATTTTCTAAGACATTTTTATATCTGACAAAATGAAATAAGGGAGGGTGCTGTTTTATTGTATTCTACACGTGTTTACAAATTTTCAAAGCGATTTACAGCAAAAAAAAAAACACAATTCAAAACGCTGGAGACACAATAAGTGCTTACTGAAAGCACAGTCACAGCAGCATTTGACAAAAACTTAGTGACAAACTCAATTCTAAACCTGCCAGTAACAGCAGCCAAGAAAGGCTTTGAGTTTCACAGGCTGGCAAGCATTCAAATGACAAACGCGTACCTAATCGTTTTAAAAGCACCATCCAGCTTCTGAATTGGGTTACATAACACTATGAATGACATAGTGGCAGCACACTGAAAGTACAGAGCCACCTTTCAGACAGTTCAGTCCTTTCAGGTTGTGGGATCTGGTCAATTAGTTCACTAACTGAAGAAAAAAAACATTTTTTTAGAATTTTTAAAAAATAAATATAGACTTAATTTGAAATTCTTCTTGCTTTGTTTAACAAATGTGTTTTTCAGAATTGATTTCAATAATCTAATAAAAATAATTTATACTAAAAGTCTCTAGCAGCAAACTCTCACAGTTTTGAAACTCACAAAGCTGTAGATGATAGGGTCTGAAGAAGCCCCACACTTCTTTGTCTGATATGAATCCATCCATTCCTAAACATGAGCGATTGCTGATAAAGTCCGCAAAGGCCTAATGACGTGTGGACACTGTGTTCTTCCCCCATTCCTCCTGCTAATGCTCAGTGACAGTCCCCAAATCTTTCAGAACTAAGCAAATAACAGGCCCTTTGATCATGTTAGGAATTTGATACGGCTTCTTATCTTGTACGGTGTTTCAGCGTTTTTAACATTTGATTGTTACTTCAGGCATTGATGAAAAAAGAAAAAAAAACAGCTAATGCTATGATTAAAAAGCCAGAGCTAAACATGGGAATAGTGTTTTTTATACATAATCTATGAGACTTAGTAGCCCATTTACATTTCTAAATGATTTACATACGGTAGAGAGACCCTCTAGTCATAAATAATTTAATATCACAACATATCCTGAAGGAGCAGCTCATCAGGGCCACATTTAACTTTAATTACTCTTTTAAAATCTAATGTTGGCCCCGCAGTTATGATTCAATAATTCCGTCTGAAAACTAAATGTTCCTCAACAGTCTAGTGATATGGAAAAAGCCCTTGACGAAAACAGATACTAAGGATTGGGGGAAGGGGGGGGGGTGGATACATAAAAGGGAAGGAAGGAGAGGCATCGGGAAGGAAGCAGTCAACGCATGTTAAGAGCGTGTGTGTATGTGTGTGTTCACCTCTGATACTGATTTACATGCAATCTGGGGCTACTTGACTCATGTTGTACTTTCAGCTGTTGGCACCAGCTGTGCTGCAATTGTTCATTCAAAAAGTCAAAGCAGGATTTTCTTTAAAAAAAAATAAAAAAATCGAAAAGAAAAGAAAATCTGCATTAAGGTTAACAAAATAAACAGCCGCAAAATAACAGAAAATGGTAATAACCCCTGCAAAACTGCAATACATTTAATCTTATATTAATTAAAAAGCTTGAACACCAACATTAACATATTAATTGAGGTTCCACCACAGGGCTGTTATGATGAGGATATTCAAATGAGTCTTTCAGGAACTGCACCACGGAGAAATTAAAGAGAGAGAGAGAGGGATGGAGATAACAGCGGAACCAGACACATGCACAGGCACGAACACACACACACACACAGACACACACATACGTACACACAAACACCTATTGTAAATCTGCCCTTATCTCAAATACAGGACCATATTTGTGTGATCTGACATGCCACCCACTCGCTCTATCAGATGAGTATTTGAGAAATGAAAAACCCATTTACACAAAGCCGCAGCGCGTGGGAGAGAGATGGCCTGTTCTATACGCCATGCCCTCACATTGTCGAAGTGACACCGCCACGCAAGGTCAGTGGAATTACGAGAAAACGTCTCTCCGCGCTTGTTCGCAGAGACGACTGATAGTGGCTCTCTGCCTCGTCGTTTAAGAGGTGCCCGTTTCCTGTATGATAACATGTTATTTCGCTGAAATTACAGGACCTGATGGGGGCCTAGTGAAACACGAGTGTAGTAGTTAAAGGATAATGGCTTAGCCGGCCCTGCCAGGCCCGCCTGAGTGTCAGAGCGCCGCCTGATAACAGACGCTCACTGTGATCCCGGGTTTAGGCCACTGATCCAGGCTAGAAAGCACTCTAACTCCTCTCTACTGGGAGCTGCGCAGGAGTCAGGCTCTGATGAGCATGAAATCACAGGATAAAGGGAAAAATCTCTCTCGTCTCAGCTTAGATTACCACTACAGCCCTCGACTTATTGTCTTTTTGCAGAACACTGGTTGTGAGGTCTTCCCAGTGTACAATGTAGTTGCTTATTCAAAGCATCATGGGAGGAGAGACGGTTCCCAAAATGGCTCAGGTGCAGTCAGATCACTGCACAGAATTTTTTCTGCCTCTGTACTTCAACTATTTTAAGTTAAATGATGTTTATAAGGTTACAGTGCAGATTGTCAACTTTCTGTTGAGGGTATTTACATCTGTACAGGGTGAACCATATAGATCATGCTCTTTTCATATATATAAAACCCTCATCAGAGGCTGGGCTAGGTCTCATGTTTTCAACCTGTTTGCGAATCCTGGAATCCATGACTGGCCAAAGACTGCGAATCATATACATAACAAGACACCAGGTCGGTTCCCTGCTAATGCTCTGGCAGACCAGCTGCGCTGCAACTGTTTTCTTTTTTTGCTTCTTGTCAATCAACCCCAGTTCCTGACTCAGTGGGGCTCAGAAGATTGACTTGGCAGGTATAAAACAATGCACGTTTTTGGCCCTAAAACCTCCAGAGTGCCTTTAACAATATTTACCAGGTCACAACCCTTTGCACTGTCCAAGGTAATGCATCATTATAAGGGATTAGGTTGGTTGGGTCTGTGCAGTTAAAAAGCCCATTTCCATTAGACTTTATCCCATACCACAGATTTTTTAAAACCATATTTTAGAAAAATGTAGCATGGCCTTTCTCTTCTACAGGTTTATCAATGATTTAAAAATTGTTCAAAACCTTCCAAGAACGACCTGCTATATTTTTTACTTTATAGTAGCCTTGGACATATCTACTGTATGTCTAAATCTTTGCTACATCTTGATCTATTTAACAGTTTCCCTTTATGTTCAATGGACCCTTATGACACTGGCACATCTAATGCTGTGACTCTGTTTTATCTGATCTGATTATTCAGCCTACTGATGGTCTACTTTAGTGGCAGTGACACTAAGGCTAAATTCAGTGCCACATCTAATTAACTCAAGACCCAATAACCCAGCAGCCCACTGTCCCCAAAATGGGCATCTAAAATAATTTAAAGGCTGTGATTCTTATATTGCTTCATCAAACATATTGAATACTGAACCTGACATTCTGTACCATAGTATATGTACAATTATAGTTCACTTCCTATTTTATTTATATATGAGCAGTGGTGGCCTAGTGATTAGTGACGCTGCCTTTGGGACCTGAAGTTTGCTGGTTTGAGTCCCAGCCTGGGCACCACTGAGGTTCCCTTGACCAAGGTACCGTCCCGCTACGCTGCTTCCCGGGCGCTGTTGGTAGCTGCCCGCTGCACCACGTGTGCACGTGTCATGGGATAAGTGCAGAGGTCACATTTCGTTGTGGTGCTTGAGTGTGTTCACAATGACAAATAGTCACTTTCACTTCACTATTCCATGTACTGAAGCACAGAGCCAAAACAACAACAACTGTGTCCTTGTACCATTTCTTATTGGCAACACTGTTGAAGTTAGCACCAGATCAGGTTCTGGTCCCTGAATGTTCCTTTCTTCACTCAGTTTTTAAAATGTTTTTTATAAAAATATGGCCTGTTGTTCCCTGTCCACTGTCCTTGTATACACTATTTTTTATTTTTAAAAAAAGACCTTGGCTTGCTATGAGCTAAACTGGAAAGGTTTTTGCATGGTTCATTTGATACAGCCCATCTGAACCAAGCCTAGTGAGAAAAAACTGCCCAGAAAGGTACAATATAATAACACTAAAGTCATAAACTCAGACTTAGCGCCTTTCTTCAATCAGTAACACTGGTCCAGTGCATAGAGATCACAGAGATAATAGTCAAGCTTAGCACCAGCTAGAAAAGCATGCAAGAAGACTAGCCAAACTGACCTCATCAGCAAACCAATGTCACTGCCTTTACTGCTAAGCTATACCTTGAGCTGGGACTAGCAGATGCAACTAAGAGGATTAGCATATATGTGTCCTCTATAAAAGCTAGCAAAACAAAGCTGTAGCCAATCAATCTGTGAGAGGATGGAGGATGATCTAAAGGCTTGTTGAAAAGGTGTACACTACAAAATAAAGATTCCTGAACAGTTATTGGCTTAGACGCACAGTCTTGAAAAAAAATTCGAGTAGTTTAGTACCTTTACATTATGCTGAGGTTCTTTTAACTTAACAAAGGTTCTTCATGCTCACGCATCTCATTTACAAGAAGGTTTTCTTAAAAAATCTATTGCAAGAAGGTTGTCAAAGGTGGTTCTTCTGTGGAATCACCTACAGGACCCTTGCAGGTACCTTTCTTTTTAAGCATGTTGTGTGTCCGTTGAAACAGACTATAGTGTTTACAAAGACAAGTAGAAAGAAGGAGAAATGAATCTTTTGCTGTGGTCTTGATGCTTCAGAATATCAGAACTAAGCATACTGGTGAAATCTTTCCCCTGCTTCATGATGGCATTTGTCTTTTCTTACCCCACCTTGTACGATATGGCCGTTTCGCTGAGCAGAGACAAGGTGTCGCTCTTGAGGGACTGTAGGTCACTGCCACTAAAGTCTGTGACGTCACTGGGACTGGCAGCCAGGTTGGCATCAGCGGGCGTCGTGCCCTTCTGCTTTAGTGAATCCGTGTCGTCCTCTGCTTGTCCCTCCAGCAATGCCGTTGCCTGAGAAATGCACACACATGAAATTTTAAGCAAAACCCTTGGCTGAATTTCCCCGGCAGACTGCAGATGACATCAGACAAACAGATATAGTAAATAGCCTATTGTTTCCGTTAAGCCACTCGTGCTTGTCATGAATATTTTCAATAACACGAGTAATGCAAACAGCGATACAAACATACCCTGACTCTCCCCCAGCACACAGCGACAACTCTCAACATGAAAAACACCACATCTATCAATTTCAATAAGCAGACTTGTCTTTCAAAATCTCTTTGGTGTGCTGCGAAATTACCATATGTGAGGCTATTTACAATCCAAAACAAATCTCCAGCCACCGCTATGAAAGTTGCATCCATCCCTGCCATGGACAAGATTGAAAAGGCTTGCTGTACTTGTTGCATGCAATTATGGTCCAACAAAAAGACACGGGAGATGGTTTAACATCTCATAGAGACTGTAATTACTCAGTAACGGCTCCAGACTGCCAGCCCCATGGGATCTCATTACTGAGACACTCATCATACAAACCATTTAGACAAACACTTCCCTTCACCAACAAAGTACACACTCAAAGGTTTGAATGAAAGAGACGTGCGAGGAAGGCACACCAATCAGTTTAGTGCAGTTAATTACTCTTGTGAAAGTGTGTGGCAGCATTCGTTAGATAATTATGACACCAATTCACACTTTAAAAAGTGGGGCCTTCTGGTTGACTGTAGTGGATCTAGCTAATAATCAGAGTTTGAGTTGTCTAGGCCTCATCATAAGAGAGAAACAGATATGGGTTTAGCTGTTGGTATTACCTGAAGAAATATTAGCACAACTGGCTGGACAGGATCCATAGCATGAACAAACGCATGTCTGTGACATCTGGTTTTACGAATCATACATTGTAACATTAGGTTTTTGACTATTCACTACTAGGTGAACATCATTCATTCATTCTTCAAACCACTGATCCATTTTGGTTCGCAGGAGAAGGGAAGCAAGGCAGGGTTCACCCAGGACAGGAGGCCAACCCATCGCAGGGCAACACAGAGACAAACAACCATGCATACACACACTTACACCTATGGGCAATTTAGAGTCTTCAATCAACCGATCACAAGCCTTTGGACAGTGGAAGGAAACCCAAGCAAAGACAGAGACAGCCTACAAACTCTGCACAGAAAAGCACTCAGGACCGAACCCAGGACCTTCTTGCTTTGAGGCGACAGTGCTAACCACAGCACCACCGTGCCGCCATAGAGACTTCAGTTTTGACCATTTTTTCAGTTTTGTGTGAATAATCAGTGAATAACATTGTTAATTCCAAAGATCCATCTATGGAAAAAGCTTATAGAGATATTAGAGGCATAGCAGTCCCTTTCACCAAAAAAAGGTGCCAAAAAGATCTTCTGAGTGATGTCAGAAGAACTTTCTTTGGTTCTCTACTGAACTTTTTTAGCATTGTTTCTCAAGTGAAAAGTTCCTCAGTAAACCAAAATGGATCTTCTACAGCCACGATTCTCAAAGTAAAAAACTATAAGTAGTGCTACATTTAAAAATACTTTTCTTTTCATTAATACACAGCTGTTATTGTTGTAAGGTGTCCTTGGGTGCCTTGAAAGGTGTCTGCAAATAAAATTCATTATTACTATTATTATTATTATATAATTATATATATTATTATATAGCTTTTTACGATCTGTAGTGCACTAAATCCACTTAAACAGGACTAATTATGCTCTCTGTAAGATGACACTCACAATGAGCCTCATTAACCAACCCCTTCAAGAATTTTCTTTTTAAAATCCACTTAAGCATTCTTAAGCACCTTACTTAAGGGTATCTCAGTGGAACCTGGGCAAGGAATAAAACCCGCAACCCTCTCATCACAAGGCCAGGTCTAGGACACCACTGCCCTTTATATTATAAATGATATATAAATATCATTATAATTCCAAGTCATTCACTTATGCCTTGTTTACACTGAGTCATCAACAGGAGTCACCAAAAAAGGGCTTGATTGAGCATGATTCCACATTTGATTGGCATGTCAACACTACTATGACTAGTCGCCAACTCTGACCAGATATCTAGCCTGCTAAACATGGGCTAGTGACTGGCAAGCTACTGCCAATGAGAACGCAGGACACGATTCGGCAGAAAGAGGCGAGGGGCATCAGCTCAAAAACCCATTAGGTTTTGTAGTGTGAACAGTACAGAGATCAGACCCCTTTCGCAATCAGGTAGTATGAGCAACTACTCTAACCACATAACCACCACAAACCGTTTGCCGAATGTAATGTTAGAGTGTGGGTGTCGATGAAACTTCTTTCATGCTAGAAGGGTTCTTGGGGTGAAAGAAGCCTGGCAAACCCGTTCTATGGCATCAGAGCCTTTTTTGGCACCTTTATTGTTGAGAATGTAGGCCGACACATTCTCGAGCACATAGTTTGACCAGACATTGTTTTTCAACCGCTGAAGCAAATTAAGGCCAACAGTTTGCTATAAATACACAAAGAATCCTTCCTTATATCCTTCTGAACCGGGGTCCTTCAAACAGCCTGTCTTCGACAGCAGTGTGTCCTCTAAAACAGAGTGGACATGTTGTGTTTAGCCGGAGTTCTAATTAACTTGCCGCATGTAGTTGGGTGATGGTTAGACTGGCATACTAAAGCTCCACTTTGCTGGTTTTGATCAGGAACATACAGAGGAAGCGAGCCGTGCCTGGTGGAGGCTACAGGGGGAATGGAGGGTGGCGTGTATGACAACCGGAACATCGCTGTAATGGCCAGCACTGATTATCGTCCATCGGCGCTGCTGCCGCTGCTGCATTCACGCGCATCATCATTAAAGTGGCACGCGCGTGATGAAAGGAGCTCTGCTTACAAAGAATGAACTGAAAAGCACAATGAAGAATGTGGGGGGTGGGGGGTGGGGGGCTAGGCCTGGGAGTGGAGGGATGCTCAATGTAAAATGACATGAGAATCTCGTGTCAACACAGCTGCACACATCTGTGACATATCAAAGAGAATAAACAAGGCTGTGATTCCGACAGAGAGAGAGAGAGAGGGTGAGAGAGACAGAAAGCGAGAGACAGAGAGGCAGACAGAAAGAGAAAGACAGAGAGAGACAGAGAAAGAGACAGATGGAGAGAGTGGGGGAGCGGGGGGGGGGGCAGAGAAAAGATACAGAGAGCGAGAAATAGAGGAGAGAGAGGGGGGAGTGGGGGAGAGAAAAGAGACAGTGAGAGAGAGAAATAGAAGAAAGCACGAGAGAGAGAGAGAGAGAGAGAAAGAGAGAGAGAGAGAAACAGAGGAGAGAGAGAGAGAGAGAGAAACAGAGGAGAAAGAGAGAGAGAGCGAGAGAGAGAGAGAGAAATAGAGGCGAGAGAGAGTGAGAGGGAGAGAGAGGGAGAGAGAGAGGGG
>JBBPDA010000126.1:7376650-7394455 GCA_037974385.1 Arnoldichthys spilopterus | reverse complement strand
GAGAGAGAGAGAGAGAAATAGAGGAGAGAGAGAGAGCGAGAGAGAGAGAGAGAGAGAGAGAGAGAGAGAGAGAGGGAGAGAGAGAGAGAGAGAGAAGGCGAGTGTGACAGGCGATGATTTTTTTTTTTTACAGGTGAGTCTCCGAGCTGCTCGACTCCGCCGCTTCTTAAAAGAGCCCGCGCGCTAAATTCGAGGAGACAAAGCAGCGCGAGCCTGGCACGCGGCGGGCCGCGTTTTTCCCCGCGAGTTCCGTTTTGTGTCGCGCGTCGCTCAGAAGAACACATCCGTTAGAGAGAGAAAAAAAACAGTGGTAATAAAATATGCGCTGAACGTTGTAGACACCGGCGCGAGCTTTTTCTTCTTCTTCTTCTTCTTTTTTAAAATCATCTCTGAGAGGCTGTCACGAGCTCCCCTCACATCTCCCGCGCTCGCGCTCCCAGTCTGCCGCCGTTAAAGAGGCAGCAGAGACGCGAGCGCTCACGCTCCAACAAGAAGTCTCCTCAAAAAGCTCTCAAACAGCCCCTTTAAAGATAAAACCCAAGACACGTTACGCCTCTGTTTGCACAGGCTTTCTCTGCAAGTGAGCCAGGCTACTGCTCCTGCTGTAATTCACTTTGCTGAGACACCAACTCCTGAAAAGTCGTGCAGCGCACGCTAATGTTGACGTGGCTAGATTTCCTAGTGCGTCTGATCACCAGTATGACCCTGACTTAAGACCCTGTTTCCCAACATGTTGGGACATTTTGTAAAATGCAATAAAAAACAGCTGCAATTTAGTGAAAGTGACTGTTTGTCAATGTGAACACACCCCATCACACAAAGGCCACTACAGGGAAACGTGGCCTCTGCATTTAACCCATCCACACTTGCAGGAGTGGGCAGCTTTCAACTTAACCCAGCCACTTTGCTCAAGGGTTCCTCAGTGGTACCTGGGCCAGGACTTGAACCCTTGATATCAAGGGCAAGTTCCTAACCACTAGGCTACTAGTGAAAGTGACTCTTTGTCATTGTGGACAAACACAAGCGCCACAACGAAATGTGACCTCTGCATTTAACCCATCACACGTGCACACGTGGAGCAGTGGGCAGCTATCAGCAGCGTCCAAGGAGCAGTGTAGTGGGATGGTACCTTGCTCAAGGGAACCTCAGTGGTGCCCAGGCCGGGACTTGAACCTGTGACCTGTGAACCTGTCCTAACCACTAGGCCTCCACTACTGCTCAAGGAAAAAAATGTGAATTCTCTTAAACTTTTATTTTACTGACAAAAGTACAAAGAAATGACTTTGATGAAAGTGAAAGTGACTATTTGTCATTGTGAACACACTCAAGTGCCATAACGAAATGTGACCTCTGCATTTAACCCATCACACGTGCACACGTGGAGCAGTGGGCAGCTATCAACAGCAGTCGGGGAGCAGTGTAGCGGGACGGTACCTTACTCAAGGGAACCCCTGGGCCGGGATTTGAATCTGCGACCTTTGATTCACAAGGGCAATGTTCTAACCACTAGGCCTCCACTGCCCCACTTTTATTGTATGTTATACAATAACAAAACAAAACAAAAGTTGGGACAGAGGCAAAATAGAAGTATACCTAAAGTGGCCACAGGTGAGAAGTTTATTCAGGTGAGAAGAATATTCAAGTTACAGCGATATGAAACATTTCACAATGAGCTGGTGATCTGGTAACAGGTGAGGGGTTAATGACTGGAGCATCCACGAAAGGCTCAGGGTTTGCAAGCTAAGATGCGCTGTGGCTCACCGCTTTGTGCCGAACATCGTGAGAAGATTGTTAGTCAGTTAAAAAAAAAATTCTCTCAACACAAGAACTGAGGTCTTTCATCATCTAAAGTACATAATATTGTGAACAGGTTCAGGGAATCCAGAGAAATCTGTCTCTGTAGGACAAGGCCAGAAACCTTTGAGCCCTCAGAAGGCCCTGCATTAGAAAACACAATGCAACTGTGTAATTTATTAAAGCTCCTTTACATTACAGCAGCTAATTATTCATGTTTATCAACTTCGGGATTTACTCATGCAATTCCATGCAATGGCATGACATAGTCATGCAATTACATAAGCAAAATATGCATTTACATATGTATTATAATAAATGTAATATTTAATATTTACATATAATACATGTGTATTTACATAAGCTGCACCATTATCATCCATCTTTATTTAAACTTGGGTATACACTGAGGAAAGAGCTCTTTTTCAATGTAGCTGAGTAATGGACAATATCAGGAAAGAAAATATAACAGATAATAGGCCAGAAGTTCCAAGTAAATGTAAAAAATGGTAATAAAGTAAAAAAAAAGATTAGTAAAACAAAATCAAACCATGGAATAAAATAAGCAGAGTTGGAAAATAATTTATAACACATAAAAATAAGAAGATAATTAAGAAAACAACTATAATTATTTAAGTAAAATTTAACTAAAACTACAGGTAGAATAAAAACAATTAGACAG
Source organism: Arnoldichthys spilopterus (assembly GCA_037974385.1). Lineage (NCBI taxonomy): Eukaryota > Metazoa > Chordata > Actinopteri > Characiformes > Lepidarchidae > Arnoldichthys > Arnoldichthys spilopterus. Next base: position 7,391,979 of record JBBPDA010000126.1, on the reverse strand, counting down.
TATAAGTTTAAAAACCCCAGGGGAAAGCTCAGTGGTGCCCCATGGTAAAAAGCAGTTTTACTCAGCTCAGTAATGGCTCAATGGATTTGCAGTGTAATAAAATCACTTGAGCGGGTTCGATAGAGCCTATTATTAACAGTGAGCATGGAAGTGATATATGGTGACTCCAGGCTGATGAGACCCTTATAAATAAAAAGTAGCCAGTGAGTTTCCCTATAAACAGACAGAGAGGGTCATTCAGAACTGTCATATAGTACACCGTGATGGGTCCTGTACAAGTCTCCTGTAATGAACCACAGAGCTGAGTGGTGCACACAGTCCTGGGCCTTAAGATTGTTAGCTGAGGCAGTTCTGTGCAGCACATCACTGTAATCGGACTGGAAAGTTCCCTCCATGATGTGCACAAGGAAACAAGCTTTGTTTCTGAAGAAGAAGCCAAGTTTCTGTCTCACTTTGTTAGTAAGCTTGCTGAAGTGACAGTTAAAAGTTTGTCATGCAGCCAGATGCCAAGGTACTTGCACTCAGTGACCAGTTCTGTGATCCATCTTTAACAATGAATACATCACCTGCAGTCATACTGTTGCTGTATGCACTGTTAATGTGTAACTACAAAGTTGTTAAGGACATTTGCTATAACATGGGACCAGAAAACATCTACTGTTTAGTATACAAATGAATTAGGAACACACGGTGCAAGTTGCATTAGCCCTTTAAACTGATTTGTAAAGGGATGTGTTACGTTGCACATGACATTGCTGAAAAGGGTATTAGCTATTAGCACTCAAATAGCTTCTGTGAGCAGTAGTGAAAGAGAGGAAACCCACACCAGCAGGATTTCACTAGTGCATGTTTGTCAGTTAGAAATGAAACAAGTTAAAATTGTGTGTATATGATAATTCAGTTAATCATCATGATTAATCATAAACTTATAGAATCAATTGTGACAGACTGTGACATTACTTACCAAAACTATAGGTTTATTAGCCTTAAAAACATATTACTCATGAACTACTATAAACTACCTGGTAACAGCTATAAATCTAATCAACCCACATATGAGCCACTAGGATTTAAAATATAAACCATACAATAAGACACTTACACTAACGAGCCATGACATAAAAAAGTATTGTCTACGTCCCTTTGTGCTACCAAAATAGCCCTGACTAGTCAAGGTATGGACTCCACAAGACCTCTGAGAGTGGGCTATGGTGTCTGGCACCATAACATTAGCCTTTAATGTTAACAGATCTTCATGGATTGAAGGTGTCATGACTGCCAGGACTAAAGTTCCTGGTCATTGTAGATGTTTTTAGCAGTGGACAGGGCTCAGCATGGGCACTCTGACAAGTCTACCGCTACACAGGCATGTACACATTAAGCTGTGATGCACTGTTTGTTCTGACACCTTTCTAATATAAAGAGCAAAACTTTTTCTACTTCGTCTATTTGTACTACAGTAGCTCTTCCATGAGATCAGACCAGACAGGCTCGCCTTTGCTCCCCATGCACATCAGTGTGTCTTAGGTGGCCATGACCTCGATTTACTGTCCTTCTTTGGATCACTTTTGGCAGGTCCTAACTACTGTGTATGGGGAGCACCCACAAGAGCTGCCGTTTTGGAGATGCTCAGACTCAGATGTCCATCACAATAAGGCCCTTGTCAAGGTGGTTCAGATCCTTAAGCTCGCTCATTTTTCCTGTTTTCAACACATCAACTTCACATCAATAACTTTTGCTGTCTCAAATTTCCAACCCCCTGACAGGTGCCATTGTTATGAGAAAATGAGATCATCAATGTTATAATTATAAAACATTTTATTTGTAAAAGCTGTAAGTGTTGTTAAAAACAAACACCCCTCAGCCACATCATTAAAACCACTGACAGGTACAATTATAAGTGGCTTATGTTGTTATTGTGAACACCCTCAATCACACACAAAGTGCACCATAACGAAATGTGAGCCTTTAACCCATCTTCAGCCTTTAACCTATCACACATGCACACGTGGAGCAGTAGTCATCGAAAGCCGACTTGAACCTGCGACCTTCTGTTTGCAAGGGCAATGTCCTAATGAGTTGGCCACCACTGCCCTTTTAATTATACTTTGCCAAGACCCCTCCGTTAAAATTCTTTTAATCTTACTGAGATATTCCATGTTTAATAAGATGATATTCCTTCTTCTGCTGTTGAAAATGTTAAAGGCAAGCTTGAACAGTCTTGAACCGATTTCGGCCTGTACTAAATTTGACGCTAAAATGCCATGGTCTTGTTTACACTGTCAGAAATAATCACGTACATTTGACTCCCCAACTCTAATTGCTAACACTATGTGGACAGGCTCCATGCTGCACTCTCTCTGGCGTGCTCCTGCTCGCAGGAGTCTGAGCGAAAGCTCTCCAGCTACAGCGCGGGCACCATCCCCGCAGAGCCCTCAGAGCTGTAAATTGTTTATCAGACACTAATGCAGCCGTTTAATCCAATTTGCATTCATATTAGTTCCTGGGTATCTCTGTCCGAGGGGAATTACTTCTTTAGTGCTCCTTGGAGAGTCCAAAATAACTTTATGCATGATATCGGTATCTTCATATTTCTCATCTGAGGAGCCAATTGCTTTTAAATACACTCCTCTTTCTCACAAGTGATCGGCTAAGTCATTTGGAGAGGCTGCAGATGAGTAAGCATGCACACACACCAGAGGGTTATGGAGGCTGTCATAGGCTAGCAGTCACCAAATTAAACGCCACTGCATTGCTCTCCTCTTCCCACCGGGTCGGAGTCTTTGCAGAGCCCGATGTTTGTGTTTAAACTGCTCTGCGCCTGTGTGTGCACTGAGTAGGTGAGGTGTCTTGACTCATTTGCACATTAATAAGTATTTTTCCAAACAAAGAAAATAAGATAGTGTTTGCTTTTAATATTCTGCTGTTCATTATGCATGTGCAATGCCACAGAGGTAAATACTGCGAGAGGAGGAGGAGGAGGAGGAGGGAAACGGAGAACACGATTCCCAAAATTCCTTTGAAAGAGAGTGGTGGTGTCATCAAACTCTTAAAAAAAAAGGAGGACGAACAAACAAAACAAGCAGAAAACGTAAATTAATTGCTTGTGTCAAGTGTATTCTTTTGAACGAGGAGAATTTTGTCTGAAATATGTATCTTCAATTTTTGACAATTAAAATGTGAAAATAAATAAATATAAAAACAGAACACAGACAGATGATGGACCTAAATGTTTGAAAATGCATCATAGTGTCTTCAGTCTCTTAGAACGAACAGAGACGGGACAAATGAAGCTAATGAAAAACTTAATTGCTCATACTTTCAAAGGATAGACGGTTACCTAAAATAGCTGTTTTTCCATTGCTTTTCACCATTCCAGGAGTGAGAAACAGAACGGGGACAGCTGAACCGAAACAATGGTGTGACTGGTGTACAAAACACTATATTTAGAGACGAAATCTATACTTTTATGACACTGAGAAATGCAGGGTTGCCAAGGGTATACTTAACAATGAGGTGAAAACAATGAGATTCTTTTGACAGTAAACTGTAGGTTGCATACAAAGAGGCAGGGGTCAAGCTGAAATTGTCCATCAGCCAGACAAGCAGAACTCATTTGGATGCAAACGAGTGTCTCTGATATTCAAATATTCGATATATATGCGCAAGGCTTCGGTGAACACTGGCCCCTCCCACTCAAAGAGCTCCCTACCAGTATGTAACAAGATATGCATGCAAAGGTATGGGAAAGAAAGATTTTCCCCATGCACGCGTATCTGCATATTCGTTGCTTGTAAGCCCATGTTAATTTTCATTAGACGTCATCAAAAAAGCTCAAATGTGAAGACAGCTTCGAGTAAAGTCTGGAAATAAACAAACTACCCTGGACCCGCCATAAATAACCTAAAAGAGTCAGGTGCACTGTAAATTTATGCAGCATGCACTACTTACACCGTTGAGGGCAAACCTAAAGCTATAGATCATAACCTCAGAGCTCTATGAGATACAGCACTGTGCTAAAGTCTTAAGCCCCTATGCAAATAGTTTAAAGCCATTTATCTTAGCAGTGAGATTCTTTCTACCAGCAAAACACAAACTAACATTATAATAAATGCATATAAACAGGAACACAGTAAAAGCTATCAAGATTATGTTGGTTTGTAAAAAGTTGGTGATTTTTTTTGTGAACTGGTTAGAATGAGGCTGCTTCGGTTCCAGATTTCTCCTCGATGCCTCCAGCAATTGCATGTGTGTGTGGAACTCCATCACTAGTAACAACTGGTTTACTCTAATGAAGGAATGATTGAGCCCAATCCAGGGATTGGATGATATGTATGAGTAATTATGGGCTTCCACCAGGAGAGGTATGGAAATGGTTAGGTGAACACACTGAAACACACATTACATTTACATTTCCAGCAGTTGGCAGATGCTCTTACCCAGAGCGATGTACACTGTGCTTTCTATTCTTCAAAGAATACCTCTCACACCAGTAAAACTAGACTTGGATTAAGAGCTGCTAGTCAACCAAGATTCTACCTGAGCTGATAAAAAGGCTTAACGTAGAAATGTTTTGTTTATTTTGTTTTTTGTAAAGTTAGTAGTAAGTTTGTTAGTTATTGTCCTAAGTGCTCTGTGAAGAAGTGGGTCTTCAGTCATCGTTTGAAGACAGTGAGGGTCTCTGCAGTTCTGACTGTTAGAGGGAGTTTATTCCACAACTTGGGAGCCAATACTGAGAAGAGCCTTGACGTTTGTATTGGATTTTTGAGAAAGGAGGGTGTCTAATTGAGCTGAAGATGATGATCTGAGAGGACGAGCTGTTGTCCGTGGACCACTTTTGGCTTTGTAAGCAAGCATCAGCGTTTTGAATCTGATGCGGGCGCCACAGTAAGAGAGTGAAGAATCCTCAGCAGTGGGGTGGGGTGTGAAAAAATCACCTTTACTGGAATAAAGTAACTTGTATTTATTCAAATACTAGTGTTTTTTTTGGAAAAAAAATACTTCCCACCCAGACAGCTTTTGAATATGAATTTCAATTGCTTAAGACTTTTGCACAGTACTTTATATCAGCAGAAAGACAAAAACACCTCAAACAAGCTAGACCTACACTGAAAAAAGGTGATGCACTAATTTTACTTGATTTAAATCATTACCACATTAACAAAAATATAACATTAACACAACTAATGCCAAAAAATGTTGTGTTGATATAATAATACATTTTATTCGTGTGAAAATGATGTACAAGTTTGAAATAAGAAACATCAGCAACATAAACACTCTCAAAAATAAAGTTTTCTAAACAGTTATTGGCTTGACTGTGAGGTTCTAGGACATTTCTTTAAACTGTACAGAACCTTTACATCATGCAGAGGTTCTACTAGACCTTTAAGTTTCATTTACATATTTTCTTAAAGAACCATTCACTGAAAGGCTCATTATGGAACCAAATTTAGATCTTTTATGGCATCACACCAAAGAAAACCTTTTTGGCACTTTTTATTTTTTGAGAGTGAAAAGGAATTTTCTGAAACCACTACAGCTACTCTCTCACAATGCATGGTGTTCAAACGTAACCAAGGATCAATTGATGTTCACTGACACTGGAAACTGTACAGATCAGCACGAAGGCAACACACAGATGAGCAAATGAAAAACACAATGAGATTGCAGTGAGTGTGGGTCAGTAAGGAGTGAGAGCCCATTCACCTGAATGAGGGCACACTATAATGTATTGGAAAGGCTATCACATTAACCTGCCAAGGCCTCTTTAAATGGGGTCCAAGGCTTAAACTGATTTATCTATTGGCTCCTTGAGGGGCACTTTAGAGTGTACAGCTCAGCCTGCCACACCATCAATCTCCCCCTGCTCAATGGCTATCATTACTCTTTATACTGGACCCTTGGAGAGGAGGGAGGACAGATGCACGTATACGCTACTGATCACATTTTATGCAAAGTGTGCCCTCGTTACGCAGGTTTATTCGCATCACAGCGATGCAAAGTTTAGACTGCACTTCCTACAGCACTCAGATTTCTACATTCTTCCATAAACTTTTGAATTACATTACAGTCTGGTAGCTCAGTGTGAGTGTAAAAGATGACCTGCAACTGCATTACCGGATCCCTCCCTACTCACCAACGCTCAACACAAAGAAGTTCTACCCAAGAAATGAATGCATAATTGGTTTACAGCATCTGAGAAATAGAGACAATATCAAATTCAGAGGATGAGCGGTTTCATTTGCTGGGGAAGGAAATGTTTGATGAAACAGATTCAGAATAGAGAAAGATTGTCAGTCAAGCTTTGCACCGCATATGATCAGAGATAACATTTAGACAAAGAACAAAGACTGCAAATATGCATGAGAGTGGGGGTCTACTGAAGAGTTAGAGAAACAAAGAGTTCTGAGGTGAAAAAAAGAAGAAAGAGAACACTCATATTTGAGAAGTATGGCATAAAGCGGTCAAGCTAGATGAATACTAATCACAGGAATTCAAGATATAAAGGAATTTTCCATGAACCACGGCTGAATGAGGTGTTGTCTACTAAGAAAAAAAATCTGACTGCCTTATTCAGACTGATAGTTCAGGACATCATAAGACCAGAAAATGACCTGCATTCATATTTTCAGCAGATGATGCAGATTCTCCATTCTACAAAATATGCATTCAAACAAATATAGATTTCCATCCATTCATTTTTTAAACCAATGTCGCGGGGAAGCTGGAACCAATCCCAGCTGACTCTGGGCCCAAGTTGGGGTAAACCTAGGACAGGAGGCCAACCCATCACAGACAAATATATATTTTAGTATCATGGCTAAGGAATATTTAGGTGTAGGTAAACTAGCTATGTAACATACTTTAAATACCTTTTACATAATTTACTATTAAAGCAATCTTTAATTTAGCCTTACTTTAAATTTAGCTTTACTTTAATCCTTATTGTATTTTAGTCTCCTTTTCCATGAGGAAGATATTGATATTTTTGTAAATAATCAAAATAAATGACATTTAAAAAAGCAAATATAGGCATTACCTTCAGCTTTGCTCACCTCTTCTATGTTGGTGACCATCACAGTTGGGACAGGTCTCTCCCATTCGCATTGCTGTGTTACCTGGCTTTCTTGGTCTTCGATGTTCTCTGAGATTTCTGTGTTTTTTGGGTGTACTTGCTTTTGTTCTGGCTCTTGGTCACTCCCCACAGCTTCCGGGTCATTGTGCTTCTGATCCTGGTTTGGTTCAACAGATTCCGATCCATTCTTCTCTTCTCCATGTGCTGGGAGCTCTCTGCTTTCATCCTGGTCTAATTCTGAAGCTCCATCACCAGGAGAAGACTCATGTGGACAGTCCAGAGCTTGTGCTGAGGGCTCAGCAATCGGCTGTGCTTTTTGATCTGTTTAAGTTACAGCATGTGAGTATATTACATATAGTAATATAACAATATTATATATTGTATCTTATCATCAATTCAACTCATTAAAAAAAGTTACATTAAGTTGAAAGGGAAAGGTTAACTTACCTGAGAAAAGCTGATGGTCTGAGGCCTTGGTAGAAACAGATAAGGACTCACAGGCTTGACACTCCTGTCAAATGAAGTAGTATAACTATTGGTAACATTTCAAGTCAAGTCAAGTTGGGTTTTATTGTCATTTCAACCATAAAGAGTTCACACAGTGCATAGTGAAACAGAACAACATTCTTCCAGGACCACGGTGCCACATGAAAACACAAGACCACAAACAACTACACATATGACAACAAAGTGCATTGTGTGTAAACATGTGCAAACAGACAGACAGTTACAAATGAAGACTGTTTGAGAAATGTTTTCAGTATTGTGAGAGTTAAATGTCTAGGAGCAACAGCTCATCCGTAAACTTGTAGACCATGCAAAATAAGTGGGGCCACTCAGTGCTAAACCACAAAGTTTGTAAAAATCTCTTTTCCTCGACAGCTCCAAACTGCCCCTGAAAGCAACATTAGCACAAGAATTAAGCATTAGGAGCTTCATGAAATGGGTTTCTGTGGCTGAGCAGCTGCACATAAGCACAATCAGGCAGTCTGGCTGATGAATCTGGGTTTGGCAGATGACAGGAGAATGCTACCTATCAGAATGCCTAGTGCCAATCATAAAGTTCGGTGGTGGAAGGATAATGGTCTGGGCCTGTTCTTCAGGGTTTGGTTAGAACAAGTAGAGATTCTAATACCACAGCATACAAAGACTTTATAGACAATCACATGCCAAGCCTGGGGCAACAGTTTGGGGAAAGCCCTTTCCTGTTCAAGCATGACTGCACCCCTGTGCACAAAGTGAGGTATGGGGGATCTCCAGTGGCCTGCCCCAAACCCTGACCTCATTACAAATGCTCAATACAAATCTCTTGACTGAATGGGCACAGATTCTCTCAGACACATTGCAAAATCTTGTTGAAAGCATTCTCGAGTATTAATTATTAAAAATATTAACAACAGTTTACTGATCACAGATTTTGGAATAGGATGAGCTCATAGGTATGATGGTCAGGTGTCCATACATGTTTTTTCATATCATGTGGATGCGTGAACTTTAAAGAAAGCAAGGCTGATAGAACTGCGTGCTGGTCCGTATACTACCACGGTGTTATCTAGAAGAAACACTACTCTGCAGCATCTGCTCGACCTCAGCCATTTGATCAAAGTTTCCCCTGCATCACCTACGGCAAGATCGCTGGCTCCAGGATCAGCCTGCGTAGCCATTAACAATGACATTGGTGCCAAGAACAATAAGCCTTAACCACTTACACCTTTAACATCTACATGGAAGCTACGTCATCTTCGTTTGACTGCTATGATAGTAGTAGGATATCGTGGCTGTCGGATCAAAGCCTTGTATCTCCATTTTTCATTTCATTTTTTAAAAAAAAACATACATTTTACATTAACCTCCATTATAAGTTAAGAAGGTTTTCTTTTTGTCTTATAAAGCTGCCATTTTAGACAAAACAAGGTTTGACAGGAACAACATGTGAGTATATTCAAATGTAGGTACATTTGAGCCAGTTTCCAAACAGTCTAGACCATACAGCACTCTAAATGGGAGTTCTCCAAGATGTTCCTAAACTAGGCCTGACTGTATAGTAGCATATATATAAATATATATGTGTATGTTTAAACTCTGTCATTACCTTACAGAGTATTTTAAAACCTAAAAAGTTAATATGTCGAGTTAAAGCTCTGGTCATGTAGCCAAGGGAGATATTTATGTTACCACAACAACTTCTCACGGATATAACCATAAATGCATAATCTCCTGTTACTGGGCCCTAATCTAAAACAGGCTGACAAGCACAAATTCCCCTTTAGCCAAGAATAACATTTCACTCAATAGCAGCATGATTACTCTTCATTAGGCAGTAATGGGACAGTTTGACAAGTGGAGCTGCTCCTTTAGTCACCTGCTGATGTGCATGCATGGCCCAGTGGAGATGAGACCTCTCTGTAAGTGGCCATTAACCACAGTTCATCTGTCACACTTCCACGTCCAGGCTCAACCTCCGCTGCACTTCATTTGGGCAGTGAAATCCCGCAGGGGCTCATGCCATTTATAGTGCCGGTCATGTTCATTAAGGCCACAGCAGCAACAGTGGATATTTCTAATAGTGGGATAGTCACTACACACTTATAATCCTTGCTCATAGAAAAAAGCAAGTTTTATGTACCAACCGCCAGCAGACAGAAAAACAGTAGGCACATCACAAACACTCGTTAACCCATTGATTTTTTCACTCATTCATTTATGCATTCTACCGATCACTTCCAAGGTTCCACCAAAGAGTTAAAACACCCTTCATCTAATTGAAAAAACTCGCCAAAGCATGAACCAAAAAAAGTTTCTCTTGGAAGGCGCTGAAAGGTTGAAGCTGACCCTGGAGCTGGAGACCTGTACACTCAACTCCCACCAATGAGACAGCATATTAAAATGTCCCACAGTTCTCTGCTCATGTCACAGCTGTTCTCTCCTCCATTTCCACGGACATGTCATCTCTTTCATTAGAAAAGAATGTCTCCGAAAAGCGTCCGTCCATTCAACTCACCCGAAACATCTACGCCTGAGGGGTATTCCTTACACAAGGACTTGTAACAGGAGAGGAATTGTTTTGCTGGCCATAATGACTGTAAGTGTAACTCAAGCTTTTGTAATTAATTGGGAATGCCGTCCGCCTGTGGCCACTGATCACTTCGCCCTCTTTAGACGACGGCTAATTAGGGTGCGAATGGACGAAAGCGTTTAGACTTTCTGAATTACAGTTACAAAGGAGTTGTTTAAGACCTGAGATGCTGCCATAATGCAGTGCCGCCAGCTAGAATGAATGCAATCAGTGGGCAAAATTTTAAACCAGTGACAGTTCAGACCTGTTAAGTTGGTCATCACCTTGTTTTATGATTTTAATAAAAACGACGAGCCTTCATAACTTTATAAATAAGAACGGGAAGACAAAGCGCAAAATATATATTGGCATGATGTTAAACAAACAGATGTACATAAATGCTGATTCCCAGTCACCGATTGGACCGAAATATATGTAATGGCATGATGTTAAACACGCAGATGTACGTAAATGCTTATTCCCAATCGCTGATTGGACCAAGGGTTTAGAAACCTAAAAAAAGTGTGATGCTTTCCACTCCACAGCTGCTTCAGACACTTTAGTTAATCCATGCTGATTAGTTGAGGCAGCTTTTTAGAGTTAATTTCCATCTAGCGACATGTGATACCAACAACAGTTCGGACTATACTAAGGAGTGCAAAGCCACAAGATCCACCTGGGGTCAAAACACGCCACGGGAAAATCACTCTCCGAGCACAGGGACCCTGTTAGCAGATAACATTTGGGCTTTTCTGGGCTCCTGGTTTCAGATGCCTTAAAGAGGGCACGGCACAGTTTCTAGCCATGAAATACCAGGCAGGATTTAAGAGACCTGAGCAAATATAAACACATAGGAAGTAAACAAGTTGATGCAAATCTCTAATCTTTGTCTACAGTTAAAGCTCGGGTTAAGACGAGGAGTCCCTGAAGACCACATAATCAGAATAAACAACATAACCCCATTACCTGTCATTTAAAGGAGCCTGTTGATCTGCATCAATCCCTGTTTAATAGTTTTAAGAGGAAGTAACACATGTCCTGGAGGCTTTTAGTGATTTATTGATTAACCAGATCGTGCACAGACAAGATAAGCGTCATCACCATTTCATTAACCATGCATAACTACGAATGCACAGTGTGGAGAGCGGAGCTTATAGAAGACATATGTTTAATCACAGCCCTGCTAAACTTTATGAGCGAAGCAACTTCACTGACGCCTCTAATGATGTTACTACAGCCAGCATCATTTCATCCTTGAACTGAAAGCCATGCATCACAGCGCGCTGTGCGCAGAGAGAAGGAAGGGTGTTCTTCAGTGCCGCACATTTTCCCATTATTCAAGCTTCATTATATTCAATCAATATTCATTTAGCCACTGGGGTTATTGACTCCTCCTCGAATAAAAGTATACTCTGCAGCAGCTAAGCACATTATGGATCATTTGTCTTGTCACAGAGAGGAGACTACCATTCCACGGTGCGCTAACAGTTTGATGCCACCCTGCGGTTATGGCTGTAAATGATGTGTTTTATGAGTCTTCGGAAAGATCAATGCTACCTGCGGCCTGTCACTGATAAATCAATCGCTGCTAATGTGTTTGGAAACAAGCTTTGCTTTTTTTCCCTGTCTGTTTTGTTTGGAGGGGGAGCTTCAATAGAAATTTTGTAGCATTTTCATTAAAAAAAATCACCTTTTGACAAAACAAACAAAACGAATAATTATTACGATGAGAAACACCTACATGGGTCCGACTTGCTGTTTCTTTGACTTTTTCACACATAACTTTGACATGAAGTGAGGTTTTGTCATCGTGAACACACCCCATTACATCAAGCACTGCTCCCTGGGCGCTGTGTATAGCTGCCCACTGCTCCTACATGGATGGGTTAAATGCAGAGGTCACATTTCGTTGTGGTGCACCGTGTGCTGTGGTGTGGTGCGTTCACAATGACAAATACTTACTCACTAACTTGCATTCCACCCATCCACATGTGGAGCAGCAGGCAGGAGCAGTGCGGCACGACGGTTCCTTGCTCAAGGGTACATCAGTGGCCTGCAAACCTCCGATCACAAGCACAAGTCCCCAATCACTAGGCCACTATGACTTGAAAGATTGAAGTTACCTTGTCCTTGTCACTATAGGGAGGTCCTTGCTGGCCTGAAAATGTAGCATCTGAAAAATAACAAAATAGTAATTATAATATATATATATATATATAATAAAATTAATTAATAAATAACCATAATTGGGTTTTTTTACCATTGAGAACTGCACCTCAGTTTTGAGTCACTTATATCAGTTCTTGCACCATTAACTAACAAAAGCAGGAGAGAAAATCTTGCCAAGCCTTTCATCATTACATTGTAATTACATAGAAGCTCTGTAACTCTGCTGTAAATGATTAAAGCTCAGGACACTGGGCTTTCTCCAATGTACAGTAAGTGTGTCCCTGCTCTCAGTGATCGTGAGTGACCTTCCTCTGCTCTCAGCATGGCTGCTAAGCACTGGCACCTATTCATAGAAGTCACTAATTAGATTAGTCACCGCCGTGCAGCTACATCTAAACAGCTCGGGAGTGCAGGAGGAACCACACACCTTCAAAGATGGCCATTTACATAACTTACTGAACACTACAGTGAGGTAGACACCGACTCTCCTCCATCCTGCCTGATCAGTAGTGCCATACCGGGGCCTGTGAGCAGTGTTCAGCTTCAGTGGGCGCAGAAAGCCTATAGAAGACCTAGCGGTGTGCAGCTCAGAGCTAAGCCGAGTCCCTGCAGGGCTATGCTGGGGGCCCACCTGTGCTCGTGTGCGTGCCCTCGGCGTCAGCTTCAACAGCGCTGCACCCCTCCTGAGCCTCTTCCACCTGTCCTCCCTGGCCTCTCTGCTCCACCCCGTCTTCCGCGCAAGCCACCCTGAGCTCCTGCTCAGCCGTGGAGGAAGCCATGCTCATCGCACCAGCCTCTCGCCTTGTCCCTCTACAGCTCTTCCCAGAGCCGGATCAACTCTCCTGTGTCCTCTGCTGCTCCAGCCAGCCACACACACACACACACACACACGCACACACATGCACACTCTGTCTACATCAGGCTCAATGAGATTGTGTCACGTGCATGTAAACCGCTGCATTCTAATTCTGCTCCACGCGCTCTAATTTCACATCACCGGATCAGATTTTACAGACTGTTGTAAGCGAGAGTGACCTCAGCGGCTAAACGGCAGCATTCACAAGCCTGCACCACCTGTTAATCAGCACAGCGGCACATGATGGAGCTCGGTTTGATAGTTACACATTTAATGAGAACCTGGAGTCTAAACAATCTGACATTACTATTATTATTATTATTATTATTACTGTTGTTCTTCTTTTATCCCCACAATCCCTTTATTATTCTCATTGTTAATTCAGTTACAGTGACATGTATTAATAACTGTTATTATTATTACTACTTCAACCTAACTCCACATATTTCTAACTCCCTGATTTGTTTATGTAAACAAGAGAGAAAGAGAGTAGAAAAGAAAGAGCGAATCAGAGATAGTAAGAAAGAGGGAAGAGAGTCAGAGAGAGAGAGATGAGAAGAAAACAGAAAGAGAGGAGAGAGGAAGAGAGAGATAAATAGAGAGAGAAGTGAAAGAGGTGAGAGAGCGGGGGAGACAGAAACAGAGAGAGGAAAAGGAAGAGAGAGGGAGGGAGTAAGAGAGTAAGACAGAGAGTAAGAGAGTGAAAGAGGGGGGGTAAAAGAAAGAGAAAGAGAGAGAGAAAGAGAGATAGAGAGAGAGTAAAAGAGAGAGAGTAAAAGAGAGAGTAAAAGAGAGAGAGAGAGAGAGAGAGAGAGAGAGAGAGAGAGAGAGTAAAAAAGAGAGAGAGTATGCATCAATGTATCATTAAGGAAACTCATACCATCCTCTCTCTCTCTCTCTCTCTCTCTTTACTTTCCTCTCTCTCCTCCTCCTCTCTTTCTCCCTCTCCCCACTCTCTCTCTCTCCCCCCCCTCGTCTCAAAGCGGGACGCTGAGCGCAGAGAGCTGGCGCGCGGAGCGGACCTGAAGGACACCCAACGAGAAGACGAGCCCCGCTCGCGCTCTGGCCGCTCCGGGCTTCGCGTGTGTCGTGAAGGCGACGCGCGGCGCGCGCTGCGCCCGACGAGCGGACCCGAGGGAGACGCGCGCGGCACTTGCAGCATGGCGTATCCACAGGGCTTCCTGTACCAGCACGCCGCCCCCCTGGCCCTGTACTCGTGCGCGCCGCCGTACGGAGTGCGCGCCGAGGAGCTCGGCAGGTCATCCTCATCCTCGTCTTCCTCCTCGTCCTCGTCCTCTTCCTCGTGCTCCTCAGGCTCTGCCTTCGCTCCGTACGCGGGATCCACGGCGTTCACGAGCACAGTGCCCTTCACCTCGCTCCAGTACGGAGCGGAACCGGCGTCGCTCTCCGCGTTCGTGGTGAGTTTTCAGCCCTTTTTTTTTTGGGGGGGGGGGGGGGTGGTGACTGGCTTTGCCGCAGCTAAACACTGTTTAGAGGAGGTGGACAGTTCTACAGGCGCTCTGGGGGTCTGAGATCCCCCCCCCACACACACACACTTAGACGGTTTTCTTTTGACGCTCCTGCTGCTGCTCCTGCATGGGCATGTGGTGCCCGTTTGGAGGCAGGGCAGAGTTTATTGACGTAGCAGTGTTTTTCAGAGAAAGAGTGAGCATAAAAAGAAGAGCAAGCAGTAAAATTATGGATAAAATCTCATTTTAAGAGCTGAAAGTGTGATTTAAAGTAAATTCAGTTAAACGTGCATGATAAACGTGGATGAGCAGATAAAATCAGTGCCTCTGTTCAAGTGAAGGCTGAGGAAAATAAGGCAGTTTTTAGGGGCGAAGCAGAGGGGGAGATAGAGCGAAAGAGAGAGAGGCAAGGCTAGTTTATATAGCACGTGCTCGTACACAGAGGTCATTCGATGTGTTCTGCAGAGATAAAATGGGCGTAAAAAGAAAAGTAAGCAGTCAAATTTTGGGTAAAATCCAAAATAAAAGTAGGATTTTAAATAAAACTGCGTGATACAAGTGGATAAAATCAAAGCCTCTGTTCAAGTGAAGGCTGTGGAAAATAAGGCAGTTTTTAGGGGTGAAGCAGAGGGAGAGGGAGAGAGAGAGAGAGAGAAAGAGAGAAGAGAGAGAGAGAGAGAGAGAGAGAGAGAGAGAGAGAAA
>JBBPDA010000126.1:7355818-7375138 GCA_037974385.1 Arnoldichthys spilopterus | reverse complement strand
TCATCACCAAGATGACCCTCACGCAGGTGTCCACGTGGTTCGCCAACGCCCGGCGGAGGCTGAAGAAGGAGAACAAGGTGACGTGGGCGCCGCGCAACAGGAGCGAGGACGAGGAGGAGGAGGAGGAGAGCGTCGACCTGGAGAAGCGCGACGACGACGACGAGCCGCCGAGAGCCACGGAGGCGCCCACCGAGTCCGGCACGGAGTTAGGTCAGAGCACGTGATGGACGCTTGTTATAACTGCCTCCTTTCCTCATCACACGCGGCGCTGAAGCTAAGAACGCACGTGTTTCAGAGCACGTGCTTAATAAAAGCACAACAAACAACAGCATCGACAACATCAATAATGCTAATTATAATAATAATATTAATAATAATAATAATAATAATAAATTGTGTTACACAACTTAAAATAATAGTTATAACAATATCACTATAATAATAATAATAAACATATAACAATAAATAACAATTATTATTATTATTATTATTATTATACTACTACTACTAATAATAATAATAATATCCATACAATAATAATTATTATGACAAAATTACTACTATTAGTAATAATAATAATAGTATTGTTACCTAATACTTAATATATGGTATACATGGTGTGATAGATAGATAGATAGATAGATAGATAGATAGATAGATAGATAGATAGATAGATAGATAGATAGATAGATAGAGACAGATAGATGAATAAAATTGATCAATTTTATAACATAAAATAATAACAGCAACAACACTTCTACAAATAATAGAATAATAATTTTTATTATTATTTATATAATTTCGTTATTATTTCATTATAAATAATTATTTTATTATTATTTGGTCAGGCCTATTTTTATTATTTACTTACATATAATAATATGGGTGTATAATGTATGTGTATATGCACTCAATCATCTCTCTCTCTCTCTCTCTCTCTCTCTCTCTCTCTCTCCCCCTCAGGTGGTCTTCCCATCAGTCCGAGCTCCGTCACGTGTGAGACTTACACTGGAAGCCCCCCTGACACAGCGGACCGTATCACAGAGCGCGAGAAACGTGCTGCGTGCGCGTCCCCGCTGCCCACGCCCCCCTCCCCTGAACCCCCCGCTCCAGGACGGCCCCCCGACCCGGGAGAGCCCGCGCAGCCGCCCGACCCGCCCCCTAAACCCAAACTGTGGTCCCTGGCGGAGATGGCCACGTCGGACAAGGGCGGCAGGGAGCGCGCTCAGGGGTGCGCGCGCGCTCCCAGCCCCGCGTCGCTGTCGCTGTCGCCCAATCGCGCGCACCACTGCCCCTTCCCGCGCGTGCAGCACCTGTACTGCGGCCCCGCGGCCTTCTACCCGGCCTTCACGAACTACAGCGCGCTGGGCCACCTGAGCGCGAGCCCCGCGCCCGGATTAAGAGCCGCGGTGGCGCTGAGGGAGAGCGCGCTCAGGGCCCCCGCAGCCACGGACACGCGCAGAGGTTCGGCCTTCGAGCACAGGCGGGGCGCGGCGGACGGGAAATAGCCTCGGCTGCGCTGCTTTTGTCCTCCCCTGCCGAGGGAGGGGAGGAGGAGGAGGGGGGGGGTTCTCGGTAGACCAGACTGCTCTAAGAGGCTCTAACGAGGAGAATCAGCTGTAGGGGGGGTGGGGGGGGGGTAGTGGGTTTGCAGCTGTGGGGCTGCACATCTGTGTACACGAGGCTTTTTTTGTATTCAGAAGGGAGTTTTATGAGATTCTATAGAGTAAAAGTGTCGCGACTTCACTAGTGCATCTGACGGGGAGAGAGAGGAGCTGTGCAAGAGGCCAGAGTGACCCGACTGCTCTGCTCCATCGCCATGTCAACACGCTACCCTGTCTTTTATTTACTGCTGGATGTTCACATGTTGAATGGCCTCCATTGGTGGCTTTTATGACCTAGAACCATGTCCACGGTTTACCTTCCTCCTTATACTTATGAACGTATTGCTGGAGCGAATCACGGAGTTGCATTCAGCATCTGCCTTTTCCAGCCTAACCTCTATTCTCAGCATGTGCACATTGACTTCTACTGTAGCTAAGCTGTGTTTTGGGTTAACTGGACCTTCAGTTCTTTTATTTAGCACAGTGCTGAAGTTATTGTCAGATGAGGCAGAGGTTAGGCTGGAAAATGTGTTTTTTTCCCATTATTGGCAATACAATAACTGCAGGCAGTGGAGGCCGAGTGGTTAGGACCTTGACCTTGTTATCTGAAGGTCGCAGGTAGCTACTGAGGTACCCTTGACCAAGGTACCATCCCGCTACACTGCTTCCTTCTCATAGCTGCTCGCTGCTCCATGTGTGATGGGTTAAATGCAGAGGTGACGTTTCGTTGTGGTGCACTTTGTGCGGTTGAGCGTCTTCACAAATCACTTTCACTTCCCTTTGCCGATCGAACCGGGAAGCCCACGCTGCTTTATTTCTCCCTCGTCATCCTAGGTGGCAAAGTTAAAGTGGGCTGCCCTGTGAGGGCCGTGCACTTTATTCTGCTTTACTGCAACCCATTGTGTGACCTTTGGTCCAATTTAGCACTCACTTCTGAGCCCATTCTCACAAATATCTGCGCTTGCACTGTTCCAGTCTCCCGCCGTTCCACATGCTTCACTGTGCTGAGGATTAGGACATCATCACTCTCTTCAAAGGCTGTTGCTCTGTATATTCCTGATTTGCTTTTAAGTACAGTATCTGTAGCCGCAAAAGCGCAGGCAGTCGATACCTTGAATATTCTGTCCATAATTTCATGGCTAGAGTAAGAGTTTTAACACTTGGAGTGCACACTTATAATGGAGGGATTACAGCGCAGAGTTAAGTGGACGGGATATTAAATTTATGCTCCACAAAGCATCCTCTTGCGAAATGTGTGTTGCCCTGTTCCTTCAATGCAGCAACAGTGAGGGGCTAAAAATGTTCAAAGACCACTTTAAAAGGGATTAAACGTGTAAATTCAAAATTTAGTAAACTCCATGCAAGAAAGATGGGATTAGCTCAGATTCCCTATTAGCACTGGAACCGCAGGGTCCAACAGCAACAAACATCAGAGAATCGTCTCAGGCCTGGTGGCTTACAGAAGTAATGCGGCATTTTCTGTTCACAAAGCCATGAAAAGAAGCAGCAATGACTTAGAAAGAGGCATAATCCTTTTGCTGAAAATCAAAGTTAGAGTCTGGTCTGCACACATGGCAACGAGCTGCTTTTCAGCTCCACGCTTTACAAAGGCGCCGTAATGGAGGAAGCCCAGGCATATATACTTATACTGATATTACGCAGCAAATCAGAACAAACTTCTTCTTTTACTGACTCACATTCATGTCAAAACTCTTAAGGTTGTTTTTTTCATTCCTTCAAGGGATTTTTATCCCATTTTGAGACACATACTACACTTAGGTTTGGTGCATTTTCTCAAATCTTACTGCAGATGTGAGGAATTTGAGGGTGTCCACTTTTTATCTGCACCCCCCCCCCCAACAACACTGCACACATTTGGCCATTATGTTGTTGAGTGGAACAGCAAATTAGCATCGTAACCTATAATAATACCACAGATCACATACTGAAACGTATCACGTTAATCCTAATATTCAGATGCGCTCTTCACTCAGCATGGATTTTCAGAGATGCAGCTTATCCATTATGCTAAATTGGGAGCCGTGCACGCGTCAGGATGGGAGCTCGGGCCTTTTTGTAATTCACCTTATAATGATGAGGTAATGAAAGTGCAGGAGAAAGTCCAAATTGTAAGACCAGATAGAGGACAAAGCACTCAAAGGCCATTTCCAGCAACGCAGTGAGTGAACCATAAGCAGCATCGCTGTAATTTATCATATTCTTCATCGGTTCAGTCTGTACCACAGGAAAGTCGACGTGATAAAGACCAATCACGAGACATTAAAAAAATAATGAGAGTGGACTGGAAAGGTAGAGCGAGTATGAGAACAGTGCACACTGTCCATCTCTCTTTCTCTCTCTTTCTCTCTCTCTCTCTCTCTCTCTCTCTCTCCTCTCATCACCTCCTCCTAATCAATATGGCCAGGTCAGGGCACAACATGCACGCTTTTGCTCGTAACTAAAGAGTGTGTAAGGCTTTTAAAAGCATTGATTTTTGGCCGATCGATGTGGACTAAGGAGAGTTTTCCTGCATAGTGAGAAGGCACTAACGGCCCGCTGATGGGCAGGAGGGCTGAATTGCAAAGGTGTTGTTTGTATTAACACCTTGGATTCATCAGCTTGAGGTCAAGGCCAAGGGAAGAGGCTGGCTGTGATTGCTCAGAAATCTCCCCTTGATCTAATTTGTCACAGGGAGAAGGATTAGGGCGTCCAAAATCCTGCTACTTCATGGCTTCCTCTTTTTAAACAATGCCCAACCATCCAGTCCTCTAATGCATGAGGGACGGCTTGGTTTTTTTGTCATTATTTAACAGAATTTCCCAACCCCGCTAATAAGCGGCCCTCCTGAGCAGGCTCTATAACCAGGCACGCTGCATCAAACGCACACCTCCTCCAGGCATTAGCAAATAGATTTCATTTAAAGCCCAAAATGTCCAGAGACACTGATGGCTCAATTTACTCAATAATAGATGGGAGGCAGTCTGTAAAATAATATTGACTTAAATGCCGCAGCACAGTGCGGCGGCCCAGACAGGCGTTAAGAGACGGAGGTGTTTTAAACAGGCAGCTGGGCGA
Organism: Arnoldichthys spilopterus; assembly: GCA_037974385.1. Lineage (NCBI taxonomy): Eukaryota > Metazoa > Chordata > Actinopteri > Characiformes > Lepidarchidae > Arnoldichthys > Arnoldichthys spilopterus. The sequence continues at coordinate 7,370,459 of JBBPDA010000126.1, read as the reverse complement.
GCGCCTCAGGGCTCCTCTCTAATTGAAAGGATCATTAGAAGCAGGAGTTGCCTCAGTGTCCCTCAGCAGCGCTCCTCTTCAGCGCACAAATGTGCTGCGTGCGCCGCCAAGCCACTCCAACTGAATATGAGACTGCCATTGTCACACGCCACGTCCGATAAGACTGCGCGGCGTGGGGATAATGCTGCAGCGGAGGATGATTGGCTAATTAAGAGATGCCATCTCGGATTGTCTATCTGTGCCTTGGTGCCGGCTCTTGTTTTATGTCTTTGCAGAGAGAGGTTTGGACCAAATGAGCAGGTAGACTAGGAAGCAGGACATAATCAGGTTCACTTGTACACAGGGAGAGGAGAAAAACATGGTAAGCCTGTCCTGACGATCTGTCCCATCATCCTGACGATCTGTCACCACAGCACCATGGAAATGACTGCGTACACCGAGTTATATCTGGAGGATAATAGAGGGATAATCACCGTGTTACATGGCAGCTCAAACGTTGGTTCGGTCTGTTTTGCCTTCCGCTGAAGCTGAAAAACATAATTCTATCAACCAGGTTTCAGACCAGACATCAGCCCCTTAATTCCTGGGTTATTGTGTTACTCCATGTTGGCTCATTGGAGAATATGGGAATATATTCCCTGCTAATGTCGCCTCTTCGCTAAGGCACTTGGGTGAGGTCAAGGGGAGTGAATATACATGAGAAAACGGAATAGCGTTGGAGCAGCAGCGCTGGGAGGCTTAATCGTTCTGTATCGCGCGGCGCTCCCAATCTTTAATGTACTGCACCCTCTGAAAACAATTGACAAAGAGCGCCTCTGTATTCACTGGGGCAGCCTTGAGTTATCATATTAAAAATACATTTATTCTAAGTCAATTTTCTGGATTGTTTGGCAGCACTGAAAACAATAACATCACACAGCACTGCATATTCCTGCCAACACCCTGGGGTGGCACTATATTTCTTTTTGATGTGATTAAAAGACAATGATGAATATGTTTTGTTTGGCACTTGAATAATGTCTAGAAAACCGCGAGCGTGGCAATTGCTACATTTGTGAATGGATTCCCTCATCTTAAATGGAAAGGCATGAATACAGGACCGTGCAAATTATATTTAAAAGCTGTTTAACTGAGCAGCAAGTGTTTTTTTTTTACCCAGCGAATATTAGAATAAATACAAATAGCATGACTACAGTAAACAGTCATGTTTATACCGTATGTGTCCCAGGTCTCTCCTCGTGGACGCCAAGTTTTACTTGTAGTTCCCATCATATAATTGGTTTTGGGCTCAATCAGTCCTTCATTCGATGAAATCAGGTGCTGATGGAGCTTCACACACATCCATGGAGGCATGGAGGAGAAATCTTGTGTAAACCTGTGTCTTCTAAACTGTTCACACGCTTAGTACTGTTTACAAATCCTCATTTTTTTCACTGCTCTCCTGCTTGTTTACATTGATTCTAACGTTCACTTGTGTTTTTGCTGCAAGAAAGAAACCCACTGCTCAGAAAACGGCTTTAACATAGGGGGCTAAGACTTTTGCACAGTACTGTACATTACTTAAGGGACATTTTTTTCATTAAATCATTGTACTTTATCTTACAACGAGGGGTCCGATTCATTTCTGTGCATAAGCATCCCGGTTTGTACAGGTAATATTCACACTGTATTGCATAATAAATTATGCTCTTTCTTCCCCACAACTGATGTGGTAAACACATAAACCACTGGATGGTCTTCCCTCTCCCTGCAAGCCCCCCTCCCCATACGTCAGGTGTTTGTGTACACTGTGCAGTGGTGACAAGAAGAGCCTGCTTAGCAAACAAACCTGGCAAGAACCCACAATGAATAAATAATCAAAAGCTATTGTAAGCAGTCAGAGTGATGTTGCCACTCTAGTGACAGCTCTGCCGTTTACTTTGAAAAGGCTTCCTACATAAAAAGCGAGGAAGTGCAGAAGGAAGGCATGTCACCTCTACCCCAGTGAACTTGGATGGAAAGCAGGGATGTGGCACACTCAAAGGCTGGTTTTGCCTCAGGAGCTCGAGTGGGACACACTCCTCCTACAGAAACCGCAACAAAAGAAGCAGAAAGTCAGGGTTCAGTCACAAAAAAAAAAAGTGTGTCTGTGTGTGCCACACTTTATTCACTGCTTATTGAAGACTATAATAGATGACATGATTCTGAGACAGGCCTAAAATTGTATGGGTTTTTTAAAAGGAACAGTAGCCCACTGAGGCGGTTTCAGAAATGCAGAATATGGCAAGAGTGTGCTGCATAAATATCGTCACTGTCATAAGAAAACTGCGCAACTCAGATTTTTTTTACACTATTGGAAAACATCAGCTCCGCTTTATGTTGTGGGAATATTTCAGAGCGAATGGACCAACAGATAAGGGCAGATCAGTTGTTAAGTTCAAGTTATCTTTTTAAAAAAATATCCATGCAATTTGGGCTAGATTTTCTACTTTTTTCTTTAAAAAAAACCCCTGAAAACCTGAACGTCTTGATATAATGCGAGTGTAAGGTTTTGGTTCTTGGAAGTAAGTGCAAGTGTGGCCGCTTTTAAAGATTTTATTATAATCCAAATAAACACTAAGACTACGCACAAAAATAAACGCAGAAACATAGAACGCGACTAGATACAACTTACCAATGTGAACATGACAGTAGTGGGTTGATGCGACAGAGAATTGGAACAGCAACAGTGGACAAGGACTAAACCAAATGCAGGAGCCTATATACTCAACCTAAAACCCAGAACACCTGGACATGGGTGGAGACATGGAACGAGGGGCAGGTGAACAGAATACAAGGGTAGGGCTAAGGCGGAGCTTAAATATTAACATAAACACAAGACATGAGGGAGGAGCACATGGCAGTATCAAAACAACCAGACATGGCACAGGGGACATGTGCCACATTCAAACATGAACAATAAAGCCCTGAAATGTTCAATTTTTAAATGCATGCTAGCTCGCTGAAGCAGAAATACATAATATAGAGAACACTGTGTTCATGTTAATCTGGGTGTAAAATCTGCTCATATGTATTTTACAAAAACTGAAACGGATGTGAAATGTTTGTGTAGGGGAATGTACCTCCATCTACACTGGGTCTGGTGCCCTCTGTCTGTGCATAGCTCCTGCTGAGGAGAGCCTGAGGTCGTACAGCTGTCAGGATCAGCGCTGTGGCCCCCAACCTTCTACTGAACTCCATCTCCAGCTCCTTATCAGCCTTTTAATCCTCCTAAACCACAATGTCTGCACCCATGTGGCCCGTTTCACCTCCTCCAGCAACCATCGGACACCAATAAGAAACACACGCAGACACACACACACACACACACACACACACACATACAATAAATCCCTGAGCCAACTCCTGCCACTCGGGTTGTTAAACATAAACATACACACTTGTAACACCCTGTAGACACATATCCCACAATACAAACACACACACACACGCACACGCACACCTTTCCAGGCCTCCTGCTATGTCACTCCATGCCTCTATCCAGCTCTCTCCAGGTGTCTCACTGTGGCATATGTTCTCTCTCCACTGTTTCTACAAGAGTGCAAAACTCAAAGACAGACAGACACACACACACACACACACACACACAAACACACACACATATAGTTCACAAATCAGACTGATGATCATCCAAAACTGTTATGTATTGAAATACATAGTTGTGTAGACTTGCAAAATAACCTAGAGTAATCATCCATTCTGGTCATGGGGGAGCTGGAGCCAGTCCCAGCTGAGTATGAGCCCAAGGCAGGGTTCACCCAGAACAGGAGGCCAACCCATCGCAGAGACAGACAACCATTCACACACACTCACGCTTACACAATCTGCAGAGAAAGGCACCTGTGGCCAACCCGGGGATTAAACTTAGGAACTATTATTATTATTATTATTATTATTGTTATTATTATGATTTTGATTAATTTATAGTTATATGAGTAATATTTGAATTGCTCATTCAATCACATCAATGAATCCTGAGGGAAGAGAAGTAGTATTGCTTTTTTTTTTTTAAATGAAGCTATATGACCACTACATAGCCTTTTTTTGTTGTAGTGAATTATTTCTTATTTTGTTTCTATCCTTAAAAAACCTATGTCTAAAGCAATAACTTTACAGAAGAAAAGATTTGTACATAATGTAATTTGATAAATGCTTGGTCCCTTTCTATTGATCCATTTCTTATATAATGTTTACACAAAGTGCAGCTAACATTTTTCCAATGGGGTTAAAAAAAACTACAAAAATCTTTTGAAATGATAGTGTATTCCTCTTTGACAGAATAGCTTCTCCAGCTGGACGGATCATCAGAACTTGGCCACGGAAGCAGCAGTTTTGCAGCTTTTTACTTTCGCTCTCTTTTTCCTCCCAACCACTGGGTTTAAAGCATTCAAAGTGACAAAGAGAGCGTGTGGGTGTTACCCTGTAACAGCTCCCTTGACTCCTCATATTTACATCTAAAAAGTGAATCCTTAATAAGGAATATCAAAGAATTGTGGATCAAAAAGATTTTAATAATGTACTACCTGCACTGAGATGGGAGTCTTCATGTCATCCAGCTCATAAATTCCCAATGAAGAGAGGTAGACATCTATCAGCACATATTCATTGCAACAGTGTAAAAACCCTCATATGCTTTGATATAAGCAGGAAGTATTTTAGGAAATCAAGCATTTTTAGCTGTACCCATACAGCCAGTGACACTCACTAGTGGCGTCTTTGAAGAACAGACTTTTGGGAAATAAAGGTAGGTCATGGTTTATGTTTTTTCCTTCTGTAAATTCTACTCCTCTGAGTCTTTTCAGTCTGAAACATTATGTTGAGAATTTTGTTGATGTGTCTCCAAACCCCTGGCAGTGTGAACATTGAGCCGCCCTGTGTAGCTGGAGCGTTTGCAGGGACAGACACCGAGCGGTCCGTCTTTACTGAAGATCACACAGTGGGGGCACAGAGCCATGGGCAGCAGAGGGGTGGCATGCAGTGGTGCAGGCCGTTGCAGTCTTACACTACCTGCTGATACTTCCATCCCTGCGGATCCTTTATCATCAGTAAAGTGACATGGGGGTTTTCCGGAGAGCCGAATAGCTGCAGGAACATCAACCTGAGAACGAGAGGAAAAGAGAGGTTCACAAAGAGATGCTGATCTGACATGTGAATGAAGCTTACTGCAATGGCTGAAAAATCATGACGATTAAGTAATAATTGCTTCATGGAAGCAACATTATCTGCCACTAGTGTGAGATCCCTGATAAGATTACATGGACTAACCAAATATCTTGAAATAATTTTAGTGCATTTAGTGATATATTATAAATAAATGAAAAGATGACAATACTCAAAGTATTTAAACTTGTTAAAGGGCCCATATCATGAAAAAAATTGATTTTCCACTTTTTTAAATAAAGGTTTTGGTGTCATATGTTAACATTATTAAGGTTTAAGATTAACCATTGTTTTTGTGATGTCAGGAAAACCAATATTACATATACAGCCATGTGGAAAAACAGCACATCCAATGGAAACTGTTGATTTGAAAAGGCAAACATTCTTGATACAGTGCCCACAAATAAAGGTGATTATACTCCAACAAATGAGACATAAAATTGACATTTGGTGTCAATGAGGTAGATGAGGCAATGCTAGCTTCTAAGGCTAAGGGTGTACTTACTATCACCGAAGAAGAAATTTACATCTGTTCATATTTTTATTGAATAAATTATTGGAAAGTTACTTCATCTTTATCTTTATGCACTGTATCAAAGAAAGTGAAATTTCTGCTTGTTTAGATATGTTGAATATGTTTAGTCCCACCTATTCATAAGTACTGGAAAAGTCAATCAGAAATCTTGTGGACATAGAAACAAAAACATCCTGTTTAAGTCTAGGTGATAATAAGACACTGGCACAATCAATCTTGTAAAAAGGATTCCTGACCATCTGGGCTACATAAACCCAAAGAAATGTCACAAAAAATCAAGAAAACCAATTTGATGCAAGAAAAATGTAGAGTATGGGTTCTTTAAAATATAATTTTCTGTGATGCGGTCATGAATATGATTATTTCAGGGTACGTGCCTAAAATAATGAGCACTCTAAGAAACTGCAATGGTCTAGAAGAACCCTCCACCTGTTACTCTAGACTATCTGCACTACAAATTTACTGAAGCCCCACATTCTTCAGTGCAAGATGAAAATATGTGCCAAGTTAATTGAAAATAAATTGCACATTAATGTTTAATCACCATTCTAAGAAGTGTCATCTAGAGCGGAAACACTAGCAACATCGTCCCTCTCTGGACTCAATTAGTATTGTCTGATGGGCTGATCTGTCCAAAGGTTCAGATGCAAATAGACCAGAGCAGACGAGCCCAGACTGGGCACAGGTGTTACTTAGCATGGGGTCTGTCATGCACATCAAAAGGACACCCCTGACACTCCACAAAACTTACAGATCCTTATGCTGCCACCAGAAAGAGAGAACAAAAGAACGAGCTTGAAAGAGAAATCAATAAGCATATGGCAATTAATAAAACATTTTCCAACTGAATCAACTACAAAGGGGTTTTTCTTTGTTCTTCGACTTTTCCAAAAGCCATGGTCTGTAGAATAGGAGACAGGACCGGAAGGATCAATTGAACGATGGTTAAAAATGTCACTTTCCTGTTCAATCAAATTCCTTTTCATGACTATCAAAAGAAAGGTCTGCAGTGGCAATACTGTGGGTTTGGTCGTCGCTGACAACATTTAAATGTAACCAAGACCCAAAGACATTATTCGAATACTGAGGAACAGTGATGTTTAGAGATTAAGGACATGAATAATGGTCACAAACATTTGGTGCTACTGTGCAACAACTAACTGCTCCATGAAGTCGTCCATGTTTCGAGACATGTAAAGGTGCCCGCAACCTCATCAACCATGCGCTAGCTCTCTCTCCCATGTATAAACACACATACACTCATGCCAGTCTCTTATCCAGCATGAGTCTCTGCTGTGGGGAAAGAGCTTAGGATAAAGCTAATCATGCATATAATTGAGTTTTGACTCTTGCGTCCATGGGGGCCTGACCCGTGGTTATCAGGATGACTGGGCCATCACCTGTGTGATTAATGCATGTAAATGAACACTGCCCGTAATTATTGGGGACCTTCAATCCTTCCATCCTGGGATGTCAGGTTCAGCCTCTTGATGGACAGACGCTACTCACTGATAAACATCGGAGCAGAGCGTGCTTGGAGAGGAGGAGAATTCACGCGAGGTTACCGAGGCACACTCTTAGCCGAAGGAAAGTACCCGAGGAAAGTGCAAGAACAATAGGTGTGTGGGCAACAGCTGGAAAACGTCAAGGCCAAGTAACACTCAAAGGAAGGGAAATCAATGTGGTGTGTTTGGGTTTTGGACAAGGGCACACTGTCGCAGCTTTCATATTCGAGCAAAGGCTTCACAAGCAGTTTAATTATGAATCACAAGCTCGGGCCATACAGGAGCACGACAGCTTCAGGAGCACAGCAGCCTGAGTACCTCCTGCATAATTTAGCACTTAAACAATGCAAGGCTAGAGTCTCTGCTCAACCAAAGCCTGCAGTGTCAGATGGGTTATGGGGTTACTGCTCTGTTCTAGGGACTGCCTCCAATGATTAAGTTTCTTTTTCATTCTTCAGTGGGATAACGATGTCTAAGATGTACAGCAGGGCTTCAAAAAACGTTTTTAACAGAGGTCCACCTTGATCTTGATACACACACAAGCACACACACGGACAGGTCTTTAGTCAAATACCATTGGCCGGGTGCAAAATAATATCCAAGGCCATATACCAGCAGCTTCGTCTTATGTCAAAGTGTCCAACAACACATTTATAATATTACTTACATTTGTAATATTAATTGCATTTGTGACAATAAACCTGTGTTGTTTTATTTAATATAATTTATCATATTTAACGTACACATTTTACCGATTCCACAGTCACTCATTTCAAAACGAGACAGGGCAGCCCTACAATTGACATTCTTGAGTTCCTTTTTACAGAGTTGAATATAATAAAACAAACACTCCTGGTTTTGAAATCTGATTGGCTGGACCATGTTTGAAGCTGTGGCAAAATACAAAATAAGACATGCATATGAAACTGCATGAATCAGCATGAGTTCTGCTTAAAGTCTTAGAATCCTAGGCTATGTGTTCTCAAAGGCAACTTAAAAGATGTAACTGGAACGGACCCACTTTGCTTATCGGAGCACTCTCATTTTAGATTCAAGCACAGTACATTCAGGATAATCAACAGCTGAACTCACTACAGAATCAAAGTAATTTTGGTAAATTGATTAGTGACAAGTAGTGACAAGAAGATGATGTGTATTGTATTTTAGGTGTAAAATACAATACACTCAGTTCTTTCACAACATGCTCTCAGTGACACAGCACAAAGTTCTGGACAAAAACCACACACCATATGTGACGCCTATAGGAAAAAATCATTGATGTAATAACAGTTTAGGATTCAGGATTGGTTTTTGGGTAATTTTATGAAGCAGATTACTGTACTGGACAGTGGTGGCCTAGTGGTTAGAGCATTGTAGTTCCCTTGAGGAAGTTCTGTTATCCCTTGTTAAGACATGTACCAAGTCTAAGTTAAACTGGACTTAACTTATGTAGCATAAAAGAAAAAAAATGTAAACCACAATAGTGCAAAAATGTGGGATTTTATGGGTTGCCATGTTCTTCTGGAAATTTTTTTTTATCGTTTTAGCTTTTCAGTCATAGTTTACCATTAGCAATCTACTGTGCTTAGTGCAATAACCATTACAGTTGTTATTAAAAGAAATGAAATAATTTTTTAATCAGTGTATTATATCATAATGTTTTCTATCAGCATTTTCTAAAATCCCAGATTAAAACTTAGCTTATCGTTCCTTACAACACTCTTTCATTCTGGTAAAACACTGTGCTGCTCTAACACTAACTCAGTAAAGGCAATTGTGAATTGGCTGATGGGGTGGGAGAAAGCACTAAAAGGTCACTGAATGAACTTGCTCGTTCAGGGCTGATAAATACTGTTTTTTAACCACTGAAGGGAAGAGAGAAGTGCTGCCCTCCTCAGATCCACAGAAAACTCGGGATATAATACTGTATGTACATGGAACAAGGGCCCTTAAAAATGTTTAATTTTAGAAAATATAAAGACATATTTCATAAATAAACAAAATAATTTCATGAAACCCTGAATGACGATTTAACATTCCACAGATTAAATTTTCTCAGAAGCCAAACAAGATTAGTGGAAAAATGTAAGTCAGCACCACAGTTTTAAGTGATTCTTAGAGAAAAAAGCTGGCCTCACTGAGCTGACCACATGATACCATCCATATTATATTCTCGAAGAGGTTAGAAACAGCATTATTTAGACTAGTTACTAATCTAGCATGAAGGTCCTTCACAGAGGACACATTAATTACTGCTATATGCCCACAACACTGATTTGTCATAGTCACTTTATTGGCTGAAAACTCAGTTAAGACAGGTTTTATCACAATTACCTCTCCCAGAGCTAAGAGAAACCTAATTGTACATGATAACATAAATTAGATTTGAACTGCAGCCCACCCAACACCTCTCTGCGGCCCACAGCTTGGGAATCGCTGATGTAGACTGACACTACTGAAGGGGGAGCTACTTTAGCTCTCTATTGAAATCTTTTGCATACATAAATAAAACACATCTCTAATCAACCCAAGCTTTGGTTTGAACATATGGCAAACACAAAATACCCAGTGAAAAAAAAAGAGGGCACGTGACTGATCGCCACACTGTGAACAAACCAAAACCGAATACTCGATTACACTGAACAAGCTCTGAAATCTTTCATCGCTTCATAATTGCCGGCAGCGTAGCCGCATCCTTTATGAGATGTAAATCCTGCCACCCTCTTGTCATGGAGAGAGCTAAAGGAGCAGCACAATCTGTTTGTTGTCCTGTTCCCGTCTGGCGAGCTTGACATTTCCCCCTTCTGCTTTTGTCCCCCGTGCTCTCAGAGGGCCCAGCTCCCCTGGCCCTGCTCGGGGCCTGTATTAACTATGCATCTCTCCCAGCAGTCCCCAGCTAATCTCATCAGAGCACAGGATGCTGGAAATGTATGTAAATCTACATCTGTTGTGTCCTCAGCAGGGAGAGGTTGCTGGAGCACCCACTGAGTACAATCTCCCAGCCCACTGCCAGCAAGCAAGCAGAGACCATGACCTCGCTCGGTGTGTAAACATGCATGCGTCCACACACACACATACACACACACACACACACACACACACACACACACAGACACAGGCACACACAGACAGACACAGACACACACACACCCACAATATTAATTAGTCAACATCTATGGAAACACAGTGGAGGCCTCTGACACAAATCACACAGCAGTTGCATAGTTTTGTCTCTAACCTGCCCACACCAAGATCTTCAAACATCTTCAGTTTTTTCCACACAATACTGTTTGCTGAATCTTGATGGTTGTATTTCACTTCTACATGTGAATTGCTTTATTAGAATTTACTTTCTCTATGAATCACTGTACTGATTATTGGGCAATAGTGGTTAGGACCTTGCCCCTGGGACCTGAAGGCCCGGGCACCACTGAGGTACCCTTGAGTGAGGTACCGGCCCGCCCCACTGCTCCCTGGGCGCTATTGATAGCTGCTTGCTGCTCCATGAATGCATGTGTGATGGGTTGATTGAGTGTGTTCACAATGACAAATATTCACTTTCACTATATTTCTCAGCTTGAATTAGAAATAGGGTCTCTGTCGACTTTGCAAAAGCGCACTCAGCAGTTTGAACATTCTCCACAAGGTGTAGCTATTAGCACTCAAGTCACTCTTTGTTTAAAGAGTTCTCAGACATGGAGATACAAGTGTTTGACACTGACAAGTTTTCTGCTGCTGGTATGGAAGTATCAGTACCTAATGATGGTATAGAAGTGCCACTCCTTTGAATCTTTTAGCAATGTGTCCCTTAGCTGCTTCAAGAGATGTTTATTTGTCACATACACAGTTATACTACCACAATGTGTAGTGAAATGTATATTTATATTATATAATGAGAAATCTATAAATTAACACACAATAAATAATCTATATAATAAAACAAATCTGTAAAAAGATGTAAAGGAGGTTTGTTATAGAAATATGTGAAGAATGTAGATACAGAATGTGCAGCTGAATTTAAATACAGAAAATGTAGAAAATATGTGGCATTGTGCAAACTACACTAGATCAATTTGCAAATGGCAATGTGCAAATAGTTTGTTTTGGATTGGCAATGGAAGGCAGTAGCTGCTTTTCTGAACTTCAGTAGGCGTACATACCTGTCCAGCTGATTCAGTATTTAATTCCAGTTTGTTGCGGTGTACAGGGGCATTTCCGAGGCAAAATGAGTCAGCTAAACCAATAAGCCTGAGGATGCACTCAGCTTCCTCATGCTGAGGGTCTGTCAGCACTGACTAGAGCCAAACAAATAAGCTTGTTTTTTTATGCTGTTTCCCTTTGTGTCAATATTGGTTATCTCTCAAAATCTCTTGCTTCAGTCTTGTAAATCTGCAGTCAGTGGGATTGAGAAGAGCATGGACTTAGCTTCCAAATTAGAATAAGTACAACTTCCAGGTCCCTCCCCCTCCCTCTGTGATTTAAATCAGTTTTGAGTGGGAGCAAGAGCTGGACTGGGGGCTGTCCAACAGAAAAAGTAAAACAGTAAAAAAATGATGCAGAATGTTTAAATTTCCTGTGTCCTATTTCCAGAAATGCTTATTTTTGTTGTGTTTTGTTTTCAGCATTATAATGTGCGTCAGTTTTAAAAAGAGTCCTGAGCTCACAGGTATGTGTAGATCACTTTATGCTGTTGTGTGTTGAAGAGGTGGAAATGACATTTCATTTTTAATTAAACTTTTTGCTTAAACTAATAATCAATAAGGCTCCGACTTCTTAAAGTGTCAGAAATCCCAAAGAGCAAAGAGGAATTATGGCTTAATCTAAAAAACAAAAAAAACAAGATAAAATTGTTTTAGGCAATTAATTTTCAAATGAATAATTTGATTACTCCATTACCAATATAATCTATACTAATAGCATCACTTTGTGTTAAATCAGTATATCAGTGAGAACTACAACCATTTCTAGGAAATATATTGTCAAAAAATATCATTTAGATTTGTGGTTTTAGCACATTTTTAGGTTTGATACATAATAAAAATGATAATGGTATATTTCATAAAATAGCGTAATCTTTTCTGCAAATAACTTTTTACTGTAACTTTTTTAAAAGTCTGTTTGGTGCACTTGACAGAACATCAAATAGCTTGTTAGCGCTGGAAATCAGGACCACTGTGTAAAGTTCCCGTTGGTGTAATTCTAAGAGATGAAACAACCAGATGACAGCTATCATAGGTTTGTAAGACATTGTTTTAGAAAAGAGTAGAATCGCACATGAAGCATGGGTTCATAATGCAGTGACACAGTTACTGTGACATAATAGTAAAATGATATACTGGCACTTTCTACATTCTTCAGAATAAAAGTCCTAGATAGAATTCTTTCAGTGATGCCAAAAAATACCTAAACATTTTGGGTACCCTAAAGAACCTTAAAACAGATGGTTCTTTAAAGAACTTTGTTCATTAAGGAGATGTGCATGTAAACTTTTTTTGTAAAGTTTACAAAATCTCCACATATTCTAATGGCTTTGGGGAAAAATGTTTAAGTTAAACCATTACATCATGCAACAGTTCTTTATACCTTTAAAAGTTCTTCACACACCTCATTAAAATCATGGTTCTACGGGCAATTAAAGGGTTCTTCTATAGCATCACTTAAAGAACACTTTGTGACCCTTTTTAAGACGGCAAAACTAAATAATCATTTGCTTTAATTGGTCAGAAACTGAAGACTGAAAACATTGTTGCCTGTTTTCAGATGAGTCCCGTTGGTCACTTCACAGCAAACGGCACTCGTCCATTTTATTGTAGCTACCGTCCCACACTGTTAACCCAACACTCAACCCAGATTAAACCATTAGAGCACATTTTACACTTCAGAGAGGAGAGACGGGGATTACCTCTCTATCGACTTCATTCTGCTCTTGAACATGAAATAATGATTTTCTGCCAGTCTAATTACAAAGCCAACATCTGATCTCGGCAGCATCCGATGGGGATTAGCTCCAGCGCAGGCATTAGAGCTCATTACCAGCTTGAGTGCAGAATTATTACATCTTGTAATTGGATGGGGTTTGGCTGTGGATGCTCCAATAATATTGTGACTGCAAGCTCGGACAGTGAGTTTATCGGTCAGTACATGAGATAGAGGGAGAAGTCGAGAGGAGGAGGAGGATTTCATTAACATTTGACCTGCGGAGAACTAAATTGCTGCTGCCGCTGCCGCTGTGTTGGAGGGAAGAAAATGATTAAGATAACAGATGAAATCACAGACAGATTCAGCCCTCAGCAAAAGAGGGAGAAATAGGAGTGTTAGAGTTCACTCACTGAATAGACACAACCTACAAAATTACATGTCCTTCACTCATAGTATAGTCAAGTCAGCCATTGATGATCCCGCTTGAAACTTCTAGGTTTTGCAAGGGTGTAAGATTAAGAAAACAGCAAGACAGGACCTCTCTCACTTAAGAACATGTGTTTTTAGCTAATAGGACATGATGTTAATCACATATCCACCCTTTGAAAGTGAAGGTGACTTATTTTGTCATTGTGAACAGTCAGTCACACACAAGGTGCACCACAATGAAATGTGACCTCTGCATTTAACACATCACACATGCACACGTGGAGCAGTGTACCTTGCTCAAGGGAACCTCAGTGGTACCTGGTGTGGGACTTGAACCTGCGACCTTCTGTCCACAAGGGCAAGGTCCTAACCACTGGGCCTTCAATGGAGAACTGATGTGTGAGATAATTTCCTTAAATCTTAAACAGGCCTTAAGGAGGTTGTGTTTTGGAAAAACACAAAGCGTACTGTTCTTTCCCCACTGTAACACAGACTGTATGGAAACTAAGCACATTGTACTTTGTAATGTCACATAACTCAGTGCATTTGCATATACCCACCTGTTCACCTTACGCCAGTTTGGACCTGCCCATTCACCTTGAAGTTCTGCCAGGATGGCTTGCATAAAGTGCAACACAAGGCAGCCAATCAGAACAGAGGTCCTAGAGGTCATTTACATATGCCAGTCTTAATGGCACAGTAACAAAAAAAAAAAAAACATAATCCAAATCCAGCTGCAAACACAGGCCTGCAATCTGTATATAAACACACACTGCATTATTTATTCTCGACCAAAGCATAGTACACATGAAGTTTAAAGACGTTCTTCAAAAATGCATGGAAGATGTGTGTAACCACGCTGGTCTTCGCAGGTAAGTAGGTAAATGTTTACGGTATCTGTGAGTTGTGAATTCCTTCTCGTCTTCGTGCCCGTCCCAGGTGAAGCACTTGAGAGAGACAGTGACAGAGAGAAAAAGACAGAAAGAGAAAGAGAGAGAGAGAGAGAGAGAGAGAGAGAGAGAGAGAGAGAGAGAGAGAGAGAGAGAGAGAGAGA
>JBBPDA010000126.1:7333888-7355718 GCA_037974385.1 Arnoldichthys spilopterus | reverse complement strand
AGAGAAAGAGAGAGAGAGAGAGAGAGAGAGAGAGAGAGAGAGAGAGAGAGAGAGAGAGAGAGAGAGAAAGAGAAAGAAAGAAGGAGAGAGAGAAAAAGAGAGACAGAGAGAGAGAAAGAGAGAGAGAAAGAGAGAAAGAGATAGAGAGAGAAAGAAAAAGAAAGAGATAGGGAGACAGAGAAAGAGAGAAAGAGATAGAGAGAAAGAAAGAAAGAGATAGAGAGAGAGAGAAAGACAGAAAGTGAGAGAGAGAGAGAAAGAAAGAAGGAGAGAGAGAAGAAGAGAGACAGAGAGAGAGAGACAAAGAGAGAAAGAGAAAGAGACAGACAGAGAGAGAGAGAGAAAGAGAAAGAAAGAGAGAGAGAGAAAGAGACAGACAGAGAGAGAGAGAGAGAGAGAAAGAAGGAGAGAGAGAAAAAGAGAGTCAAAGAAAAAAAGAAAGACACAGAGAGAGGGGAGAGAAAGAAAGAGAGTATTGATTTCCTGTGTGTAAAAGCCCTCCGGGGAGCCATTTTAAAAGTCGCCGAGCGCAGCCCCTACATCTCTAACCGACAGGACAGATGCAGCTCACGCCCCGTAAACATGAATTTTTCAGCAGTCTGTCTGTTTTGAACTAGGTGGAAAATCCTGATGGTGGAATAAAGTGAAGTTAAACACAGTGAACTGTTTTCACATCAGTTTGCTCTGATTCGGAATCTGAACTGGAACTGCAGCTCCACATCATAAAGGCCTGTGCAAAAACATATGCACATATACACACAAACCTTATTTCCTTGAACATTTATTTAACTAACAAAAGAACCAAAAATGTTTTTCGCTGAACAATTACTTGTATTTTGTAAACAGAAACCACTTGACATGAATTTAACGCCTGCAAGACACTCAAAAAAGTTGGGACAAAGGCAAAAAATAAGAGTGAAAACGTACAAAATATTCAAGTTACACAGTTTTGAAACATTCCATGGCAAGCAGGTGAACTGGTAAGAGGTAAAAGTGAAGATGAGGGTTTCATGATTGATTACAAAAGTAGCATCCACCACAGGCTCAGCCTTTGAAAGGAAAAGTGGGCTGTGGCTCAAAATTCCACTTGCAAAACTGCAACAATTAGTATCCTCAGTTCCCAAACAAATGCAAAAGTGTCATTGGGCATGTCCCCTTCTCCTGTTGCTTATACTGCAACTTACTGTAAGCTTGTCCATTTCAAGTGCAGAAAGCTGGATAAAATTATTATTGATTAAACAATTAAGCTACTCTCCTGATCTTAAAGGGAAATGGATAAAAACCATTATCTCCAACATGCAGATGAGAGTAAAACACTTAACCTTGTATAAATCTCTCTTTTGTCCTTGGCCGGGCCTTATTTGAGCTAAAGAGGAACAACCGTCAGATCGGATTAAGATGGTAATTATGAACATAACAAATACAGCATCTACAGATAGTGAAGACTGTTGTTTTACTGCAGGAGGTGTTAAAGGATTTCAACAGTGTTTTTACATTACACGTTTGCATTTGTGGTTCAGCACCACCTCAACGTTGTACATACTGTGATACGTTTTAAACCTTTTAACTCGTCATTGTGGATGCAAAAGTAATAGGAAATCAATGGAAGTGGCAGATATAATACATGCATATGAAAAACAGAGACTGAATGATATAGATTTCCAATGCTTCCAAAAGATGTCCACTTTCATTTGAATTGCAAATATTAGTTACTGGCCCTTTTAACAGTATGTCCATAGTGATTGGCTAAAACTAGCAATGAGACTGTTAATTGATTCTGTCTCTCTCTCTCTCTTTCTAAACTGACTAAACATGTCAAAGCCCAGATGTCACAAAGATATATGTACTTTTGTTTGCCAGCTGACCCTCAATTTTAAAGGGCCCATACGATGAACAAACCACATTTCTCAGGCTTTTCGGAGACATTGCACACAGTACCGCCCACTCAACAGTCCATACATAAATGAAAGCTTGACTGTAAAAAGGGCCTGAATACAGAATTCACAGATTTTGCAACATCATGAGAACCACTCCATTTACATATATCCTCCTACTCCACTTACAGATGAGAAAAGTTTCAGCCCATAGTTTTCATATTGAAATGAGCAGAATAGGCCAACAGAGCAGATAATCAGAAATCGTTTAGACAGATCAGTATAAAAATCACAGCAGTCTGTTTAATTCTAAGGGGTATAGAGAAATGTAAAAAAAACAAAAACAAAAAAAACACCTGGGACAGTTTTTAGTACATGAAACCACACAAAACGTTTCAGTGGACCTATAGGGGAAACATTGTTTCACTGCACACTGTAATCTCACAAAATGTCAAAATAAATGAACCCTTTCTTAAATATAGAGACTAATCAATAGGGTACTGAGGAATTTGAATTATAGATAATTCTGCTTGGTATCAGTAGGTATAGAAGAACATTTAAAATATCAGTAGATCAGAAAACAGGAGGGATTATTGACGTTTTAGGGTTTTTTTTTCATTTTATGTTTGAAATTTTTAAAATCAGTAATGAACAGCCACCAAAAAACAGCATGAATTGAAAAATTAATCAAAATTTTATAAAAATGCAACCAGTATTCATAATCCATATTAAAACATATCAGTCTTTCCTGTACAAAAACCTAAAAAAAAAACATTAGTGCTGAGTATCTGCACATGCAGATGTCACATTATGTATGACTAAATGGTGGAGATACAACTCATAAGAAATAATTTTTTTTTTTTAATCTCTTATCTCTGTAGTTTCTCTTGGACAACAATGAGATAAGATGGAGAGATAAGGAAGACTTGAGTATAAGTCTCCTGCTCAAATATTTCTCCTGAGCAAAAGGCCCCAGTAATCCCACATGTGTCTCCTCTTGAGCTTTAATAGAGATCTCAGTAAAGTTACACACTGGGCTCAGATTTGTTCATACTTATCTGCACCTGAACTGAAAAGAAATCTCGATATGATCTCCAACAACGTTGGTAATGTGAGTAACTATTATAGTTTTTATCTGGTCCAGAAGTATCTCAAGTCTAATCCTATTTCCTCCAAGACATTTTAGGAGAACTGGCTCAAGGGCCACCAAAATTAGCAATACCTCTGGCCTGGTACTGGTACAGCATTGATTTGTGGACGCTGAGTTCTTCATTGCAAAATATCAGTTATCTGCTGGTGATGCCTATATATTATGTTATAAAATAACATTTAAATAATAATAATAATAAAGTTTTAAAAAAAAACAAAAAAACACTGTGATTACTAGAATTATTTGTAATACATTTGTACCATTTTTGCTATACATGTGTACGTAACATGTAGGCAGTGTGATTTCTTTAGCATTTGTTTACTCTCTGTTTTCCAGCTCAGAAAGGCGCTCTTACAGCAGTTCCCTTCTCACCCCCACCCACACTACCAGACTGGTGAAAGGCCTGCACCTGTAACCACTATATGTGGATCTCTATCGCCCTCTGTTGGCCTTCATTATTACACACAGCACAGGCTGGAAAGAGTGTGCTCAGGTCTGATGGAGGAAACTGCTGGGCATTATTTTATTACACTCAGGTGAAAATATACTGACACTGCAGTTTTGTTTGTGGTCATTTCCTTTAAAAGATACTAAATTCGTTTTGTTTTGTTTTTTTTTTTTTGTTTTTTTTTTGGGGGGGTCACTCAGACTCACAGGTCAGACATAAACATGACATCACACCATAGTCAGGATTATATAGACACAGTGGCTCTGGAGCAAGTGCAGCCATTATTATTGGACATTAATCTGCTGTACTGTTTTCTAAGATATGTGAAAAGCCTGCTCTACACTGATCAGCCAACATTAACATCGTTGGCAGGTAAAGCTAGTGAAAGTGACTCGTGTCATTGTGAACACAGTCAGGCACCACAACGAAATGTAACCTCTGCATTTAACCCATCACATGTGCACACATGGAGCAGTGGGCACCAATCAACAGCACCTAGGGAGCAGTGTAGCAGGACAGTACCTTGGACA
This sequence comes from Arnoldichthys spilopterus, assembly GCA_037974385.1. Lineage (NCBI taxonomy): Eukaryota > Metazoa > Chordata > Actinopteri > Characiformes > Lepidarchidae > Arnoldichthys > Arnoldichthys spilopterus. The sequence continues at coordinate 7,351,716 of JBBPDA010000126.1, read as the reverse complement.
AGGGAACCTCAGTGGTGCCCGGGTTGGAACTTGAACCTGCAACCTTTGGTTCACAAGGGCAATGTCCTAACCACTATGCTACCACTGCCCATTAAATAACTACTAGTGAATATCATTATCTCTCTAGTTATTTCTTTACAATGGCACCTGTCAGGGGCTGGGATATATTAGGCAGCAAATGAACAGTCAGTTCTTGGAGTTGATGTGCCGGAATCAGGAAAATGGGCAAGCATAAGGATCTAACCCACCTTGACAAGGGCCTTCTTGTAATGGCTACACGACTGAGTCAGATCCCCAAAACAGCAGGTCTTGTGCAGTGTTCTAGGTGTGCAGTAGTTAGTACCTACTAAAATGATCCAGGAAAGGACAACTGGTGAATCATGGGCATGTCGGGGTGAAGACTAGCCTGTCTGGTCTGATCCCACAGGAGAGCTACTGTGGTGTAAAAAGTGATGCTGACTCTGATAGAAAGTGGTCAGAACACACAGTGCACCACAGTCAGAGCTGTTCCAGCAGCATGAGGGACCTACTCGATATTAGGTAGGTGGTGTTAATGTTATGGCTGATGTGTGTATATATATAAATGAATATATAATTATTATAGCTCAGAATTCTGCTGGAAGCTAGAATGCAGCATTGCGTGTGTGAGTTAAGTTTAAACAGACAATGACAAACTAACAGAATTATTGCTTATATTTTCTAAGCATTTCACGTATATGAGATTTCCACTTTGGGTCAACTATTATTACACATAAAAATAAATACAAGTTATAAATATAACACAGTTTCAAATAAACAAAATGCAAAAACTAGACTTCCTCAAAGAGAGGTTTGTAAATTAAGCTAACATACTAATATCATTATAATAAATAAATAAATAAATAAATAAATAAATAAATAAATAAATAAATAAATGCTTAGTGCCTTGATAAACAGCTTTTGAACAAAACTGTGTATAAAAAATAAAACATGAAATGATGATAAAACATTAATTTCACGCTATCAGAGATAACACAATAATATGAACAGACCCAAAGAATCACTGAAAAACAGTTCCTGGAATAAATCATCAGCGTCCTGTAACAAGGATAACAAATGTGGGTCGAAACGTCTGCTCTTATGTTCTCAACTATGCAGCTTTACTACATCCCACACCCCAAAACCAATCATGCAGCTAGATTATGTTGTTTCTTCTTTAAGCCTATCAGGAGAAAGACCAGTATAAACAGTGTGCCTTAAAAATGGTGCCAACGATGAATCTTAAACATGCACATATGGTTAAGAAGGTATTGTGTGTTTTAGTGAACAGGATTAAGATTGTGTAGGCCACATGTAACCACCTAATCCAAAAGTACGGAGCAACTGGAATAGAAGAATGATAAACTAAATTAAATGGATTAGTCATATTTCCAGGAAGTGTTTTTTTAGGACGCAATGGTATGGATAGAGGCCATCGCCCTACAGCATAATCTGGGTTTGATGGTGTTTTTAATGTAATTTTTAATTTGTAAATTAATTTAAAGTGGATTTTTAAAAGACACTGCAGAAATATTGCATCCACTGTACACTGGGGCTTGAAAGTTGAAGTGAACCCTTTAGAGTTTAGCGTCAAACGCATCCTCAAGTTTCAAGTTTATTGTCATACACAGCAACAATGAAACATCATGACCAGTTATAGAATTCCTGGCCTTGGAGCCTACTGCACAGTAAAATAGTATTTACCAGTAATAAAATAATAAAAAGTAGAATAAAACAATAAAATAGCACAAAGATAAGATAGTAACTCTCTTATGTACAGACGATAAGTCTAAAGTAACAAGTGCTTTTTTTCTCTTCTCTCTTGTTGTCAGTGTTTAGCAGTTCAGTAGCCTTATGGCTTCAAGCAAAAGCTGTCCCTGAACCTGCTGGTGCGAGACTGGTACACCTGCACTGCCTGCCAGAAAGCAGGAGCATAAAGAGACTGTGACAGGGATCATAGAAGATTTGCTGTGTCTTCCTCCTACAGGTGTCTGGAGAGATCTTGGATAGCTGGTATCTCAGTGATGCATTGCACCACCCTCTCTAGAGCTCTGTGGTCCAGAGCATTACAGTTGCCATACCAGGTAATGATGCACTCAGACACATGCTGAGTATTCTGGAGTCCACTCCAAACCTCCTCAGCCACTATAAAAAGCAAAGCCACCGTCTTCTTATTTTAAAGATCACACCTATATAGTGCGACCATCGAAGATCCTTACTAACATTGATCCCCAGGACCCTGAAGTAAGTGAATTTCTCAACCTTGGTTCCCTCGGTGTAAAAGGGGACATGCCCAGTCCCTTGCAACCTCCTGTAGTCCACAATGAGCTCCTTTGTCTTGCTGATATTGAACAGCAGGTTGTTGTCTAGACACCATGATGTCAGGGCTCTCACCTCTGCTCTGTAGGCTTCTCGTCTCCATCTCATATACATCTGGTAATGGTTGTGTGGTCTGCAAATGTATTGATAGTTTATGAGCTTTGTGTAGTCGTACTGTCATATGTGCACAGTGAATACAACAGAGGAGTGAGTACACATCTTTGAGGGATATCGAGTTTCAGTGTGGAGGTGGTGACATTGCCAGGCTTTACTACTTAGTCTGTTTCTCAGAAAGTCTAGAATTCAGTTGCAGATGTTTAGATCATGTAGCTTCATGACCAACCTGCAAGGGAGTATGGAATTGAAAGTGAAGCTGTAATCAATGAACAGCATCTGCACGTACATGCTTCTTCTGGTTCAGGTGGGAGAGGACAGTTAGCAGTGCAAATGCTAGAACATCGTCTGAACTATCATTAAATTTGCAGACCACATAACCATTACAGGTGAAGTGGAGTGTATCCATTGTTGTAGTGGTTCTCTGTAGTTAGTGTAAGCACTTGGCATATGTATGTATTTATTGAAGTTGCTCTCTGTAGTAGTATAAGAACCTGGCATATGTATTTATTGCAGTAAATGCTGTCTGTAGTTACTGTAAGCACTTGGCATATGTATTATAGTAGTTGCGTTTGTTATTTATTTTACAACTACGAGAAATGCGTAGGTCTTCCTTTTAGCACCACCTTCAGTATAACTCTATGCAATACAATGCAAATCTCCTCTGTCCTGGAAGTCGCTTTAAAAGCGTCAGCCAAATGAATAAATGTAAATGTAAAATGAAAGCTTTTTATGACAATGGAGGTTACTGCTACTGGGCAAAAGTCACACTCGGGTTTCTTAGGGACAGCAATGGTGGTGCTGGAGCAATGAAAGGTAAAGACAACTGCAAGTTCATGGGCACATGCTTTGACAACCTGGGATACTGTATGATTTTTTTTAACGTTTTTACAAACGTCTGCATGTAATATCTAAAAAAAGAACACTGTCCTCATCGGACCGACATTCCGGCTTGTTGGGGCACTCAGAGTGGGCACAGGAGTTCAAAGCTTTAGGGTGAGAAGCCCTCACATCCATCATGTTGCAGCTCTTTCTTTTGTAGTCTGTGGTGGTTTTAAACTCACTACACGTGTCCTTGGTGTTTGAGCTGCCATAGCAGGATTCCACATTTTTCCTATATGGTCCCCTTGCAGTTTTTTTTTTTTTACTTTTCTATGTGTGTACTGAATAAAATTGTGTAATTCTGTTGGGCGCATGCGCAATTGAGCGTATTTCTGATCTATGCATGCGCAATTGACCAAGAGTATGCCACTCTGACGGGTACGCTGAAATGGCAGAGCACCTCGATTGTACTCACATTGTTCTTCGGTTTTGCCGGCACCTGCGTTAAACCAACGCTTCTGGCTGGGATAAGTCCGTACAGTCACTTACATATCATTGTCGGCAGCAATCCGAAAAGTTCCCCGATCTATAATAGGGAAGCGGAGGCGCAAGACGATGTCTGATTGGTCGATCCAGTGCAGCGATCGCGTCACTGCTCGCATTCTGCCTATAGGCTGGCAGCAGCAGGAACGAGGGATTATCTTATTGGCCGATGCACGGTCGGGGGCGGGCTTCGTGGGCCTGCGCGTACTTGATGTAAACATGGTCCAGGATGTTTTGGTTGCGCGTTGGAAAGTTTACGCGCTGGTGATAAATTGACAAATTCGGTCGCCACCAGCCACAACGTAATCAGCTGCCGGGTGAAACGTTTCGTGCCAACCGATCACATCGCACAGTGCGTGCAAATGCCCTCGTGATGGCTGTGAACTCTCTAGGCAGTTAAAAAGATCTTCCTTTGATCGCAAGGCGCAAGATCAGGAAAAGATCCTGACCAAATAATCTGTACATCCGCACATCAACGTTTCCTTTGTGCCTTTCCTTCTCATGTGTTTTGTCCTGGAGCGATAATAGGAATGTTTAATGGTATGTCACAGGGATCATAAAGAAGTGAGAGTGAGTGATTATTTGTACATTTTTGCATGAATCTTAATTATACGTAAAGAAGGTTGTCTGCTTGTCTTGAAAAAGTTGCCATTTTGGAGATACAAGGTTTTTGTCTGACAGCAACTATATGATCAATAAAACTAGACTAAGCTGAACTCTGATGTTAGTGAGTGTCGACGTGTCTTCAAGGAGAGGTCAGGATTCTAAAAAAATATTTTAAAGCTTTTATTTAAAAGAGAGAGAGAGAAATTTAAAAGTAAAATAATAAAAGTCAAATAAAAAAAAGTTTGCTGGTAAAAAATAAGATTCTCCCAATCGAGGATCCTCAAGAGAAGGTTAGGCAGAAAGATCAGGAGCGCAGAGCTTCAATTTGCATTGAAGGTCTCTGAGCACTGAATGATGGTCAATCAAAGACTATATATACGAATTCACAATACTCTCTGTGTGTGTGTGTCTGCCAAGCGCTGCCCACTGCTCCTGCATGGATGGGTTACATGCAGAGGTCACATTTCATGGTGGTGCATTTACAAGAGGCCATGCTGTTTTGTGAGCCTTATTAAATCGACATTAAACAGGTTTGTAAGGACAGAGGTTCTCTATTGACAAACTAAGTTCGTTTGGAAAAAAGGGAATAAAGTGGTGTTTAGAACGTTGCTAAGGGACACAGTCAGTGACCCACGGAAAAGGACATCTTGGCAAGTGGAATAACGGACATGAAGTGAATATATAGTGGTCACCTCTATAATTATTGGTGAAGAGGAGTATAAAAGGTTATGTAAAAATAACTGGCTTATCAGCTCAATCTCACACTGGAAATATGAGGAACAAATTGTGATGTATATTTGGTAACATTTTTAAAATATGCTTTTAATATACTTCAGGTTAGGTTTGTTTTCATCATTTTTTTTTCTTTACTAAGGGTGCTAATGTTTCTCATTATGCGTTTTCTAACATTCATCATGTCTAAATTATTTTGTATTCTTATCCACGCACAGATTGCTTGTTTAAAGTATTATGTCTTCAAACCAGCCAAATTAACTTAGAACGCAAAAAGAAAAAATGTCAAATATGTATGGACATCTATAAATAAGTCAAAAATGTCTTAAATTCTTAGTGAGAATAAGAAATACTTGGTATATTGACTATATTTAAGAAGCGGTCAAAAATTTGGTCCTGTAAGAAGTGCATTTACATGGGAATCTGCAATCTGGAATGACATTTCTAGATGCAAATCCTTCTCAAGCCTTTGTAGTGGAAATGTAATTCCACACTGAGGCCACCAGAGGGCTCTGCGAATGAACCTGAGCTCATGCTGAGCATGTGGAATTGGTTTTAATGGAGATGTTTTCAAATATACATGAACAGCCTAAAGCTGTAGAGTACGTTTCAGTGAAAGATTTCTCTCGAGTGCTGATCAAGTTGACACACCCTTGGCCTTAATTCCCAGCAGCCATGCAGTCTTGGTTTAGGTCCAGCACATTTTGGGAAGGTAATTCACCCACAAACATAATTCGATCTGGTTATTCAAGTACAGCAGGTTTATAGACAATTTCATGCATTAAAAACTGTTTGCTAGAAACAGCGCCTGGACAATAACACGCCACACAGAATTTCATTAAAAGCCTCTATGCTAGCTCAGGTTTATTTTTGTACAGGGTCACTTCACATTTATTATACAGTCTTTATTACAAAATTATTTACACAATTCAAACAATCCTTGACCCAATGTTGAATTTAGGCACAAATGAAAAAAAATGAATCATGTATACAAAAAGCATTCAGATAGTTCATCCTGATTTAGGATAGATAGCCAGAAGTGAATCACATTTCTTGTTAAGAGTGATGAAATGTCTGAATCTGTTAAAGAAACACTGATTAAAAAGGTGCAGATGTGCAACCATGAGCCCCAGAAGTGACCTGGGGTGAGAGGAAAAAGCTGTAGCTTGTTAGAAACACTTATCACAATCTTCAGCCTCAGGTAGCAATCACCTGTAGCACAGTCTTTGGGAATACCTGGATAGGAGACAGAGGACAGATGCATCGCAAACAGTGACCATGCATAGAGAGGCAGCAAGATGATGTTGAAAGAATGAAAAGACGGTTTGCAAATGTGAAATGTAATGAAAACACATCTGATAAAGAAGGTTCACAGTGTAAAACAGTAGTGATAGTGCACTACTACATAGACAAGACCAGTTTAAAGACCTCTGCTCTTAACAGAGCTTGGAAAAAATGCGGTCATCAATCATTTCTCGTTAAGCATACCTGCTTAAGGGCTTGCTTATATCGTCTTGCAGCACTCTGCAAGTATGTACGTCTACTCCAATTCAGTTTTGACCCAGTTATTTAATAAAATATCACCAACACTGGGGTTTTCAACCTGCTCAACTGCAGAACCCCTCAAACTGTGACTGCTGGTATGCACAATGACCCTTGAGTAAACCTTCAGTATGATTTAAGATTCTGTATTGCTCAAGTTTATTAGTCAAATTATCCAAATGCTCCGAAATAAGCATAAAAGAAAGTATCGTTGTGGCAAGTAGAATTAGAAATCTGTCAAACCATGAAGCAATTTTTAGGCAGAATCCAAAACTGTATATATATTATATAATAAAAATTTCCATCTAAACTCTTTCCCTCCAACATTGTGTGCACTTCAGTTCACTTTCTCTTTTAATGTACCACAAAACAAAGAGAACAAACATGGGACACAGTAACTTCCCCCATCAAATGTCTACAGTAATAATTAAGTAATAAAGAGAACACAATCAAATGCAAATACAAAAGCCAGAGTACATTTGCGTAGTGGAACACTGACGAGAAATGATTAGACAAAGGTGAAGTCGAAACAAATATACACCCTCTCCTCAATCCCATTTGTACCCATTTCCAAGAAGACACAGCGAGCAACGCTACAACTGAGTTTGTCATCATCACAACACCATAAACGTGGACTGAGATCAGACCACAGGCATTCAAATCATTTGAGCTCTCTCCAACTGCTTTAAACACACAGAGCAAAATCTACAGCACTTATACTGTGCTGGTGGATAATGTGAAGCAAATTAAATCACAAATATTTAACCCAGAATTATTCTTCCAGGCTTCTCGGTGGCCAAGAGACTGCATCTCATTCAGGAAAATCCCCATAACCTTCTGGATATTTTCCTGCAGCAGACATCGAACACATGACCATTTCAGTATGAACTTAGCCATGGAAGAGGTTGATCATTGGCCACACCCCATTATTAAGGAAGTTCCTAAAATATTATCCAGTGACATTTAGATTAAAATCTTCAAACCCAGATCTCAAAAGCTTAAAAGATCACATTTTTATAGAACAAAACAGTTTCTACACAAGACCGAAATGGAACATTACCAAACTAAAATGAACACAAAGTAATGCTTGAACTGCTGTGGTCCTGAATGGACCAATAAAAAGATGCTCATTCATACTTCCGTTTCAGATCACCCACTTTATGATCTACCAAGACAAGCCCAACGTCTTCAGACAGATGACAGATTGACTGTTTAAAAGGTAAAACTGAGACATGCATAGACTTTTCCGCAGACCACAGCCAAGCTGGTGTGTCACACATTAAATTGTGTAATACATAAGGGTTAAGACTGAGCAGACATTGAGACTTATCAGAGACACACCCGTGCTGCTAGAGCTACCTGTTGGGACATAGCTGTACCATAGCACAGCCAAGTGTCATGCACAATTTTGCTTGACTTGAGATGAGAGTGACCAGGATGTACCTCCCCTCACAGATACAGCCATGAGAAGGTTTGAGTGGAGGCAGAGCTGGATGTGCATGTACAGGCTGTCCTGTCTCAGAGGGGCGTGTCTGTCGGCCTCTGTAAGCGCCGCTCAGCTGCAGCAGCTAGCATCCTGCGGCGCATGTTCACAGAGTCTGAGGTGTTGCCTTCAGTCTCCATGGTAGGCAGAAGATCGTCACTCTCAAGGGTGGAAGCAGCAGAGGGGAAAGAAGCTCCTTCTCCAGGGCTTTTGTTCAGATAGCGTCTGATGGAGAGAAGGCAGCCTATAAGCTTCAACAATAATATCTGAATCGTCGCACGACTATTTTAGGAAAACACTTTCAATGCAAACTGAATACCTAGATCACTTGGATTGTAGATCAAGGGTTTATGCGCACAAAAAGGCATAAAAAAAGATTTCCCTTCCTCACTAGTAGAACCACATTCCTTACATTAGTTTTACAGTAGTCACTGAATAATTCATAGAAGTTAAAGGAAAATATGTCTTAAAATGTAATAAGCCGATAACAGACCTGCGTGCTCTCTGCAGCAGCTCCTCCTTCCTTTGCAGCAGCATCCTCTGCCTCTCCTCTGCAGACTTAGAGAAGCGACTGCCTCGCACCTCAAAATCCTCGGTCTCTGCCGCCAAGGCCTCTGCACCACCGCTGGCCCCTGCGGTTTCCTCTGAGGCTGGGTTCACCTGTAAGGTTGTGCGCTCCACAGGCTAGACGCAACAGCAAAAACAGAGAAATTCTATGATCACACCTTATCTGACACATTGACTCTTGTGTGTTTTGGAATTTTCTTGCTTGTACAGCTAAGTACTCTCTAATCCAGGTCTTTTGTAAGCACTAACCACATCTCTTTTTTTCTTAGTAGGTCAACTTTTTTTTCCTCAGTAGTAATGTAAAAATTAATTTGTTTAGCAAATAAAAATTTTAAAATTGTCAACAGGTTGTTTTTACTCACTGATATAACTGAAATTAAAATAACTGGCCATATACACTGGTGGATTTGTTATAGGAACACACTAGTGAATATTTTTGGCAACATGAATAAGGTTTTTCACTTTCTTTCAAGCATAAATTTACCATCAAAGGTTTCATCCAGCTGACATGTGTAGGATGCAATGTAAAGGTCAACTTAAGTTACATTGTGTGTATTGCAGCTTGTCAAATGCATTAAATGTGCCACAATACAGAAGTAGGTCAATCAATATAAACTAAGTTCAAAAGTTCTGCTTTTCTAAGTTTCCCTTTTTTCAGTTTAACAACATTATGGGAATGAGGTATCCTTAAATCTCCCACACATAATGAATTGTGCACAACATAATGTACAGAAGTACATAAAGCCTAGATTTAGATTTCTAATTTGCGAGGACTTTAAGAAGTGCTGGGAGAGAGTTTGGGAATACCTGAGCAGGGAATGGCACCTGGATTCTGCCTTCCAGGATGTTGTCAGTGGTGACCTCCACAGAACGAGTGAGCTGCAGATCCTGCAGGACCAAATGGTAAGGAACCTGAGGAAACATCTCCTGGATCTGATGTGCCTAAGGAACCCAGCAAGAACCTTGTTTAGAATAAATATCTTAACTTTAAAGAGCTGACAATGATGGAACAGAAGACACAACAAGATCTATTTAACTGTGCTGATTACCATAGCATTAAGCTGAGAGTTGTGGGCCTGTGCAATGCCCAGGATGTTGGTTGTATGCATGACCTCCACAGAAAAGCTTGGGAGCCAGCTTGCAATTCGGGAGCCTAGACGATATTAAAAATGTGTATTCTTACTAGGTGTATACCAAGCCAAACACACGCAGATTACAGTTAATCTTGCTCTAACAATCAGAATTGTTGCAAAGAGATTATACCATCAAAATGAAAGAAGTGGTTATGCTGGTTAATATGAGGTCTGGCATCAGCTCCAGGGCCTGCAGCCATGTTATCATCTAATGGTGCCCTCTGTCCCTCTTCCCTCTCTCTCCCACCCTCATTGATGTTCAGGGACATACGGCATGTTGGACAGGAGGTGTCCTGCTCCAGCCATGAGCGCAGACATGAACTAGAAGAGAAAAAGCACACAAAATCTGAGAATAAACATTCCTTTAGCTTAACAGCCATAAATAAAAGCAACAATCATGCACAAAATAAAATCATGAGACATATACATTAATAATTGGGGTGCAATGAATGCAGAATACAGTGTCCTATGGCTGAGATTTCCCAGAGTGTACGTGTACATCTAACTGGCAAAAAGCCATATTGACCTATTATAGTACTACATACAACTTACTTGTGGAAAAGGTGTCCACATGGTAGTTTCCGTGCTGAGGTCATTGAATCCCAGCAGATTGCACAGTCATCATTATTGGCAACCAGCTCATCTGGGGTTGCCACTGCAAACCTATACAATTAAGGGTTGAAAAGAGAAATGCCCACATCTCAATACAGGCACAACACATGTAACATTCCTGTTAGTGCATTTACAATCTGCAACTGCAACACCCAAAAAATGGCCTCCTAACCTGGCCTCCATATTGTCAATGACACGTAGGTAGTTCTTGTGGCGGCGAATTCTCCTCTGCACTTCATGGAAAAGATAGCGCAGCTGCATGAAGATCACCAGACTGGCCATAGACAGCCAAATATTCCCAAAGAGCTGTGAGAAATCAAGAGATCAACATAGGTCACATGTCACTTTCATATGACTGAAAAGCTGAGTAAAGCATCTGCACAAATAGCCTGAAAAAGTGAAGGGGAAATAAATAAATAAACAAATAATAGACAAAACAAGCAACAGCCATTTTAGAGCTTTAAAAAAAATTCGACGTGTGTGTGCTATGGTGGATGTTTACAAAAAAGCAGAGAAAATGGCACATAAAAATGGTTACATAAAACAAGGCTATAATTGTAGACCGCATCTGATTAATGCCATTTGTCCTTAATTAAGTTATCCAAGCTGACCCTTTTGCATAAGTTCAATCTCTATTGAACAAAAATAAAGCTAAAATTCTCGCTTAACACTATAATGAATTATAATGAATATCAATGGTTTCTTTTCCTTTTGTAGAACATTGTCACATTCATAGTTATACAAGTACAACATGTAGTGAAATGTATCCTTATGATTCCTGAAATGTAAACAAAAGTTAACAATTAAGACTAAACCTACAAAGAAATTTAAGCCAAAACTAAATTAAAATGTGTGCATTGCGCATTATGAATTTGTTTTGAAATTCACTAGATTTGCTTAACACTTACACACTATGTGCTTTTAGTGTAAGCTAGACACAGTCCAACAAGTTCAAACATATTCCTCAAGGGTGAATAAATTAAATTGCTCTCACATTACTAAACACGTCACTCACCAGCATGTGGATGTGATGCATCAGGTCAAGGCAGAGGAGAGCAAGCTCCATAACAAAATCAGTGTAGTAGACATAGGAGCCTTTGCTCTCCCAAGTCCCTTCATGATTTAGGTCCCACAAATGAATAGAGTACCTACAAAAAACAATACCAAAGTCTCAGCACTGTATTTTGCTGCATGTAGAGAAACCTGAGAGAGAGCTAAACAGCTTGGGTTTCTTGGCCTACAAATGACAGTGTAAATTATAACTGGTAATGGACACTGCAATAACAAAAGGCTTACCTGATGATAACATGTCCAGTGCGAACTGTAACAAGTAAACACTGAAAAACAGACAAACAGTAAGATTTGTGTATAACATGCATATGTATTTTTACTTTCTAGTGTCACAGAGCACCTCAAAAACTGCAGTTAGTACCTCAGCTGCCATAAACGCAACAGTATGCATCCCATGAAGATGTCCAACCAGGCCACAGAGCACAGCCAGACCTCCACAGCAAACCAGCATGGACACTAGCAGGGCCAGCACTCGCACATGACTGACCATGGGGGTGGTGGGGGAGAACGACAGCTAACAGAGAAAGAAAGCAAAGTCCAAATAAGTGCAGTTTCTGTTGACTTCATGATGTCAAAAGAAAAAACAGGAAGTTTTCTACCATCCTTGTGCCAAATAATCCCACAGTGATAAACCAGACCCGAAAACACTGAGGGAGTTGGTGTAAACCTAATCATAAGGAAATCTCTGACCTGTCCATAGTATTTTACATGGTAATTGTTACCAACCATTAATATTTTTTTTAAAGTGTCTTTAGTGTTACTTACATATTCAAAACGATCTTTACAGAGCTGAACCATGAGATGCAGGAAAATTAGCACAGCGAACCACAAACACCACAGCACGACCTCCTCCACTGTCTGCACATTCAGCACTCCAAAGATAAAGATGAATTTATAGAAGATGAAGTTCCAGAACTTATCCTTCAAATGCTGTTGGAACAGAGGAAGCATAGAGGCACAAAAGATCATCGGAGAGCAAAGAGCATTTATAAAACTCCTCCAAAATATACCTTTTTCTAGCACAAAATCAAGCTGAAGGCAGAAGCAAACTGTGCACTTGGCACATTCTTAGCAAAAACAAAAGACTTTTTATAAAATACCAAATACCATCTTTGGCAATTTGTAGAACCATCTTTAAAGGTTCTTTTCAGAACCATATACATCAGTTTCTCCAGAGAATGGAGAACAATTTAAACCATGCAACGACCCATCTGTACATTCAAACAGTTCTTGGAGTTGTCATGGGTCTATATATTAACATTTTTATAGTATGCACACTACATTTAACAGTTCCTAATGCAAATATGCTTTTATAACCATCATCAGGCCATTCCCATTATCACATGTCCCATGCTATGCAAACAGGCTATGGTCCTTACCTGTTTCTCGCTGACCCGCAGAGGGCCAAACACGATGCACTGGATCACCTTGGCAATCAGCATGAGGACACAGCATGCTGTATTTACCATCACCTGAATAAGAAGGAGAATGCAGTATGCATTTAGATTAGAGTCATTGCACAAAATACAATAAAACGTGTAGCAATCCTAGGGCGCATTTACAAATAATAACAGATTATTTGTAAATGAAAATTAAAAACTCTATAGAACACTAGATGAGCACAATTCACATTAATACAACACAACAGACATCATAATATCCTAATACAGACATCCTAATACTCCTAATATATTTATGTATTGGTGGGCAGTGGTGGCCTAGTGGTTAGGACACTGCCTTTGGGACCTGAAGGTCGCTGGTTCAAATCTGCACTACTGAGGTACCCTTGAGCAAGGTACCGTCCCACTACACTGCTCCCGGGCGCTGTTTGTAGCTGCCCGTTGCTCCACATGTGCATGTGTGATAGGTTAAATGCAGAGGTCACATTTTGTTGTGGTGCTTGAGTGTGTTCACAATGACAAAGAGTCACTTTCACTTCACTATGTTACATCAATACCCATCTTAGTGATAGGAATGACATTATAATAACAGTTATAAGAGCATTATTTGCTTTGGGCAGTGGTAGCCAAGTGGTTAGGACTTGCCCATGTGATCAGAGTCACAGTTTCAAGTAACAGCTCAGGTAGCACTGAGGTACCATCCTGCTACACTGCTCACCAGAAACCATGTGTGGATGGGTTAATTACAAAAGTCACAATTCATTGTGGTGCATTTTTCTGTGATGACATGTGTTCACAATGACAGTTACTTTTACATTTTTTTCACCATCAAATAAAGGAGAAGCAGTGTAATTTAGTAGCTGAGTAATTGCACTGGAACATTTTTGTAGTACAATTTTAACAATACAGTAAAACAAAAGGCTTTCAGATAGAGCAGAGAAAGACCAATACATACCCAAACGAACAAGCTGTCCGAGACGAGATACAGCAGCACACTGGTCGCAAGATGTTCAAAGCTTTCGACATGGTCCGTTTTAACGTCATCGATGGAGCTGCTATGAGCTTCTCCTGCCTCTGGAGCCGACGTCTCTGGCTGCGTTACAGCTGTGTAGGCACTTAGGATGGACCCAGCTAGCAGCACTGTGCTGAGAGCAGTGTAAGTCTGCAAGCTAGGCCAGGGAAACCTCTCCAAAAATAAAAGAGGCATAGCGGGACTGTCCCGTGCGAAGCTTTTCTAAGATAATTAGTCAAGTCCGTAAGACTGTTCGGTTGCTGTAGAAAGACTGTGAAAAGTTGTTCACTCACACGAATCGTCCCTAACGCTCACCTTCCCTTTTAACAAGATTAGGGTCACGGCAAGAAACCAATACAGCTGGTCAACTGGCTTGACAGTTGTAATATAACCTGTATACACTTTTCTTTTCGTGTGGTATCAATTCTACATCACATGACTATATTAAATCACTTCAGCGTGCGGGGTTATTGAAAGCTCGGCTAGAAAGTCAGCTAGCAAACTAGCTACGTGCGGTCTGTGTTTGCTTTGTTTATGTGCAAACAACGACGACGGACCCGTTTGCAGGCATACTGAAGGCAGCTGCGACTGTTTTTCTGCCCTTATCACTTTTAAACCCCATAACTATAACCGAAACATGTCGTTTTTTCAACCCGGTGTCAAGAGTAAACAGCTCCCTGTTGCTAGGTCTCTGGCGAGCTTACGTTACTGCCGGGGATAAGTTAGCACACAGGCTAACGGCTCGCGTCGCCAATGTTTGTCGTATTTAAAGCGGATTAATACCAACTAAGAGGGTCTGACAGACGAGCAGTTATGCACAACGGCCACTCCTGGTTCGCCAACTGATCTTCGGGGGACACTTTCGGTGTAGGCTCTGGGCCAAGCGCTCTGAAGTCGGCGCTACCGTCTCTTTCGCTCTCTCTGTCCGTGGGTTCGTTTCGCAGATGTTTCTCGGAGTTTCTCTCTCTCGCTTACCTTTTCCGGCGCTGACGTCACTAGACGCCCCTTCCGTTGTTTACGCAAGAGCGCTACGCATGTCACATGGCGCTTTGTTAAGATACCATACAATACAGTTCGGGAGCCTTTGTAAAGAAATGTACACGTATTTACACTTCGGAAACGTTTTATGTGACAAAAAACCATGAGGAAAAAAATTACAAAAACTTACGGCGAGCACACATTACACATTTACTACTAAAACTAGCCTGTATGCAATATTGTTAGGTATATTGTTTAGGGTTAGTTTCCTATATATTATTATACGTTTTTTACCTGCTTACATTTTATAATACATTTTTTTGTAATATTTTTTACTTCCTAATTCCTTTTTAACTTAATTATTTATATATAAAAAATGCACAGTCTCAGGGTACATGCACTATGATCAGGGTACATTTCACTACATGTACTTGTATAACTATGTATGTGACAAATAAACCTCTTGAATCTTAAATCAATATGTAGGCAGTGGAGGCCTAGTGGTTGGGACACTGCCTTTGGGACTTGAAGGTTGCAGGTTCGAGTCCTGGCCCAGGCACTACTGAGGTACCCTTGAGCAAGATATCGTCCCACTACACTGCTCCTCGGGCGCTGTTGGTAGCTGCCTGCTGCTCCATGTGTGCACGTGTGATGGGTTAAATGCAGAGGTCACATTTCGTTGTGGTGCTTGAGTGTGTTCACAATGACAAAGAGTCACTTTCATGTGCACTCAAAAGGCATCTCGGATATCAGTGTGACATCACGAGACATTTTCACTGGTGTTTAAATATAGAAGCAGCAACTACAAAATAACTACCAACTAGGGCTGCACAAGATAACATCTGTGCATAATTATCGCAATATTTTCTGCAATCTCTGATCTCATAGAAGGCTGCAATATGCAAATGGTCCTCTAACCAATCACAGCTTCCTAAACATAAACTGGCACGAGACATGCAAATCTGACGGTTTTGTGATGTTACAAAAACTGTAATTTAAAATTGTAAAAGGTTTTTGCAGCTTAGATTCCATAAATGGCCTGTATGGATGGGGAAATGAACATGCATTTTGAAACTTTAACAATACTAACATACTTAAAGCCTTTTACATTAGAGAAACGTGACATGGACCCTTAAAAAATATCAGAAAATGCATTGGAATATTATTTTACATATAGGAAGGTAACATAACCCAACATGTTTTCCAGTAAGAGTGGATTAGGTTGGTTATGTGACAGCTGACAAAGGGAGTAATTATACTGTTACCAGGGGGTGTGGCTAATTAGATGATCTTTAACAATGATTGATATGGGTGATTCTACAATGGCCTTTATAACTATTAAACCATATAATTTATTGAATCCATGACAGGGTGCTGATGTCTGGTCCTGGACATCCACCACCCTGAAGAGTTCAGTTCCAACACACCTGAGAGCCTTTGTTAACTGGATCAGTTGTGTTAGATTAGGTTTTGAGGTTCACTCTGCATGGTGGTAGATCTCCTGGAATGGGCATCCCTGGTCTAGGAAAACCTACATTTGACAAGTCAAGAATGTAGTAATCAATCTTTGTACTGAGATCACATTTTCTTATAAGGTTTATTTTCTGACAACACCTGAACAGGACTGAAAAAGTTTTGTTTTTTTTCAAAGCACAGAATAAGAAAACACACAACATGTGGTTAACTAGCATCCATTAAAAAGTAAAAATGTAAAACTATATTAAATAAATAATGTGCAGTGTGGGTAACAGGGCTGAACATTCCAAGCATTCACATCAGTCAACATCACAAAATTCTTAAAAATGAAGGGGTTATTTTTTGCCCCTTACCATAATCTTCAAATTTGTTTAATATTTTTCTCAAATATGGGCCATTGTAATACTCCAGATATTTAATAGGTTAGTAAATGTGTTTAGGTTACTGGGTTGAGGGACATAAAATGTACTGTTTTCATAGCTTTTAATACATGATTCATTTAAAATGATGTTTCAGGTATGAAATATTAAATGGATTTACACATTAATGTAAAAAATATAACCTCAAAGATTATATTTCAGTGTAAAGTGTGGCTATGTTGGCTGGGGCAGGAAAAAGTGCTGCTTTTGAAGTGCTGTATACTGTTTTTAATTAAGGTTTTAACCCCCCACCCCACCCCCAAGCACACATTTTGTTGTGAAGCACACTTAAAATATATTTACATAGATTTATGTATTAATATTATTTGAATAATTCATTTTGCTCTGGCATTATGCACGATCTATATGACCTGTATTGGCCTGTAAGAGTCCAACCCCAGGGTACTGACTGCATTTGACAGCCTGTACTTAATGTTATTTGTATAGTATGTATTTAATTGTTTGTATCGAACCTATTATCAGTGTTTCTTTTAGATCATGTGATTTAATGGTCTTTTATTGACTCCGCTTTATAAATAAACCTTACTTTCTTTCCAACTTACTGGCACAGTTCTTTGCTACAGGTACGTAGATTTCCTTTGGCATCAATAAAGAATCCATCCATCTTTATAAATGTAATATCAACTAGACACAAATGTCAACCCAATCTTGGAATCACCCATATCGAGAACACATATGTCCATATTGGATAAAATTTTGCACCAACGTGGGTTGGTAATTTTTTTAAAAATGAAAATGTTATCCATCTAGCTACATTCAACAAGATAAATGCCGAAAAAATTGAAAACGGGCACCAAAACAAAGGAGTTAGGTGATTTTTGACTCTGGGAGACCTTGTGGGCAGTGGTGGCATAGTGGTTAGGATGCTGCCTTTGAGACCTGAAGGTTCGAGTCCTGGCCCGGGCACTACTGAGGTACCCTTGAGCAAGGTACCGTCCCACTACACTGCTCCCCGGGCGC
>JBBPDA010000126.1:7313473-7333300 GCA_037974385.1 Arnoldichthys spilopterus | reverse complement strand
CGTGTAATGGGTTAAATGCAGAGGTCACGTTTCGTTGTGGTGCTTGAGTGTGTTCACAATGACAAAGAGTCACTTTCACTTAACTTTAGGTGAGGGCCCATGAAAATCAGTTGCCTAGTGTGATCCTGTGATTGTATCTAGAAGTGCCCAGTATAAATATGGTCCCTTTGTGTGTGCACAAGCTACTGTGCCTTTGTAATTTCTGTGAAAATTCTACCCGTTCAATGCCTTCAGTGCCTTACTCTTAACATCTGTGCGATATGACCTTGTTGTTAAATTAGAGGAAGAGACAAAGTAAGCCATATTTCATATATAGATGAAAAAAATACTTTACTTCAAAGCTGCAAAGGCAATGTGATTTTCAGTGCATAATAAAAGGTCACATACCTTAACATTTAGTTCATAGGTAGAAATCTGGAATGAGGGACCTCCAGGACGATAACTGTCTATCTGTTACAGAGCTGTCCATCAGAAAATTAAGCAATGTCAAATTAAACAAAGTTCCTTGGATTAAGAGGATAAACTATCACAACTAGGCTACACTTTAACAGTGTAAAATGTCCTGTGCAGCTATTTTTGAATATTTTGATTACAAAACCATACTGCATAGAGTTGAGTCATAAATACCCTTAACAGTCAACATTTATAGAAGTGTTCAACATCTTATACCAAGATCACATTTAAGGCACCTCAGTAAAAGGCACATCTAGTCTCAGGTCTCAGCTGGAACATTCACATTTTGCTAAATCCAGTTCGAAGGACAGTTCAAAACACAGCATAAAGCTATTCTAGCAAAGAACCCAATCATTCATATATATAGCACTGCTTATAAACATGGCTAACATTAACAGGAGGTTCTATAAAGAGTTACTATGAAGAGACTAGGTCCATAAAGAGGCAGGCAGAGAGTACATAGGCACAGTATGTACAATACAGACAAACCAACTCAGTAACAGTTCTGCTATGGCAAACTATGAGTGTCCCCTGCAGGGTCCGGACTGTGGAACAAGTCTCTGCCAATGATCTCACTCACTGAAAAAAATAATTTAAAAAGAGGGTTAGTATATAAAAATAGAAATAAAAAATAGTTTCTTTTCACTGTGGTAAAAAACGTGAACAAAGCTTGGAGAAACGTTCACTCAGCCTACACATGCTGAATAAATTTAGAAATTTCAAGAACAGGCGTAACCCATTTTTGAGAAACCAGCCCACAGGGTTTGGATGCTCTTTTTCTATGTTTTTTTTTGTATGATTTTAATATCATCTGAGGAGAGCTTTGTTGCTACAGTTGTCAGCTGGTTATCTCTGCATGACTTCCTGTAATTCTTAGCAAGCACAAGCCTGTGTGCATCACCATAGCTTGCTTGTGTGGTGTGACAACATAATTGTGTTAGTTGCGGCCATTAGGAGGTTTTATTTTGCTACGTTTTTGGCTTTGGCTGCAGTCACAACTGGACAACCAGATCTTTGTAAAGAGGGATTATAAGTCACCATAAAGCACCAGATAGAGAAGACGTTTCTCTAGAATGACACATTACACATAAGATTTACCAAGAATTGTTCACAGTGGTGGTGACAGGAAACAAGGTGAAAGCTAATTCAGCAGAAAGTTATTACATGAAGTGGTTGTGAATGCCCTGTATGATGCCTCAGGCATTGTTTTACAATAGTTCTGACAGAAGGTTTGGGCCCAAAAATAGATTTCTAACTCAATTTATGGTGAAGAAGTACATGCAGGGTATTGTGGGAAAAAAAAGAATGCACAGAAATATTTATTTTATTTGAATTATTACCATAATCAAAATTAAATATTTAAACAGTTTACTGTCAAATTTTATTTATTCTGTTTTGTAACTATTTTAGTTATTATTTTAGATTATTGTTTTAGTTTGCTTAGATGTTTTTCTTATTTTTTACCTAAATTGTTTTATATTACACTCTTCTAATAGTCATGTGACAAAATAAGAACATCCCATTGAAAGTTGATTTTGTTCAAAATATTTGAATAAAAACAAACATTTTACCCTCTTTGAGAGGTCTAATGATTTCAAATAAAAAATCATCCCAATCCAAAGAAAACCATCTGGAAATCAAGTGTTACTGATTTCAAGCAACTGCCAATTTGACCAGGACTAATTGCACCAACATCGCATACCAACAAAGCACAGTGGTGAAAATGTATGGTTAGGGGTTGCTTTGCTGCCTAAGGGAACGGGTAACTTTCAGCCACTGAACTCTGAAGTCTGCATCATATCAAAAAGTCCCTGAAAATAACATCATCTGTCCAATTGCACATTTTCTTTCTCAGCAGAAGAATATTACATGTGTTAGTTTTGTTAAATGCATTTTTTTAAAAAAAAAAAGCTACTTTACAAAGATCCAAGTTTAAGTTTCTCACCTTTATCTGTAATCCTAAAGAGGGTAAAAAGCTTACTTGTTCAAAATTGTTGAAAAAATATATACAATTTTATACAAAATGTTTTCTTTTCTGTTTTTACATGATCATTTCGCTGCAGTCTGTTTAAAATCCTGTTTTATTATTTTATTGCCTGACTGCTTCATTTTCTTTTTACTGTTTGTTGTATTGTTATAAAAGGCTGTGTATTAATTTGTCATCATTTTGCTGCTTTTCTCCAGTGATACATGCTTACATTGAAAATGAGGATTCCCTTCAGCATAAACCTGAGCTTAAATAAAGAAAGTTGAAATAAAACTCTAAAGAGAAGTGTAGTTTCGTTTGTGGGATTGTACAGTAAATAAAATGGCTATAATTGTGTTGTAGACATTGTGACCCCTGGTTCCTGTCACATGCATTGTAAAGAAAAAAAAATTAAATTCTGTTTTCTCTACAATTCACCATACACAGCACCTGAATTACGCAAATTATTTAAAATTAGTGGACCTGCCTTCTTTACAAAGGTCAAATTTCAGACACCTAATCTCAGACTGTGATGGTCCTAAAATAAAACTTCACAAAGGTCTATGCACTAGATCAAACAAAAGGCCCACACAGAATGGGCATTACTTATACTGGTGTATATCTCACTGCATTGCTGCCAATGAGTTTAAACATATCCTCAACTGAAAACCTGAACACAAAGTACTATACTGTAATATACACATTATAATAAAACTCTAATACATCTCAATAAATAATAGATACACTTCTAGCAATAATACATGCACATCTTCAGTATGGTGTGTTTGAGAGAAGATAAAAGACAATACACATGTAGGGCTACACATACGCCTTCTGGCAGTAAAAGGACAATGAAGAGCACCAACACTACTCAGTCATCAGGGGGGCAGAGCAGTCGACTGCACCTGTCCTCTTCAACACTCTAAAGTGGTGCTGAGACATGGTGGCAGAAGGCCAGGTCGGGTGGGCATATGTGCTCCTTTGCAAACATAACGGTGGGGCTGGGTAGGGAGTACAATACGCTTAACAAAATTACGTTTAGAGAAATTAGACTAAAGCCAAAGATTGACTGTGAATAACCATTTCAGTTTAGCCAAACCTGTGGATCAAGGCACATTCCAGGTTTTATGTGCTTGTCAGAATAAAAGACTTTGTTAAACAATATACAGAAAGAACGCAACAACATAAGGTCAGATCAGTGAAGATCAAGGCCAAGAATCCCTCTGCTACGTGAGGTTCTCATTTAATGCTCACCACTGGAATGTCTTGTATGAACCACAAATGTCTATCGGTAAAGTGGCTTAACAGTTGTGCACTGGTAACCACAGAAGATTTTGCGCCATGGTATATTTAGCCCTCTCACAGACTCAATGCAATGCTTCATACAAGCCCAGATCCTCTTTCTCACCATGCAGCAGGACGGTAGACTATAATTAGGTCCAAACCAAACAGGTTTCCACACACTGGGGGTGGTGACTGCTGGTGTCTGCTTGAGCGTAAACAAAAGTCACAAGCATATGGCTTGTCCTTTATATTACTGACGAGGTCTGAAGTTGTATGAACACACAGCCCAGGAGCTGTTTTAATGACCGGTCAAAAATATCTCAATTACCTTTAACTAAAAACACCAGGAAAAGGAACCGTCAGTACACAGGCAGGGAGAGTAAATGCAAGAAGTCTATATTTGCTTTTAAACTTTTTAAAAAAAATAGTTTCTATGCTAAAGTGATAAAGTATCATCTGCAGCCTCTATTACAATAAATACGGTTCACTGAGACTCTTACCATCATCAAGAGTTATATCTTGTAGCCCAATGGACTGGAAATTAAGCTCCTTCTCCTCCTCTGGTTCCTGTTTAATGCAAGGCCTCTCTCCTTCCCAGGAGTGATCTGGTGAAGCTCCAGGACCCAAACAAGATTCAGGCCCACTAGTCTCAGTTACCTGAAAGCTTGGAGTTTTTGTAGACTCTGGATCTAAAAAAGCTTCTCTGTTTAAAGGTGAGGTAGAAGGCTCTATGGTAGAGGCTAAAGGCTGATGGGAGATAGGAGACTCCAACGAGGAAGACGACTCTGGCAGCCCTGCCAGGTCCACAGGATCATGATGTGATCTATGGTGGTTGGGACTGCTTAGGGTAGGCTGGCTTAAACCTGAGGTAGGGCTGAGATAGCCCTCATTATATCTCACAGGATTCACAGGATGAACACCTCCAGAGGAGCTGTGATGTCCAAAGCCCAGTAGAGAGTTTGAATGCTCAGACATAAGAGGTGGTAGTTTCCCCCCACTGGCAATGGCACTTGGAAGACTTTGCTGTCCATTACAGGACGGGTTTAGTTGAGGTCCATGGTATGAGGGCTTGGAGAAATCCAGTGATGGTGAATGGAATATTGAGTGAAGCTCAGGTCCAGCACTGAGGCTACCATCTGCAAAATGATTTCTGTCGAGATAAGAGGAGCCCAGTGGAGAGTAGCTAAGCTGGGTTGAAGATGGCACACAAACTGGACCTCGAGAGTAAAGCCACTGCTCCAAAGGGTGGATCTGGTCAGACGGTAGCTGGGCCTTAGCAGTGGTAAGCTCTGACGGGTCACAGACGGCATCATCTCCAATACTTTGAAATTCCTGCTTTACTTGCACTGCTTAAAAAGACAAAGCTCAGTTAATATAATGGCTTGCATTTTGTCCATCACAATACAGTTCTCTGCATAGCATTTAGTCCTCAAAAGTCATACACACCAATCAGCCATAACATTAACAGCATTAACTGGTAAAGTAAATAACATCAACTATCTAGTTATTTCATTTCAATGGCACGTGTCGGGGGGTGGAAAATATTCCAATTGTATCCCAGCATCTCCATAATGGCAGATCTTGTGGAGAGTTCCAGGTATGCAGTAGATAGTAACTACCTTAAGTGATCCAAGGAAGGAGAACTGGTGAATCAGCGACAGGGTCACCGGCACCCGAGACTCTTTAATGCATGTGGGGAGTAAAGGCTAGCCCATCTGATTCCACAGAAGAGCTACTGTGTTTTAAAAAGTAAATGCTGACTCTGATAGAAAGGGGGTCAGAACAGAGAGATGTTTCAGCAGCATTAGGGGGACCTGGTCAATATTAGGCAAGTGTTGTTGATGATATGGCTGATTAGTATGTGTGTGTTTTCTGATTACCATGGTAACTGACCATGCACTGCAGACACCTTTGATATTGATAGTCAAATAATAATCCAAGAGTTTGAGGGTTTACAGAGAACAATTTTAGATTTAGTTTCAGTGGTATTTGGCATTAGCAGGTATACAGAGGCTTAATGCCAACCACACAAGGAAATGCAATATGCAACCAACTAGCTATATCGTTTAGAGGGTCTTTACCTGAGACATAAGTGAATTGTTGAAGAGGGCTCCTCTTTCTTTTTCCATTGCTGATGTAAAACTGCACCTGGGTGGAGGATGCTAGAGTCCTCTTATGATATGGAGGGATCTTCACGACAATGCTCGTCTGCAAAAGATCAATAATTATGATTATAATTGCATCCTTATTTTACCAGTACCATATATAGTATGTACCAATAAACCTACATTACCATTTACAGCAATTAGACTTAAAATTATTTGAAGAAAACTGTCTTACATCTTTACTCTTTTCACGAACTGGTTTTGCATCCACCTCCCACTGAGTTTTGCCATCTAGAATGTAAAAAGGAACATCATCTTTTCAAAAGGGAAAAAAGGACCTCGAATACAGTACTTGAATAGGAGCAGATGTGCACTTTTCATGTGTAATTTAGGCAGTAAATGCCTCTTACCAGGGCCCTTTTCAAGGAAGATGACCTTTGACTCTGGGGTGAGATTTGGTCCTGTGATCAGCATCTCCTGACCCCCAATCACAGAGCTGCAGGTAGGGATGAACTGCTCTATCTGAGGGAGTTCTTGGGCTGATCGCTGGGCTGAAGCAGCCAAAGGAACGCAGGAGGAAGTTACTGGTTATTGTGACATCCAGTTTCTTACACAAGCACTCATGATAAAACTACCTCAAAGGTTTCACTGGGGACTAGGTCTGCACAACGTATATTTCCACTGATAACCATCATGATGACTGCATGACTTCCTTCACTATACCGATACTGCTAAAGGATGCAATGGATATCTAGCAATATAATCTCAATATGAGTATTATGCCCAGCTTGGCTCTTAAGCTTTTGCTCATGTGAACAGAAGTTTATACTCACAGCACTCTATAGGTACAGAGGACACCTGCAGTGACAGCACTTTTCCATTGGCCTGGGGTATATGCACACGAAACACTACACGCACACGTGTATTCTTGCGCCCAATGTCTGTTTCTCCCTTCCGCAACTCAATATCCGAGTTTCTGAGCTTCAGAATCCCTGCACAGTCGATGCTTCAAGGGGAAAATAAAAGGAGTACTTCAAAAACAGTGGCAAAAATAATCACACTGTCCTAATTGAAATAGCAATGCCTGCTCACAACAACCCTGCATGTTAACCCTAAAAAAAACACAAGGATTTTAAAGCATTTTGTATTAGATCTGATATCAGTCATAGGGATGGAATTTTTCCACTTGATCATGCCATTCTACTTAAAAAGATGAAAAAAAAAGACAAGGCATGTCCATTCTCTACAAATCAGTTACACAACATTTTATTTTGGATCATCTCAAGGAAAGATAATTGTAAATCATTAGTGCTGATGGCATGTACCTGGCAGACATGCTGTTTTCTGGGAGGAGAGGAATTTCAAGAATTTTTGTGCTGCTGATAACCATCTCCTGGCTTGGAGTGGCCACTGTTTTGCCAGTAATCCTGTGCACCTGATAGAACGCGTGTGGCCTCACGTGACGATCATCTGCTGTCCCGATGAACATCTGCAGGCTGACTGGTTTCTCACTGTAACCTATGAGCTTTGAATACACAGGAAAAGAAAAGATGAATACAAATGAAAAGTTCCAAATTGTTGCAACTGCTGTTAAATATAATGTAACGAACTTTTTACATGTTCAAAAAAATAATTTGAGGTAAATGATAATCATTAAACAGACAGACATCCGTTTGTAGTGATCTACTGCCATGTAAGCAAGTGTGGTAACAGCTACTTTTATACCACCAGTGAAGACAAATGCATGACATGACCACCATAGATCATCAAAATTGTGCTGTTACATATGAGTGTGTGTCAGTACATAACTGTGTGTAGGGGAAAAGGGAGAGAAGGAGAAAGAAAGGAAGAAAGAAAGAAACAAAGAGAAAGAGCGAGAGAAAGAGAGAAAGAAACAGAAAGAAACAGACAGAGAGATAGAAACAGAAAGAGAGAAAGAACGAACGAACGAAAGGAACAAGCAAACAGACAGAAAGAGAGAGAAAGAGAAAAAGAGAAAGAATGAAAGAGAGAAAAAAACAAACAGACAGAGAGAGAGAGGGAGAGAGAGAAAAAGATGAAGGAAGAAAAAATGAAAGAAACAAACAAAAAAAACAAGTGAGAGAGAGAGAGATAGAGAGAGAGATAGATAGATAGATAGAGAGAGAGAGAGAGCGAGAGAGAGAGAGAGAGAGAAAAGAGGACAAAGAAAGAAAAAAACAGAGAGAGAGAGAGAGAGAGAGAGAGAGAAAAGGAAAAGAAAGAAAGAAAGAAAGAAAGAAAGAAAGACAGAACGAAAGAAAGAAGAAATGACACAGCTTCTCTAAGGCCTCATCTTTTCCACTACTGGTAAGCACGGTGGACCAACTGAATTTTAAGTAAGACGTGTTATGAATGCTTGAACTTTTGAACTCGCATTCATTTTTCACTTTTACTGCTTATTTTATTTATTATTGACTACTAATCCTTTTGCTGGAACAATGTCTTGTCAGCTACTCCTGTATCTTTTTATTGCGTGTATGCTATTTATTATCTTCTGTAATGTGTCCTTAAACGCTTTGAAAGGCACCTAAAAAATAAAAAGTATAGAGGGTTGAGGGTGGAAGTGTCATTCAGTGATTCACCAGTCATTGCTCAAGTGCTTAAATGAACATGTAGACTAAAGCGTTACAGTAAAACATCAATACTTCTTAATTGGAAATTTTGCATACAGAAACTTGATAAACTGAAGCTAGTCATTGTAATTAATTTCAGGTTCCATGTTGTATGGTGTGCATCGAAAATGCCTCAAACTTCTATACACCTTTTCCCCCACAATGATAAACCTCTGAACTGAAGAAAACTACCAGCTTATTGTTAAAGCATAAGAAATAAGCATCCAATTCAACACCAAATCAACAAAAGAATGAAAATAAAGTCGATTTCTGTTTAACATCCTTACTGCCTTGCGTCCAATAATCTATCTTGTAGTGTTCGAAGGCACAGCACATACACTATACTTTACTGTAGTAAGAAAAACCTTCACTGTGTCACCACATCACAAGAGTTTACATGCAAGTTAAAACCTTTACCATTTCCAAAACATTTCTTTCCACTGTCTAGTAGCCTTTAGCTGTCAATAGCAAAAGTACTAAATTAGGAAGTCAGAATGAAATTTGCATATATTTACATACAGTGCCTGGCACAGTTTTTTGGTCACAGGAAACAAAGACAACCTCTGAAAGATGAATTAGTGCCTAAAGCATTGTCTGATGTAGAAAACAGCCATATATTAGCTGGAAGCACACATGGATCTGCAATAGCTGATGTGCTATTTTATGTATGGGACATACTTTTACAACAGGGTGTTTTCCATCCTCTTCTGATTTTATTGCTCCTCGACTGCCCTCAGTCTCATAATGTGCTCGGTGGTGGGCTTTTGGCTGTACTTCCAACTTCAGCTCACACTGCCCATACTGACTGGGCAGAGGGCAGTCCAGCGAGGGCAAAGATGTGGACCTGAGAGACACAAACAGATATGCAGACTGAGCTACAAAACATGAATTCAAAATCAGACTCCAAATAGCATAGTTAAAAATTTTTTTACACAGTTTAAACACAATTCATGTTTTTTCTTCTCCTATAAACATTCCCAATTCAGACAAGGTTTTGGTATGACAGTAAAAATACCTTATGTCAGTCTATATGTCCTCTCATTCGGATACAGGGTTCAGATTATGCTACATAACAGAGTTCTGTTTAATCTTTGTTCCTGGGTACAAAGTGAGCTTTCCCAATCCCTTATGCCTAAAATCAGTAGAAAATAGCTACTGTTGCACAAAAACGTTGCTTCCGTGCTCAGGACAATGACATTTTAAAATGTATCTGTTTTCAAGAACATTCTCTATTCACTTTAAATGCTAAGTAGACTTCCAGAATATTCCGGAACTGTAAGAACTATCCAGAAGTTTCGAGAACTGTCCAGAAGTTTGTAAAACTGTCTTGAATCTTTTAGAGCTTTCTAGAATTTTCTGGCACTGTCCAGAAAAGACAAAAAAATGTCTGTTTTGCTACTATGAATGTGAAACTTTTGTGGGCTGTGATCATAAAACCAAAGTTTGTGATGAATACAGCTGTTTTTACATAGAATTTAGACACAAGCAGCTGGAATATAACATGTAGAAGCCAGGAAAACAAATATTGCAACATTGTGGAGTTACTGTATAAATTAATATCAATTATAATAATAATAATAATAATAATAATAATAATAATAATAATAATTATTATTATTATTATTATTATTATTATTATTATGTAACATTTACTCTTACCTTAACAATAGTCCAGCACCTAAACCTAAGCCCAATCAAAGTCATTATCTTTACCCAAACCCACATATTAGAAACAATCAACCATCGAAGGGCTAAAACTAAAAACTAAACTGGTTGTTCTAAGGCAGAACTGCCCAATCTTGGTGATCTGTGGTGATGCAAAATTTTGTTCCATCCATAACTAAACTAACCAGTCTCGAATGTTCAAGTGTTCCTGACCTGTTTATTAAGGTGGACTGACTGTATTAGACAATATGTTCCCAAGCCTGGTCCTAAAGTTCCCCTGCCATACACATTTTTGGATTTTCAACTTTTTACCCACCCCGTTTAGCCTACCTTTTAGGAGCAGTGACAACACTAAAAGTTAGAGCAAAGAGGCTCCAGGACCAGGGTTGGGAACCTATGTGTTAGATTAGTGCCAGAATTAAACAGGTTAGGTCCCCAGGGACAGTCTGTTCTATGGCATCGCTCCAAATAACCCATCATCGGGACTTTTATTTTGAAAAGTGTAACCTAAAGCAAAGTTGTAACAGACATTTAAGTAGGATCCATACTGTACCTGAATAAAGGGGTTTGTGCTTGTTTTGGCTTTCCCCAAGCGAAAGCTGGAGGGACGGACAGGAAATGTTCCACTATGTCCTCTTTCTTCAGAGTGGACAGTGGCACTTCTAGATTTGAATCCAGAGATGGGGAAATAAGGCTGTGGTCTTCTAGCCCTGAATCCCCCTGCCCTGGTAGCAGGGATGAGGGCTCCTGAGCGTGGTAAGTCCTTCTGGTTTTAGTGGGAACATCCATCTCAGATGAATAGGCATGAAACGAGGCGGCTATTGGTGTAGTGTTGCCCAACCAGGTGTCATCTGTAACACTGCCCCGTGGAGAGTGAGACGGGCTTGGGCAGGGAGAGAGATGAGGCGAGGATGACCCCGGCACGGCCTCAGAACTGGAGTATGGCCTCTTCCCGCACGGAGAAGTGGGACGAGATGACGGCCTGGAGGACGAGGAGGACTGTGGCAGGGGGGTAAGCCAGGTTTCCTCTGTAACACTGGCACGTGGTGACTGGTAAGGCGAGTGGTGGGGCGACAGAGAATGGGCATAGAAGCGCTGATGTAGCTGCTGCTGTTGTTGGAATTTAAACCAAGGGTCTTCTCCAAACGCACAACTAGGCGAGCCGAAGGGTGACACCATTGGGGAAACCTGTGGGGAAGCCTGAGGAGACGTGAGTGGAGATGGCAGAGGAGAGCCCAACGGCGACACGAGTGGCGAAACCAAGCGGACGTGGGCCGTCGCTTCATTCAGCTCTGCCTCCACGTCATCGTAAACATGCGAGAATGACTCACAAGAAGAGGCATCGGAAAGCCAGCTGCGGGACGACAGGCTGCTGCAAGGGCTTGGGCACAGCGCTGTCGTGTCCCTGTAGGATGGGTCAAGAGGCAGGTACAGCTGGTCACGGGACCCTAGAGGCCCAGAAGCTCCTTGCTGCTGTGGATCCACCCCACCTGGAAGGGCACCCAGGGTGTCTGGATGGCAGCTGGCTGGGATGGAGGTGATCTGGATGCTGGGGCAATCAAACACACGACTGGGCGAATCCACAGAGCTATAGCTTGAACTGGGAGCAGCATAGCTGGAGGGAAGTGGGCCTCCCTGCAGCACTGGAGGCTGAGGGATAAGAGTCTGCTCCTGGAGCACAGGGAGGTGGTAGCAGGTGGCGCCATTGTCATCCACTCTTGCATCTATGGCACAAATGGAGAAAATGGAATATGAGAATCTTGTGTGAATGCAAAGCATATTTAGTATGAACAGCCTTAGCATCATCTTATTGAAACCTCCAACCCCCTGAGCTTCATGTGTTTACATTAAAAATATTAAAATGTACCTATGTTTTTCAGTAGATTACAATTACAATGGATGTAATGAAATGCGGACAGTTTTCTACTGTTAAGATTTACTGAATACAAGGAAAATTGAATTTATTATCCAGTTATTACCCAGATCAACTAACGTTCAAAATTAATTAGAATAAAATTGTTACATTATAGAAGTTATATAAGTTATTTGAAGACATGAATGCATAAATGAATTTACTACCATCTAAATAGTGGGAAGCCGTATTTCACATGGGCACTTGTGGATAATTGCATTCTATTAAGAGTGTGCATTATTAAGGCAATTCAGACAACTGAGCAAACTTAATGCTGTCAACAGTGCAACAGCAGTGCTATAAATAACCATAACCACACACACACACACATACACACACACAAACACAGGATGCTGGGTGAGAAGACAGCAAGACATCAGAACAGACTGATAAGCTGTAGAGGAAAGAGTAGTGAGAAACTGTTACACAAGAGAGAACTCATTTTAGAAGCAAAAGTACCTTAAAGATATTTTGTGCTGGGGTAAACTGCCTAAAATAAAAACACTATGATAAAATCAGTGGAAAGGGATGAGTAAAGTCCTCCGAAACACCTGCACTTATACTACATACACATATTCTATCCAGCCTTTATAGGTTTGTATGGGGCAAAGCAGCAAAATTGTTATAAATACTTGAGCAACGTGAGGGGAATTGTGATGACAGGGTCCAAATGATGTACGTAGGCTGATAAAGCATCACTTTGCCCCTAAAATTCAGTTTAGGGCTGTGCTATATATCATCCATGATATACCAGCACTGTTCCTCCCCATAATAAAAACATTTATCATATTGTGATACTGATGATGTGATCACATTCTCACCATCACACACATTTACACTACTTAATCATTATTTACACATTTACAGAAGAAAAGTGTTTTTATGACATTTCTGTTTGTTTTACCAGGGGTTAGGGTATTAATTCTGCAATTATCACTGGAATATTAATTTGTGAATAAACGCAGTGATCCATTTTTTTTTTGTCGACTATACAATGACTATTTGTCATTTTGAACACACTCAAGCACCACAAGGAAATGTGACCTCTGCATTTAACCCATCACACGTGCACACGTGGAGCAGCAGGCAGCTACCAACAGCGCCCGGGGAAAAATGTAGTGGGACGGTAGTACTTCAGTAGTGCCTGGGCCGGAATTGAACCTGCGACCTTCAGGTCCCAAAGACAGTGTCCTAACCACTAAGCCACCACTGCCCACTTAAACATTCATATTTGAATCCAGAGATGGGAACAGAGAAAGAGGAGTGGCTTATTTACATATCTTTCACATTTACAACTTTACTGTAAAAATGGCAAAAGACATTGTCATATATTTAAAGTCTGTGTGGCCCATCCCTAACTCACTTTAAAGTGAATATGTAAAAAATGCATTACATATACTTTATATTTATGTAAAAAAACACATAAAAACACACCCTACAGTAAAGTCATCACCATGAGGTGGTGTTCTGTACTTCAGAAGGCCAGGAACCACGTTTGTTGAGTAGAACCACTTTCATTTTTAGTGGTAAAACTTGTGGCGAACGAACTGGCGCGTTTTAAATAGGTTAAAAGTCACTGAAAAAAGGGACCTCATATTTTTTTATCCATAACTATGTCCACTTAACTGAGAATCACCTACTACGTTTCAGAATGTGGAGCAAAGCAGAAATACACAGTTAAGCCCAAAGTCAAGCCTGTCCAACAGGAAAAACATCCCAACTGGAATTGAGCTCTCCTGTTTAACTGTGAAGAACACCCCCCACCCCCCCCCCCACCCCCCACCCCCAGCCCCCCAGCCCGAGCACTGCTTCCTCTTTTACTGGAACTGCACAGTTCGGTGAGCAAAGCCGCTGAAGTGCAGGGGGAAAAAACCCAGCTCAGCCATGGAGCCGATGGGGGGATCCGCACGACAAACTCACTAACCTGCGTGGCCTGTCGACGTCAGCTGGGTGTCCTCCCCAAACATCAGCGTGAAGTCGAGCTCCTCGCCGCCTCCGTAGTTCGCGCTGGTCATGGCACACGCACGGAGGCGAGGGCGCACGAAAACCGGTGCTCCCTCTCAAAAACCCCGGAGCAAAAAACTAATCGCGCATCGTTCCCTCGATGTCAACTTTTCGAAGTGCGATTTTTTTGGCTACAGGGCAGACATGGTGCCAGCATGCAAACCCGGAACACACTCCTCCTCCTCCTCCTCCTTCTTCTCCTCCCTAAAGCCCACTCTCATGGAGTGCGCCTACACCGGCTGGAGCCGTGCGCCCTCGTTCACGCGCCCTGGATCTTAGGAGCCGCGCTCGTGAGAGAATGCAGCGGTTGATCAAAAAAAACCCAAAAAACTTTGCCGACACAAACAGACGGCGCGCGCGCGCGCATCAACTCCGGAGCGCGCGAGTCGACTCCAGACGTGACGTCAGCACGCTTCACAGACAGCGCTCGAGAAGGAAACACGCACACGCGCGCCGCCGCGCAGACCACACGACCTCTGTCTCAGCACAACTCGCTCCCCTTCCTCATGAACGAGAAGATAACGAGGCGACGAGCAGAATAAAGGCTGATTTCCTGTTATTTGATAGAAGTGTGTGTTTACTGAGCAACAGAACCTTTAAAACAATTACACGATTAAATCAAACTATTAAAAAAAAATCACTCCAAACTGTTGTGGCTCTCCCCAGTAAGGCTGGATTGTCACCTGTGGGTTGGGAAAGTGCACTTCTGCCATTCAACTGTTATGGTATAATGAACCTTTGTCAACTGATCAGATTTTTTCCCAAATGAAAATTTAATCAAATGCTCATTCTCACCCACTTTCAACATGTAATTCTGCTCTGAATGTCAATGTCTAAATCCAGGACATCCCAGTGGAACTGTTCCCAAAAAAAAAAACCCTTTCAGAATGTTCTCTTGGGCTTTGGTTCGAATAAAATTTTTGACCTCCACAACACAGTGGCGGAGTAATAACCAGTTAGCTGACTGCCCCCTTTTGGTCAATGGAAAGGTGTATTGCTTAGAAGAGTACTTCTTTATAACAAAACTTCAAAAAAGGGTTCAGAACCCACAAAGGGTTTGCTGTGTGATGCTGTGGTCTAGGAGGAGCCCTGCCCTGCAAATTCTTGAACACACCCACTTCAACTCAGAAAACTTGTTAATGAGTTCAGTCAGAGCTGGAGAGCCAGGGGCAGGCCTGGGAGCTACTGTTCTGTGGGGTCACTCGGAGAACCACTCTTTTTGGCACTCTTTTGGAGTTCTGAGCCACTAAACAAAACAGATGCTGTTCCAATGACCATAAGGGGGCAGTCAGCTAACTGGTAATGACTCTGCTGCTGTGGGTGCTGCAAAAGCCAAAAATGACTGAACAACCAAGCCTGAGAGAACATTCTAAAGGTTTTTTTGAGCGATGCCATTGAATACTGGCTCCCAAGTGTGGTCTAAGAGGACCCCTGCCCTGCATGGCAGTGTATTCCTTCTGTAACACAGCCAATTAACCTCAGAAAAGTTGTTAATGAGTTCGATCAGAGCTGGGGAACCTCTAGGAGCAACACTGGGAAACACTTCCAGAGCAGAACCCTATAGCTCCCCCTCGCCTCCCCCAAAAAACTTTTTTTTTGTAAATGAGATGCGAATATGGCAAGAACTTTTCAGAGGTGGGAAGAAAATCTTTACAATTCCATGTCATTTGCAAAAACTGTTCTTTGAAGTAGTATCTTTTAAAAGGTTCTGCACAAAAGCAAAAACAGACTTCTCCATGGCAAAGAATCCTCCCTGGCATCTTTAGCCACTGTCCTGCATACGTACAAGCAAAAAAAAAAAAAGATTCTTTATAAAAAGAAGAAGAGAGTTTCATGGATAACATGCAGGTCTTCAACTCTCAGAGATGCGCTGTGTCAATACAAATGGAACGCAGCCACTTAGCAGCAGGCACAGGCCTCATAGGGATCCTGTAAGGTGAGCAGTGGCTTGTCTACTCATGGTTCGAGGTCACAGTACTGTCTGACCACGGGAGCCGTTCACTACAGTCAGCTTGTCATTTGACTCCTGTTCCTCTTTCTGTGACGGTTCAGTCAACCGTCTCTTCCTGTTTGTTGAGTCTGTAATAGCGCAGTCCTCTGAAGCACCCTGACGTCTCTCCGTTCTCTTTCTCTTATTCACCAGCCCCGAGTTCTCTTCGCCAATACGGCCCTCGGGTACTCCAAGCGTGCGCAGGCAAACAATGGCAGCAGCTTGTTCGGCAAACTTCTTAGACTTCTCCCTAAAAACGTACATGGATGTTTAAAAAAATGCAACGTCTTAATATCCGGCAATAACAATTTTGTCTGTCAAATAATTCTCACCACATGGTTGAACGATACTTCTTATTTGCCACAGTAACTGTAGACTGGAAGGCTCGGTCTTGGGCACGTTGCTCCTGAAAAGAAAAAAAAGGGGAACTGGTTTGGAGAACCGAGAGAAAAGTAAAACATTGCCACGAATAACTTTTTATGACCTAGGGTTGCAGTAACAAATAACCTGCCGTCATGCCACTCGGCAGGTATGGCGCTCTGTGACATTTGCACCTGTCTGAAGCTGTGGAAAGTGGAGAGCAAGAAAGAGCTGGCGTTTCAGCCATACCGTCTCATACGCAGGCTGCTCCAGCTTCTCTTTCCGACTCCATTCCAGCAGATACATCTTTGGAGTGATCTGGGGGGGATATTCTCTCCTGTGCCACATGGAAATATGAATTATGGTTCTTCATCTCAATCACATCACACTTACAAATACAAAAATATACAAACACACATGCTAAATCTGTTAACAGAAAGAGATCCTGGGACCAACCTTTCAAACTTCACCGCCATAGTGATGACATCACCATCCAATGTAGGCTGATCTAAAAGATTGCTGCTGTTGGCCTGAAGGTCCCTTTTTCGGGCGTCAAGATCAGCCTGGACCTTCTTGAAGAAATCAGTCATTCCAAACACTTCACTGCAAAATATTAACGCACAGGGATGGTTACTATAGTATTTTGGAATAAAATTTTGGATTAAGACAAATCCAACAAAGCTAGACTGATTAGCTGTCCTGGCCCAGCCCCACTGATGGAACCCAGCTGTGCTTTGCTTGTTGAAATGGGCCTCAGTCTGGAAGCTCATTAAGGCACTCAAACATTGCCCTCAGCAGGTGAGCAACTGCATGCCTCTTACACTGACGTCAACAGCAGCTATTGTTCCCAATGAAAATATCTCACACGGATACTGTTGTTAGCAGCCAACAGATAACACTAATATGCTTCCAGCACTGTGGAAACCCTCCAATATCAATGGAAACTGATGCAAGGTTGAAATTGCCAGCGGTCTGAATGTGCTTTTTGTGGCCATGAAATGCATAACAAATATTATAGACAACGTATTTTTATCCGGTTAAATATATATTAATTAAATTATATCATAAATACATTGAATAATACTTTGCCCATACACTAATATATTTTTAAATAGACTCTATATATACAAACAATTACTTATATATATTGTAGTATATATTTTTAACATATTTATATACTTAAATTACATTAATATATAAAAATAAAAACATTTGATTTGAACATATTGGTCAATGTACAGGCTATGTAATAGCTGGGTATATTAACAGGAAAATATGTATTTATTTTAAAATGTGTATATCATTATATTCACACTGATATATTTTATATATATGTTAGAAATATATTTTATGTAAATATATTGCATATTTATAACTATATTGTTTATTTCATCAACCTAAAAATAGTATATAAACAACATATTTATAATAATTTCCTTTCTGTATGGGAGTGCTGTTGATGGGGGTGAAACACTATTACATTGCCCTTTACTACATTCAAGCTGCATTTTATACAAATCGCTCAGTAGATGCTTTACCAGATTTCTGCATTGGTCTGGGCAGCATGGAGCTGCTTCCCCATCGGGGATTCCACCCGGTCCCTGAGCATCTGGCACAGGCAGTATTTGGTGTTGAATGTATTGTTGTCATAGCGAACAGCCTGCAGACATTTAGAGACAAAAGTGACTATTTCTGAAGCTCTCCAATACAATACAGCCAAGCATGAGCAGCAACAGATATCACGTCACGAACAGAGTAAACAAAACACATTTAACCATAAGAGCAAAAAAGACCAACCACATACATATTTGATATATTCCTCTATAGCCTCATCTACTGACAGCGCCCCCTGGCTGCGGAAAATTGAAGGGTTCCACATAGCAGCCCGCGCTAACATGACAGAAGAGGCTCCTGTTGCTTCGCGGAACGTTTCAATGTCCTCATATGTTTTAACATGATCCAGAGAGCCACCGCTACAGGGAAGGCAGCAGATGCAGAGAGAGAGAGGGGGACAGTTAAAGGAAGCAGGTAACATGGATAACACAGATGCATTTAGATCCAAAACAGAGCTAAATTTCTGTTCACACTACTCCTAACGAATTCTGTTTGTAAATGTAATTTCTAACACTGATCTGGATCAGAAGTAAACACATGTGAAAGATAAATAGTAGTAGGGAATTTCATAACCCAAATAATATCAAATCTAGCTATTTACACATAAATTTTATTCTTAGACCAACCCAAACTGTATGGCTTTTCAGAATGGCTTTGGAAATGTTTTATTCTCATTCAAAACTGTAACAGATTAATAATAATAATATTATTATTATTATTATTATTATTATTATTATTATTATTATTAATAATAATAAATAATAATAATAATAATAATAATAATAATAATATGTGTGTTTTAAAATTTACATAGCGCACTTCTCAAACCCAAGGTCGCTTTACAGAGCCAAACAGATAATCTCTAAATAACAAAAAACAATATCAATCAATATTAAAGAAATGTCAGGTGTTGGAAGAAGAGGCAGTGTCCTGGGAGAAAAGAGAGGTTTTTAGTTGTGTTTTGAAATATGAGACAAAAGAGACATTGCAAAGGTTTAGGTAGAGAGAATTCCAGATGTTGGGGGCCAGAACATTAAATGCCTCCCATTGACAGAAGAAAAAATTTGGAAACAACAGCTGACCAGTGTCAGAGGAGTGTAATAAGAGAGAGCAGAAGTAGTTCAGAAAGACAGAGAGGAGCAGAACCATGGAGGAGTTTTGTAGGTAATGGGTGGAGCTTGAACTGAAGATGATACGATATCGGTAGCTAGTGAATTATGAAACATGGGAGAGAGATGATTAAATTTTTTTGTGAGAGTGAGAACACGAGCAGTAGAATTTTGAACATACTGAAGCCAGACTATAGTTTTTGTAGGGAGGCCTGAAAAAAGAGAGTTGCAATAGTCCAGACATGAAAGACATTAAACGGATGGTAATGTCTTTGTCAGCATATTCTAGTACTTTAAACACGTCAGATAAGCCATATGACAGAAAACAGTGGTCACTCAAGTTTACATTACCGGTGAGCATGATATACATGGACCCTATAAAGACAAAATACACAACGTATGATTATTTATATATATATATATATATAAAAATATAAATTAAGGGTAGTTGGGCAGTATCGGGCACTACTGAGGTTCCCTTGAGCAAGGTACCGTCCTACTACACTGCTCCCCGGGCGCTGTTGATAGCTGCCCACTGCTCCACGTGAGCACGTGTAATGGGTTAAATGCAGAGGTCACATCTCGTTGTGGTGCTTGAGTATGTTCACAATGAATAGTCACTTTCTTTTTAAGGTGGCAAATGCCAGATCACATGATGCCGAAAATCACACCCATGCAGCACAAGCTTGGCTCCCGTATATGTATATACTTCAAGCAAGTTCCCTATATATA
>JBBPDA010000126.1:7291559-7304246 GCA_037974385.1 Arnoldichthys spilopterus | reverse complement strand
TTCCGCACCCACCTCAGCACATAAGCCTATAGGTCACGTACGAACTATTGCTACCTGATAACTGACTGAATGTCCCCAGATAGTAATGTTCCACTTATAGTTCTTACTGTAGCAGTCAACGTTTGTATTTATTGTAGTAGTTGCTGTCTGTAGTTATTGTAGCACTTGGTGTATGTATCTATTGTAGTAGTTGCTGTCTGTAGTTACTGTAGCACTTGGCGTATGTATTTATTGTAGTAGTGGCTGTCTGTAATTACTGTAGCACTTAGCGTATGTATTTATTGTAGTAGTTGCTGTCTGTAATTACTGTAGCACTTGGCGTAGGTATTTATTGTAGTAGTTGCTGTCTGTAGTTATTGTAGCACCTACCGCCTGTTTTGTACAACTAAGAGAAATGTGTTGGACTCTTTGTAGCTCTCACTTCAGTGTTGCCCCATGCAGCTCTAATGCTTGATTGTTTCCTCTGTCCTGGAAGTCGCTTTGGATAAAAGCGTCAGCCCAATGAACAAAACGTAAAATGTACTATAAAACAGAAGAACTCTGTAGAGTCATAGCACTCTGGAGTCCTCACATTTTAGAATTCCTAGTCTCTTGCATAAGACATAAGAAAAGTTTCCATAGACTTCCATAGACTCTCAATAGCTTCCGTATTATTCTGATATATTCACTCTGAACAGCAGATGGCTGTCTTGCCTTCATTTAGGGTTAATTTTCAGTATCTCACAACTAGACATTCTAGGTCAGCCTTATATATGCCCCTATAATTATCAAATCCAGTGCAAAGCTATCAGCCCATTTCAGCGCAGTGAGGATTCCAGTGATGACAAAATGGTAGGTCACAGTATATAAGCGCCATGACTAGTGTCAAGGTTATGAAAGCTCAGCTGTCACTGAGACTCAACATCACTCTCTCACTCATTCTTGCTGAGTCACAAAGTCTGCCCCAGCTGGAAAAAAAGCTTGTCTTCATTACTGTTTTTATAGCACTAATGGAACCACTCATGCATAAAGCTGGATTCCTGATATTTGTATTACTTTATTGTTCACACTTTGTAAGTTGTTATGTTCAGGTCATAGTCAGCACTTCTTGAATAAGACAAATGAACAGGTTGCTTTTACTTCACTACCAAACTCAAGGGGCCCTATTTTGCAGCAGCGGAAAGCACGACACAAAGTGTTTTTCCTGTATTTCATGCCATGCGCACCTACATTCAAAATAACTTAATGTTTTTCCTGTTCATAGGAGTGGTGCTTTTTAAATGAGGCGAGGCAGGGCGCATTGTTGGCCTGTTGCTATTTTAAGGCAGTGAAATAACATTGAGTTTTTCACCAAAAACCGCATCTTAAGTCAGCTGTGTATTATTAAACCATATTTAAACTGCATGGTTTCGTAACAGGCAGGTGCACGACACTCGTTGCAGACACAGGTAGACGCTAGAAGTGCACTAATGACACTCGAAATGCTCAGCTGGAACAGTGCTGCTCCTGTAAATGATGTGCTTGCACATTTTCACTTTGCACATGAGCAGGTCCGTTTCTGCAGAGAAAACCGATCTGGTTTTCCAGGTAAACACACCATTAGTAGTAATAAACCACAGCTTCAACCCTCACCCCTCAGCCTATTTGTGTACAATAGAGTATATCGTACATTGTGTCAAGTGCACCTTTAAATTGTATAGTGTCTAATATGTTTCATATTGTACAGTTTGTTTGTTTGTTTGTTAAATACTAAAGAAACACCATCGGCCGGAAACAAATACTTGGCCAAATAAACTGATTCTGATTCTGATTCTTCTGGCTTTTAAAGGTGAGGTGACGGGCCATTCTGATTGGTTTATTGCACATTAAGTCCGAATCACACCTCTGAATGACAAATTACAACCTTTTACTCCTTGAGCTGGTGTAAAGTTTTTTGTCCCACCACCAAAATAGCTAGATTAATTTGGACACGCCCATAAATGTTTGTTGCTTCTTGCACTTTACACTTTGTGTAAGATAGTCAAAATAAAAGGTTTGTCTCAGTTAATTAAACTAAGTACTTTTATATATGTCTGTGGGATACTATGGACACAACAAAAGCCTGATGTTCTGAAAAAAAACTTTTACACTTAAAAATTGCACAATTTTACACAATTTTTGTTTCTGGTCTGTTCTAAGTGTTTTATATATCAACTGCTTATTTCTAAATCCTATGTAAAAACAGCTCTATTCATCACAAGCTTTGATTTAATGACCACAGCCCAAGTTTTGTATTTATAGTGGAAAAACAGGCAATATTTTATCCTTTCTGAACAGTCCCAGAAGGTTATAGAAAGGTCTGAACAATTCTAAAACGTTCTAGAAAATGTTTGACAATTCTAGAAACTTCTGGACAGTTCTCACAGTTCCAGAATAACCTGGAAGTCTACTTAGCATTTAAAGTAAAATGTCCTTAAAAACATACATTTTAAAATGTCATTGTCCTGAGCACAGAAGCAAAGTTTTTGAGGAACCGTTTTCTGTTGATTTTAGACAGAAGGGAAAACACACTTTGTGCCCAGGAACAAATATAAAATAGAACTGTTACGTAGTGTAATTAGCCACTGTCTCTAGCTGTGAAACATTGGCTTAACAGTTGCTCCAGCTTGCCTGCTTTAGCTTCACCATCTTTCACTTTTGCCACTGGCCTACAGGATGAATGCTGATACATATGAGACAGAAAAAAGGAGATGGTGATAGAAAGGAGCTTAGAGAACAGAGAAAGACATAAAGATAAAGAGACAAAGGAATGTGTATTGTAGTGGGTAAGACCGCTCCCTTTTCAGGATTTCAGAACGGGGCCTAATTGCAGGGAAGGTAAGGGACACTGCCTCCCAACCCTGGGCTCGAACATGCGCTGCCATGTTTACGAGAGAAGGGGAGGGGCACTGTCTGAAACCAGGCGGATTCACGTTGGGGTAAAAGGAAATACGCCCAGCAGACGGCCACACGAGCACCGCTCACTGTCTGTCTGCTGGGGAGACCAGGAATAGTGGAAAGGATGAGAGACCCAAAGAGCCTTTAACTAAATACCGGCGGGAGTCTGGTGTGGCCTAAGCAACATACTAGCCACACCTGTCAACAGGGACAAAGAATTGATGTCTCAAAAACGCTGGGAGGAAAAGTAAGTGGTACTGAACAGAGGAGGAACATTTTGCTAATTAGGTTAACCAACAACAGGTCAGTAACAAGTGAAAGTGACTATTTGTCATTGTAAACACACTCAAGCACTACAACGAAATGTGAACTCTGCATTTAACCCATCACACGTGCAGCAGCGGTCAGCTAGGAGCAGTGTAGCGGGACGGTACCTTGCACAAGGGTACCTCAGTAGTGACCGGGGACTCGAACCTGCGACCTTCAGGTCCCAAAGACAGTGTCCTAACCACTAGGCCACCACTGGCCCTTAGGCCTAGATGCATTCTGATAAGTGCAAAGAAATGTATTGCGTTTACATGCTGTTAATTTAACATTCTGAAGGAGCGGATTTACACCTACATTTACAGCATTTAGCAGATGCTCTTATCCAGAGCGACGAACAACAGTGCTTTATAATCCATATCTGTTCTTCTGTCTGTAGGGCTAAACCCATCAACAGCTGTCATTCTACTGAGATACTACTGGCTAAGTTACACACCATAACAAACCCTGACAACCCTGTAAACCCAATAGACAAAGTATATAAGAGTACAAAATAAACAATAGACAGTAACGAATGCACAGTAAGTATGAGGCTGGTTAGTTTCCAAGATGTTCCTTGCATTTTGAGTCATCGCTTGAAGACAGTGAGGGACTCAGTGGTTCTAATGACAAGAGGAAGTTCATTCCACTACTGGGGAGCCAGGATTAAAAAGAGTCTTGATGATCTTCCTCTTCTTCTGAGTGTTGGAGGCTCAAGCCAAGCAGTGGTTGATGCTCAGAAATGGCGGGAAGGGACACATTGCTTGATCATAGCTGATAGGTAAGGAGGTGCAGTCTTGGCTTTGAAAGCAAGTGTCAGTGTTTTAAACCTGATGTGAGCGGCCACAGGAGCCAGTGTAGGTTCTGAAGGAGAGGTGTGGTGTGAGATGTTTCAAGATGTTGTAGACGAGTCTTGCAGCTGCGTTCTGGATGAGCTGAAGTGGTCTAGTTGCTGTTAGTGGAAGACCAGCTAAAAGAGAGTTGCAGTAGTCTAGCTTTGAGATAATCAGAGACTGGACAAGCAACTGAGTAGCGCTGGTGGTGAGAAAGGGGTGGGTCCTCCTGATGTTGAACAGAAGGTATCTGCAGACCTTGGAAAGGTTGGAGATATGTGGAGAGAAAGACAGATCCTCATAGAGAGTTACAGTGGGTATGGAAAGTATTCAGACTCCCTTCAATTTTTCACTCTTTGTCATATTGCAGCCATTTTCTAAAATTATTTAAATACATTTTTTCCCCTCATTAATGTACACACAGCACCCCATATTGACAGACAAAAAAAAGAATGTTTGCAGATTTATTAAAAAAGAAAAACTGAAATATCACCATATGTGTAATATTCACCAATGTGCATTAAAATGCATCATTACACGATAAATATTAGAAAGACGAGCCAGGACTGTTGAGCAGCTAGAATCCTACAGCAGACAACAACATTCCTCT
Organism: Arnoldichthys spilopterus; assembly: GCA_037974385.1. Classification (NCBI taxonomy): domain Eukaryota; kingdom Metazoa; phylum Chordata; class Actinopteri; order Characiformes; family Lepidarchidae; genus Arnoldichthys; species Arnoldichthys spilopterus. The sequence goes on along the minus strand of JBBPDA010000126.1, from coordinate 7,299,605 downwards.
CCAACAACTAGTCTCCTCATTTCCCAGATGTTTTACGTTGTTAAAAGGAGAGGGGATGGGACAGAGTGGTAAACATGACCCCGTCCCAACTTTTTTCATGTGTCAATAAACTCAAAATTGCCCTTTTTAAATGGTGCATTTACTTATTTTAAACATGTTTTCTATGTTCTATTGTTTAAAAAATGGTTTATCATTGCATTATTTTACTAGTTACATTTTACACAGTGTCCCAACTTTTTGGAATCAGTGTTTTGCATTTCTCCAGGCCCCTAACCTGACATACAGCAGTAGCTCTGTTATTTGCACCACACGGCAATTAAACGAACCCATACGTTTGAAGAGCTGAGTCGGTTTCGCCACGTTGCTCACCACACAGAGATGCTCTTCCTCTTCTTCTTCTGCTGCTGCTGCTACTGCATACGCAATCCCTGGATGGTGGTTGCCATGGTTTCTTAGGTCACATGCGTGGGTTTTGCCGTGCGTTGTTCTTTTTTTTTATACACCCGTTTTGGAAAAATCTCCGCCTCCGCCTGCGCAACGATTGGCTAGTCGACTGGCACTCGCGGCTAGTTACGATGAGCGAAGCACTTCCGGGTCTGCGCTACTATCCAATCGTCACCCAAAGAGGCGGGGCTTGTCGGTAAACGGGTGGGAGAAACAAAAAATAATTAATTAATAAATAGGTAAATAAATAAATAACGCGCTTCCTGTAGCCAGCAGCAGCAAAAAAAGATGCGAGTCGTTGAATTTTCTGTCATTTTTTTGCCTCCAAATTAGGGGGACGGTGCAAGTGGGAGTCGGTGCCATGGAGCTGTGAGCGAGCGAGCGAGCGAGTGGAGACGGTGCCCGGTTGCTCTGTTGGGTGTTTTCGCCGCATTACGAGCGCACCCAAGCGCACGTTACCGCTTGCGCCAGCGCGGTTCGGATCCGCGGGCTCTGTCTGCAGTTCTGCACCGTCTTTCTTACGGAGCCCTGGTATCAGGAATGAGTATAGAAATCCCCGAGGGGTTGACGGAGCTTTTGCAGAGCTTTACCGTGGAGGTGCTGAGGAATCAACCCCGGGATCTGTTGGAGTTCGCCCTGCAGTACTTCACCCAGCTGAAGGAGAGCGAGAGCAGGGGGGCCGCGTTCGGCCATGAGCAGAACTCGGCCGTGCGAGCCGGGAAAGCCGTCAACTTCCTCGAGGAGGCCATGCAGATCGACTCGGAGAACGAGGAGGATGAGGAGGACGATGAGGAATTCGTAGGTAACAGATCGGGCTCTATGAAACAGCCAATATTTTTTTTAACGCGAGCTGGGGTCTCACAAAGACCACATGCGATCTGTACATGTAAATGTGCGATGCTTGATTCACATACAATAATGCGTTTTTTTGTTAATTTGTAGCTCGTGCGGTGATTTTACTACATCACAGTCTTCATTGTACATACGGCCTCCATCCATTGGGCCTAATGGTGGGCTACACCTGGTTACCCACCCTTTGATATAGGTATCTTAGTAAAAAAAAAAAATATATATATATATATATATTATTATTATTAGAAATAATGGGGTTCATTTGTCGAACCCAAAGTCACTTTGCAGAAAACAAAAACACAATCAGTAACAATGAAGAACACAAACAACAGACACTGTGTTTACACAATGTTAATACATTTATTGACAGTTTAGGGCTGCACGATATGGACAAAACATCAGTATTGCGATTGCAATATTTTTCAATCTATTAAAGGGCCCATATGACGTCTCTCTAATCAAAAATACTAAAAATATAAAGCTTCACAATGCACATTCACTGCCCCCATCAGGTCCACATATGGAAACCAAGCTTTGAACATTTCAACTGACCGTTTTTTGTGAGGTCGTAAAAACCAACACATTTACATGTATCTCCTTACAGCGGTTTAGGCCCACCCCTTCTCGTGGACATTCAGTGATTGGTTAGAGGCTAATTTGCATATTGCAGAGAACAGTATTGCGATAAAGATGTACAGGCGATGTATCGTGCAGCCCTACTTGACACGTATGTGAAGCAAAGAGTGGGTTTGATTCCTGCCGTGGTGGTCGAGGGCGTAAATGTGATTAGTGGTACATACAGAACTCACTCTGCAGAGGTGGTAGTGAGGGATTTGGGGGGGGGGGCTACTTATTGGCAGTGGCAGCATCCTCTTACATGCTGAATGATGCTGATCTCGGCCTGCTTCAAACCAGCCCCCCTCCTGAAAGTGCTTTGGCCTTTAACGAATTAAGAGTATGCATTCATGAATCATGAGATGAGACTTTTTTTTATGTGCTGCTCTTCCTGGCCTGCTCTTCAGCACAGCTGCACTCTGTCTCGCCCCATGCTCATCCCCACTCTTCTTCGTTTCGTCAACATCTGGCAGAACCCTAAAACTGTCCCAGAGTAGCCCGTGTAGAAAACTCCTGCCTTCAATGTGGTTTTATTTTTTATTTTTTATGTCAATGAGCCTGTAAACTCAGGAGCTCAGGCGTCCAGGCTCTCCAGGACAAAGGTAGCTGAAGAGCATGGTGGCCAAAGCTGCTCATGTAGTTTTCATGAGGGTACATTGTGCCAGACCTGGATGCTTTTTATTGCCATGGAGGATGCTTTATTACTTCTCTGAATTTGAAAGGCAATTAGAGTGGCACCAACTTCAAAGCAGCCTCTAGGTTAAAAATCTGAATAACACTAATCAGAGGAAGTGATCCGGACCTATAGGTCTTAATGGTTTACTGTACGTACCTACTGACACGGAGGCTGTGTCTAAGCATGTTTCTTTTTGCCATTCACTCTTATGTCCTCTTTTCACAGCTCCAGTGATAAACAGATTCATAAGACGAGCTTCTGGTAAGTAACACAAGAAGTTTCTATGAAATTAGTGCCATTTACAAGGTTAGGAAAGCATTCTTGACATTTTGAGAGCAGTGCAGTCACTGAAAATTGCCGTTAAACAAAGTATTATGACAACTTTCTTTTCAACATCCTTTCACACTGTGTATATTTTGTCTACTGCTGTAGCTCTGTTTTTATGGTGTTCACATGAAAACCTGCCCAGTTCCCGCCAGTGTGGTTTGTTTTGCCACATTTTTGCCACAACATGTAGCCCTCAGACCTTGGATTTATGACCATATTTCATGTTGCTGTGGTAAATTATGACACAACGTGTCTTACTGCGCTTTTCTGAGTTCACCGTGATGTCACCGGTACTTAAAGAACAATTACCAATTACATGCCTAATTACAGACAACATTATGGGTCGTGGCTGGAGTTGCAGCAGTATACCAGTGTCATGGTCTGCAAAAAATGAAAATGATTATCATACTGTGTACATTTGTTCAATTTGGATATTGTGGGCAGTGGTGTCCTAGAGGGTAGGATCTTGCGAACTGAAGGTCGCAGGTTCGAGTCCCGGCCCGGACACCACTGAGATTCCCTTGAGCAAGGTACCGTCCCACTACACTGCTCCACATGTGCACGTGTGATGGGTTAAATGCAGAGGTCACATTTCGTTGTGGTGCTTGAGTGTGTTCACAATGACAAATGGTCAATGCTTTCAATTTCATACTGAAAAAATGCAGCTGAAAAGAGAATCTCACCAGTCTGCATATGTCCTTGCCTGCTAGGCCCACCCCTTCGCGTGGATGTTCAGTGATTGGTTAAAGGCTAATATGCATATTGCAGAGAACAGTATGGACCGGTATGGACCACACTTGGCACCACACACACTCATGCACTCAATGGAGAAACCTCCATCCCCTGAATATAAGTTGAAATCAGCAGTGGGGGATTACCTTTAACCTAAATTAAATGTGGGGTTGACGTTAAGACAGATGTTCAGCTTGCAAAACGTAGGGCTGCGCAGTATGGACCATACCATGATATTAATCATAGCCCAACCGCTATTATACGCTGAAAACCTCATACAGTTTCAGCTCGGGTCCTGGCTAATTTTAATTAGTGTGTGAAATAAAAATAATTATGTTTATAGTTTTTGATGGTATTTGTTATTCGTTACCACTGCTTCTTTCATCTGTTTCTACTTTCAAGATTTATGGAAAAATAAGCATCACTGGATATTATATATACTGAAAATTTCTTCAAGTACCCTGATATTTTGGGCAGTGGAGGCCTAGAGGTTAGGACCTTGCCCTTGTGAACTCGCAAGTTCAAGTCCCGACCCGGGCACTACTTAGGTATCCTGCTACACTGCTCCCTGGCTGCTGTTGATAGCTGTTCGCTTCTCCGTGTGTGAAAGTGACTATTTGTCATTGTGAACACACTTAAGCACCACAAGGAAATGTGACCTCTGCATTTAACCCATTACACGTGCACACGTGGAGCAATGAGCAGCTATTAACAGCGCCCGGGGAGCAGTGTAGCAGGACGGTACCTCGCTGTATATGCACATGTGATGGGTTAAATGCAGAGGTCACGTTTTGTTCTGGTGCTTACGTGTGTTCACAATGACAAATAGTCACTTTCACTCACTTCACATGTTTTTTTCCCTCACATCTCACACCCTTAGTATCATCATAATTCATTTAAATTGTCTGTCTCGATTACTTATGATTCTGTAAAATACAGGCCATCTGTGTCCTTTCAAACATACATATAAGGGGACGTGTAGTTTATGTAACTGTTGTCAGATTCAGTTTTCTGGAAAGGGAAGACCAGGTCAGAGTTTGGGTCACTTTAAGATGAGTTTACTGATCTGGCTGACACTTGTAGAAGTGCTGTTTAATCAAGGCTTGATTTGTTCAGTCTGTGAGCGGTGCAGAGCGGATTCACGAGTTCAAACTTTAGGCTTGATGTAATCCAACATCACTGGAACCTGAATGGGTTGCCTAGTAAGTGCTTCAGCTTCGTCTTCAGCTGCAGGAGGAGATGGAGGAGATTGACTTTTATTACACACAGCGATGGAATGAAATTTACCAGCAGGGGAAGCTAGTGTTTAAAAGAGTTTTTCCCTCAAAGTCATCCATTACACACAAGGAGTGTGTCAGGCTCTTTGTTTAAAGAAAACTTTCCCCATTAAAGCGAATGTAAAGGAAGAGGTGGAGAGAAACATTCCAGGCTCTTTTGGACTCATTTTGTTGCATATATACTGGTGGTGTCGATCATGACAATTTGATCTGCTAGTTTTGGCCAACGATCCAATACATTTTCCATACATTAAAATTTGCAGCAATGTGAGTTGGTTCAAAACTGGGGTCTGCAGTCAGTGTGAAATGATGAAATTGCACACAATCTTTCCATCAACTCACACATGCACATACATTATAACATGAACATTTTATTATTAAAGGTCAAACGCAGCAGTGTCGTCATAAGCAAAAGCAGCTTCTCAGTACGAAATACTGCTCACAGTAAAATAAAGGAGAAGTAATTGTGGAATAAAAACACACAGATTTTTACATTGATGCATCAAATCATTTGCTATTTTGGTCAGTGCATCGAAACAGATTGGTTCATTGTTGCACCCCTAATATGAACTAGGCTTATGGAGGATGGTTCATCTACTAGTCGCTTTGGATAAAAGCGTCAGCCAAATGAATAAATGTACTCAAAGCTCATTTCAGTTTTAAAAGACCTCTAGTTCATTTATCCGTCCATTTTCCAAAGCATTCCTTACATTTTTCAGAAGCTGGAGCCAATCCCAGCTGACTACGGGCCCAAGGTGGGGTTCACCCAGGACAGGAAGCCAAACCATCACTGGGCAACACAGAGATAGACAACCAATCACACACACTCACACCTACAGTCAATTTAGAGAATCCAATCCACCTGTTGTAGCCTCCGGACAGTGGGAGGAAGCTAGTTTATATTTAAGGGATAATTTATGAACATCAACTTATTGTATTATCCCTGTCACCTGCTTTATTTAGGCCAAATGAACTTTTATGTATAATCCTTCTATTGACAAAATATCACGAAACCTCTTTTCTCTAATGAGCCATTTTCAAAGTTTTTCAAACTAAACAAGCGAACAAGTACATCTTCACCTCAAAAACCAAACTCTACTTTTTAGTCTCCTAAGCCTTCATATTATGTACTCTACTCCTCCTCTGAATGTGCCTGCCCTGGCCAAAGCACACACCGACTGATTGCAGTGCTGTTACTTCACATTAATGCATCACAAGTGATGCACCTTTAAAGGCCCAATCAGGATCTGTCATTATAGCACCACAGTGATCCCAGGATGAGCTCTGAGAATAGTAAACAGGTAGTATTGGGTGCATTTTCATTGCCATCTCACTTTACTTAAGCCAGGACCTTTACTGTCTTTCATGCTGAAACCCTTCCCATGAAGTTAGCAAGACATTCATGTGGTGCTAGAGAGGATACTGACCAGTGCTCTATAGAGCTTCCCAACTATTGGTGCATGCACATAAGTGTTACGCACTAAAGCACATAGTTTAAAACATTATAATCATATTAGCCATTAGGCATCCCGCCTTAGGCCCATCACCTGGGATTGACTCCGGAAGAAGGATGAATGGATGGATATTAGCCATTAGAGTTTTTAAGTAAAAACACTAGACACATACATACATACATACATAAGAACTGGTATGGTCTTCTGTGGGCTAGAAAGCCACCATAGAGCCAAGTCATTACATCATTATAAACTTCTTTATACAATGGCTGGTTCAAATCCCGGTTCCACTGTGCCACTGAGGTACCTGTGAGCAAGGTACTGTTCCCAAGCACTGCTCCATGGGCACTGCCTATGTCAGCTGCCCACTGCTCCTACATGAATGGGTTAAATGCAGAGGTCACATTTCAGTGTGATGTACTGTGTGCTGTGTGTCGTGACAGTGACAAATAATCACTCTGTAAACTATCTCTGTTTTTCAAAAGTGCAAGTTTTAACTGGTCCTGATGTTCAGTACGTGTAAGTGTAGTAAGTGTTGGTGCCACTCTGGAGCAGTTTTTCTGGCTGATAGATACATACTGTCTCCAAACCAGCCCTAGATGGAAAAGGGGTAAAGGTCTAGACTTGGACAGCCCTGCTTTTCATTACATGCTTAAAAATAAAGGCGCCAGAAGAGGTTCTTTATTCAGTGCCATAGTGGAACCTTTTTGGTGGCCTAAAGAAACCTTAATGGAAGGTTCTTAAAATAACATTTTTTGTAACTTTATGAATGTGAAAAACCTTAAAGTTTGAAGAACCTCTGCTTGTTGTAGCAGTTCTTGATTGGATATGTTAAGACGTTTCATGGCCATGCTAAGAGCATAACTTTACTGGAAGTTTAACCCTCGTCAGTGACTAGTGTACACAAGATGTGGATCTCTCATTGATCTGACCTGTGGAGTTAAACACAGGCTGCAGTGCTCAGAGAGCTTCTGAAGGGAGGTTGAGTTTAGTATAGATTTGCCCGTGGAGCACAGGCCCGGCCGTGGGAGGGATATTGATCCAGACAGTGGATGCTCCTGTCGTCTTCTGTGCTGGTATTAATAGTAGGAACATCGGGGGCGTATGGCAGAGGAGTGCAAATGGGCCTCTCATCTCAATGCTATGAGCTTAATAAAAGAACAGAGGGAGACAAAAGAGAAGGAAGCTCAGGGTATGGATATGAATAAAGGGATCAGACCGATTTCCTCAACATTTTCATAACCTACTGGGTTTTTATCCCATTTTATTTCGAGTTTTAATTCTGAGTGGGTACTTTGTGCCCTCCTTTCCACCACATCCAACCCCTTGTTTACTTTTCTGCTTTATCATCATGTTTCTCTTTGTTTATTTCCAGTGTGTGCAGAGGCATTCAACCCAGATGATGATGATGAGGACAAGGAGCCAAGGGTGAGGGATTATTTATGCAATTATTTTATGCTTCAGCATCAAGGCTTTTAAGGTAGTGAGGTAATGGTGCACTTGACACTAAGCACATTCCTCCATTTATCTGACTTCTTGTTTTGATGTTGTACATTTCTGCGTAAGTTCTGTTCTTCTCATTCCTAACTGCCCTCTCTCTCTCTCTCTCTCTCTCTCTCTCTCTCTCTCTCTCTCTCTCTCTCTCTCTCTCTTTCTCTCTTTCTCTCTC
>JBBPDA010000126.1:7278587-7291459 GCA_037974385.1 Arnoldichthys spilopterus | reverse complement strand
TCTCTCTCTCTCTCTCTCTCTCTCTCTCTCTCTCTCTCTCTCTCTCTTTCTCTCTTTCTCTCTTTCTCTCTTTCTTTACAGGTAACTCACCCAAAAACAGATGAACAGAGGCAGAGATTGCAAGAAGCCTGCAAAGACATTCTTCTTTTTAAAAATCTTGACCAGGTAAAGACACTGTACTGATTATGGGTCTAAATCACAAGTTTCATCATGATTGGATCCGATTCGTTTATTTTTCGCCAACGATCCGATATGTTTCTGATACCTTCAAATTTTCAGTGACGCTATTCGATTCGATGTGATTCGGTTTGATGTGATTCGGTTCAACACTGGGGTCTGCAGTCAGTAATGAAATGTGAACATTTTATTATTAAAGGGCAATTGCAGCAGTGTGGTCATAAACAGAAGCAGTTTCTCAGTACAAAACACTGCCCACAGTAAAATGAAGGAGGATTAATTGTGGCGTGAACACACACAACGATTTTCATGGGTCACATTGATGCATCGATACAGATCGATTTATTGTTACAGCCCTAGTGCTGATGCTGTTCTGCTAAATGCACAATTATGCATAAAGATTTTATTCTAGTGCCGTTTTGGACTATATTGGTCTGGGCCTGTTTGGCCAGTGGTCATACAAGGTAAATGTCAGCTGGTGTAATAAACATAATAAAAATTTAAACAAATTACTTGATCCGATAGCTACACAGTCTTGTTATTATTGAAAGGTACTTTAACCTTCACTGAAAATGGTAGTGATTGAATATGCTATGTTATATACACAGCCACTGCCTTGCGTCTGCCTTAAGAGGCCTAAATGTTTAGAAGTGTACTAATAACTTAAAATAATTATAATAATAGCTTTATTTATATAGCACCTTTCATACATCTGAATGCAGCTCAAAGTGCTTTACGCAAATATAGAATAAAACAAGTCATACACAAAAAATCATGTTAAATCATGCTAATACATAAATAAACAAATTCATGTATGCAACATAAAAACACAGCTAAGATAAGAAAAAAGCATGTTTTTAAAAGAAAGAAAAGACGTTAGAAGAAAAATATGAGGCACGAAAGACCAACTACAAGCTTGGGCATGAAAATGTGTTTTAAGCTGCTTTTTAAAAATAGCAAGAGAAGATGACTGTTGAATATTTAAGGGCAGTTTGTTCCATATCTTTGGCGCATTAAAACAAAATGCTACTTCAGCATATTTCTTGTATGTTACTTTTGGAATGTTTAACAAGCAGCACTATATACAGAACATATTCTCTCAAAACACTCCAAAATATAGAAAAGTTCCTGTCCATTTATAGCTTTAAATACTTTAAAGTATTTTAAAATCAGTTCTAAAAAAGCAGAGTAACCAGTGTGGTCTGGCTGAAGTAGGGGTAGTATAAAGAACTAGTTTTGTAATTATGTGTATGTTGAACATTAAACGGGCAGTGGAGGCCTAGTGGTTAGGACATTGCCCTTGTGACCTGAAGTCTCGGCCCGGGCACCTTGAGCAAGGTACCGTCCCGCTACGCTGTTCCTCGGGCACTGTTGATAGCTGCCCGCTGCTCCCCGTGTGCACGTGTGATGGGTTAAATGCAGAGGTCACATTTCGTTGTGGTGGTTGACTGTGTTCACCATGACAAAGAGTCATTTTCACTACTTCACTCAGTGCTGTGCTGCGTCCCTTTTCAATGTTTGTCTACATTCCACATGACTCTCCGACAGTTCCCTGATTCTGACGAAGAGTAAGAAACGTCATGTGAGTGCTGTCTTAATTTTACAGGAGCAAATGTCCCAAGTGTTAGATGCCATGTTCGAGAAGACGGTTGTTTCCGGCGAGCACATCATCGATCAAGATGACGATGGAGACAACTTTTATGTCATTGAAAGGTGGGAACAGCATCATTTTATTGCCTTAATATAAATGTTGTTGCCTTCAAACATTCTGGGAAGCTAAAAAAAAAAATCTGCTCATGCTTCACTGCAGAGGGACTTTTGACATCCTCGTGAAGTCAGATGGCACCACAAGGGCGGTCGGCTCATATGATAACCGTGGGAGTTTCGGGGAGCTCGCTCTGATGTATAACACCCCGCGCGCAGCCACCATTGTTGCTACCTCACCTGGAGCCTTGTGGTGCCTAGTGAGTGACTCCCTGATTTAGGATCAGTTTAGGGTTACTTTAATCCTCAAAGGGCTCAGAGTTTGAAAAACTGAAAGAACTGAAGCTGGTACTAGATCCTCCTTTATTATAATTAGCATCTGTGCATAGAAGTTATTAAGCTTTTTAACAGTAGCACATGCCTTTGGTTGGGTATTGGTATATTCAGAATATTCAGAGTTTTACTATGTGCATTAGAATTATTTGATAAAAGTAAGTACTTTGCTCTATCACTTTTACATTATAGCTCCCTCTGCTGTTCAGATGTAATACAAACATACTCCCACACAACAGAGACTGCTAGAATGATTTGTTGGCCTAATTTTTTCCAAAATGTAGTGTTTAGAGTCTGGTTGAGTGTTGATATTAATATACATTTTTGTTGCATTTTCATGTTACAATAGCCATAATGATGCTTTCTTTCTTATAGTCTATTAAACATATTATTAAATTAATTCTGTGAAACATTTAATGAAAATCGATCTAATAACTCTGTTTATGGAGAATATCACAGTTACAAGAAGCAAAGACTCAAAAATGTGAAGTACCAGTACCATTTGTTTAGCAAAGATGAGACAAAACTACTATAGGGCTATATGATACAGTGATAGAGACGAGAAAGAAGTGAAACGAGTGCGTTTAGATGACTTTTCAATAATTGTTTCTGATTTCAGGACCGATTGACATTCAGAAGGATTATTGTAAAAAACAATGCCAAGAAGAGGAAAATGTACGAGGCTTTCATCGAGACCCTTCCACTGCTAACATCTCTGGAGGTCTACACCTGCCTGTTTTTACACAAATGTGTTTATTCACAGTAATCAGTAGGTAATAGCTTCAAACATTTCTTTCTTTTCAGGTATCGGAAAGAATGAAGGTCGTGGACGTCTTGTCGTCCAAAGTGTACAGTGAGGGGGAGCAAATCATTGCCCAGGTTAGAACTTTTCTTCTGGGGTCATGGTCAGCTTTTTAACAGCTTTTAGCAGGTTTTGAATAGCATTGTACTGTATGTTGTGAATTTTATCATTTTGCATTTAACAACATCTACCTAAATACTAGGCTTTACTGTATCGCTGCATACTGAAGTGCTACATGTACTGTATTTTATTTCACAGGGCGACCTAGCAGACTGTTTCTACATTGTAGAATCAGGTGAAGTTAGAATCACCATGAAGAGGAACCGGGTAAGTACTGATGGGGCAAACTCGCTTGTGAATTTCATGAATTCTCGGTTCTATATGCTAGTGTAGTTTCTGCTCATCAGCCATCACACTGAGGCAAAATGTCTATTCTAGAATTTGGGATTCTTTTTTTTCAGCACAGGGGCATGCTGCTCATCACAAACACTTGTTTTAATGAATGAAGCTTTGCATAGAAATGTTTTTAACATATAACTAACGTTATGTATTTTATAGCTCTCAGTTAAGTAATTCACTGTGGTGCTTGAAAGTTTAAATGTTCTATATTTTTATATGAATGTGACTTAAAACCTCATCTAATTCTCAAACAAGTCCTGAAAGTAGATGAAGAAAACCTAGTCACACAAATGGCACAAAAAACGGTTATATTTGATCACTTATTTTTTAACAAATCCATGATCCAAAGATCCAATAATTGTCAAAAGTATGTGAACCTTTCAGTATGTGGTGTGACCCCCATTGTGCAGCAATTACCACAACTAAACATTTGCAGTAACTATTGATTCATCCTGCACATCGACTCTGAGGAGTTTTAACCCCATTCCCCCGTACAGAACAGCTTCAACTCTTGGATGTTGGTGGGTTTCCTCACATTAACCACTTGCATTTGTTCTTTGCACAACATTGCGATTGGATCAAAGTCTGGACTTTGACTTGGCATTTCCAGAACATTCACTTTCACATTCACTATTCTTCTTTTACTTATTTATTATTCTTATTTAAGTAGAACGACTTGTGTTTTTGGATTGTGGTCTTGCTGTATGACTCACTGTCTCTTGAGATTCAGTTCATGGACAGATGTCTTGACATTTTCCTTTAGAATTCTCTGATATAGTTCAGAATTCGTTGTTCCATCAATGTTGGTGAACACAGATGTGTTGTATGTGTGATCAGGCTTTGCTGCATCCCTGTTCTTTCAATAAAACAGGGTCTCCTACTCACGCCTGATTGTCATCCCATTGATTGAAAACACCAGACTCTGATTTGACCTTCAAACTTTCACGTTCATTTTTCTTTGATAAATACATGATCACATATAATATTTTTTGTTTCGTTGGTTTAAGTTGTCTTTTTGGGACTTGTTTGAAAACCAGATGATGTTTTACGTCACATTCATATGACAATATAGATCATTTTAAGGGGTTCACAAACTTTCAAGCACCACTGTACAACATAGAGTCAACATTGACTAATTTTTGCTTTATTACTGTGATGTATTCGAAAGTAAAACTCTGTGTTGGTGGTTAAAGGTGGTGAAACATAGTATTATTGGTTAAAATAGTTTTTCTCCACCTACTATCACATGTAATTAGAATGTGGATACAAAATATGTATACTAATATAATAATCTGTCTAAAATAATGTTTAAATTCAGCTTTAATGATTTTATCTGTCAAACAATGCTTTTAGAAAATATCTCTCAAACAAGTCTCAAAGAAATTAAGGTTCTTGAAGTTAGTGAAGTTAGTGAATAGGCTCCATTCCGCTGTCTGACTGTGTCTCTCACCTTTCAGCCTTTATCTGTTTAATCCTGAAACTCATTTCCTTTACATAGAATATCATATATAACATCCATGAACATAGCATTTAATAACAAAGGGTGAAATCGGTTATAAGTGGGAGGCAGGCTGTGATGTGAAATCTGAGCTCAACCCAACACATTTTCAGAAAATGTCTTCCATATGTAACCAAAAATCAGATCATTTAGAGGCGGAGAAATGTCACTATAGATAATGGGGTAAGAATGTTTGTCTTTTAAATTTTATGACAAATCAGGCTTTAATATGACCAGGGCATGAACTAACTATAAAAACCCCAAATTGGACTTTTAACATGTAAACTTCATAATAGCATGGTTGAAAACTTTCCATGGCATATATTATGTAATATCACACTTAATGTCATAAATGTGTATAGGAGAACACCTAAAGGACATGTTTGATTAAAATACTACCCTGATGTTTTGAAAGTGTTAATACCTGAATGATGTAAAGCTTTCCCCCGTTAACCTTTGCCATAAGCTTCCAGGATAGATTTATTATTCACAGCATGATAAACATAAAGTCCCAATATTTACTGCCAAAATATCACTTAGAAATTATGAATAACCAATTAACAGTTTAAACTATAATGACGAGATTTTGGTATATTAATCTTTTTCATTGTGAATTTTGCCAGTTGAAAACAGATTCTGAAGACGACGAGGTGAACATCGCCACATGCACTAGGGGGCAGTACTTTGGAGAATTGGCTCTTGTCACCAACAAGCCAAGGGCAGCGTCTGCATATGCTGTGGAAAATGTCAAGTGCTTAGGTAATACACTGCCTTTAAACACATTTTAAAACAGACGGCAAAATTATTTTTGTGTCCAGAATCTACAAGGTTTACCTTTAGCAGATATCAGATGCAGCGTTTTTGAAAAAAAAAAAAAAAAGTATCACTCCATCCATGAATCTTGACTCAGATTCATTTTTTGATCATGAAGGACATTGTTAGTTATGACAACACAGACAGACAGAAAAAAAAGGACAGGAAGGCACAAAAAATAGAATATATTGCTCAAAATACTCTGTAGTATATAAACACACTCTTCACTCTATACTTTATTAATCAGAATCATGTTTATTGGCCAAGTATGTGAGCGAACACATGCAAGTAATTTTTTTTCGGCCGATGGCGTCTCTCAAGTACAACTCAATAGTAAAAAACACAACAAAATAAAAACGATACAATGAACAATATACTGAGCAATATATTAAACAATACATACAATCTAATGTATAAATACGTAATATGGAGTAATATTAGTAAATATAAAGATAAGTGTTAACAATGTATATAAGTAATATTTGAACATATGTTTATACTATGATTCTAAATATATGTATGAAGATATGTATGTGTGTATATATACAAATGTGTACACTCATGTTACATATACGTGCATACACATACACACACGTACATACACAGTGTATAAATCAACAATACAATATAATAAACAATCAAAGTCGTATATACAGAAAAAACAGGATCACAGAGTGCAAACAACACAGTGCAGTTAAAATGCAGTTGCAGTCTTGTAGTGTGAAGCAGTGTGAACTGTTGAACTGTTTAGGAGGGAGATGGCGAAGGGAACGAAACTGTAACTATAACTATATACTATGTGAACAGCTGTATGAACAGTGTTGTACTTTAAGTAAGAACCTAATAAAATTGCACATGGGAGGAGGAGTATATTGCACTTCCAGAAAGGTTATTGCTAGACTGTGTAGTATAAATATAGATCATAAATATAATAAATGCAGCAGCAGACAGGATATTGCACATAATTGATAGATATAAAAATGTACCTAATAAGCGATAGCAGCTGGTTATGTAAGTGAGTTACAGGAGGATGTGTTGTAGAGTCTGATGGCTGTAGGGAGGAAGGATTTTCTATGGTGTTAGTCAGTCTACAGCTAAAGGTGGTCCTCTGTCCAACTACAGTGACACTATGACACTTTGTGTGCTTCTTACTGTTACACTGATTGTTATATTTGTGTGGGCTATGTTTCACAGTAATGGATGTCCAGGCTTTTGAAAGGTTACTGGGACCCTGCATGGATATCATGAAACGCAACATCGCAAACTATGAGGAGCAGTTGGTGACCCTCTTTGGGAGTCAAACAGAAATAGAGCCAAGTGCATGAAATTTAAAAATACAAACTGAAATGCAACATATAGAAAAAGATCAAATAATGGTGAGTGCAGGCCTTTTTACAGGTCGTTGTTCAGATGCCATAAGACCATAACTTTTTGAAGTTCTTGAGTTATTGTTTTGCATTCACAGAAGTGAAGCTCTGGTGTGTCAGTGATAGTGATTTTTACAAATGATAAGCCAAACATGTAGGATATTCTTAACAGGTTACACAAGGTTTATAAAAAAAACAAGTTTTTTCATGAGTTCAGTGTTTTGCCATGCTGAGAATCTACTGTATCTATTTATTTATCCAGTTATCGAGTAATGTTAGTTTCCTCACTTTGTATTTCGTTCACATGTATTCGGATGAAATGGAGTTTTGCCGTAACTTTTACTTTATTTCTCAGTCTTTGACAGCAAAAAGTTGCTTTCTGTTAAAATCATTTTTCATATATTTTGCAATCATTTTTCTGAATTGTGTAAAGTTTTTTACAGTGCATTTGTCAATGTTTTGAGTATATCTCATTCATTGTAGCTCTGGGTTTTTCTAGAAAACGTACCCTCAAAGAATGAGCGAAACACACGCATATTTGAAAGGGCCCTGTGTGTGAACATATGAAGGGGCAAGAACCCAAAACCTAGTGGTTTGCATTAATAAAAGCTTAAAGTGTTACATTAAAATATAAATATGTAATGGCTTGATTACACGAGGAAACAGACATCTGTGTATGCTGATATTGCACTTTGATGCTAGCCTCATGAAAAAAAATTAATTGCACACTGTTTTATGCTAATTTACATCATACACAGTATTTTCACATTTCAGAGCTCTCGTGAGTAAGTAGAATTAATGTCACATCTCTTCTTTTGTTCAAATTTGCCATTTATTTATCAATGTCAGTGTTTCACAATAGCATTAGTCATACTTGACGTTTGTGAAATAGCTTTCTTTTAGTCGTTCTTTTCTACGAACCAAACTAAAGTGTATGTTTGCTCCTGGTAAAACGAGTAAGAATAATCATGATCAAATGAAACGTTAATGCATATCGCTTTATCTATTCAAATATGCTCTTTTGCCCTTAAAAGGTTTCAATTTTTCGCTTCTCAACTGCAATATGCTTCACCACTGTTAGTCCTGTTTACCAAACATGTTTTAACTGTTCTTTTTCTCTCTATTTGTATTACAGTGTCTTTATTCCACTGGCAAGTTAACTATTTTAGATGACTTCCGATGACATTGATAAGATTATTTATTTATTACTGTAATGTCTACCTCCACACACTATCATCAGACCATTTACCCTATGTGGGAGCCCACAGCCTCCCCCCTCCTAGTAGCCGGGCTCTAGTGAGCGCTTTTATTGTAGGCCATTTGTGTAATTTCATCATTTTATATAAAAAAATAGCTTGTACTTGTGATAGACACTTTTAATTGCAATTAATGTTGACTTTTTTTTAAATAAATTTAGCATTTGTTTGTGTCCAAATCATCAGCTCAGACGTAGCTCATTTTGTTGCCAGTGCTCTATACTTCATGAAGCTCAAATTAAAGGTCTACAAACTCTCAATGCCAGAGTATCAAGTACTTTTGTCAGTGATCTTTGACTTTCCATCAAAATAAAGAACACTTTTGTATTAAACTTTACTTATGTGGTTCATTTCTTCATTGTACTGGGAGAATTAACACAATCTAAACTAAAACGAGAATAACTGTCACAGCTCTTGTGTATTGCTCATATTAAAAAGCAAAACAACAGCTCAGTCCGGTAACAAAGGAGAAGACAGCGGTGGAAAAATGCTGTTGTAGCCAATGAAAGGCCCAGTTAAGGTAACGGGCAAGAGAAACGGACCAATGAGCTTTACAATAACAAAGCAAGTCACGCCTTTCTCCGTGTTCTCGGCGCTGGCCAAACACGCCTCGAGTCTACTTGAGTGACGTTCGGCTCAGCCAATGAGCGAGTAGATCTAAAAGTAATCAGTCCCGCCTTCTCGGAGAACGCTAGAGATACTCGGTAATGGCGACAGGCTTGGTGAGTAAAAAGTTAGCGAAAGATTACGAAGGATCGAAACGCAGGTGATAGTCGACTAAAATCGGCTTAAACGCGGCCGAAAACCGTTTCTTCCGACGTCGCGATCAGAAAGGCTGTCATTCATTCTCTCGCTGGCAAATGACAACTTAGTGTATGCGAGTGTTTTTCGTGGTGACGTTTGTTGTTTTGCTTGAAGGCTTTACTAAGTTGCTAGCCATTGAAGTTAGCAAACTTAGCTCCGCTGGCTAACCAGCTAACCCGGACCAACGGCTGCCAGCGGACAGTTTGTGCAAAGACGGGCCGTGAGAGGGGGTAAAACCGAAATTAGCTTTTCGTTTCATTCATTGCGGGACTCGGAAGGGCTTCGATCGCCATGTCTCAACTTGTTGACATTCTTTTGTTTACAAGTCCGCGGTGCTTCGCTTCTGTACGAAGTTTTTTGGGGCTTTTTCGCAACAACATGATCGATAGATTAATCCGAACTGACATCTCCTCTCTGGCCCGAACGTTGTCAGCGTGATCTGCTCGTTTTTTTACTCCAAAGACTTAGCCATTGCATTGTTGCCTTGGCACAAGAAGTCGGGGACAGAAAAAAGTCCCTTTGTTTGATTAAATGCAAAAGATAAACGTTTTCTTGCACTCATTCCATGACATTAATGAATGGGAATTTTACTGGGGTGACCAGTGAACCTCGTCTCTCTGGTAAACAACGCACATAGCTGTGAAAAATGGCTAAACGGCTGATATTTTTCTTCCTGTGTGTTTTTGATCTAGATTGCATTGTTAACGCTTTAAACCGCTCGCTCTTCGAAATCGAGCGAATGTCTCCTCGCCGTCAGTTTTGGGTTTTTGTCATCGTGGGTAATGTAATCCTGGGGTCTTAATTTCGGATTGAATAATTGTGCCAATATCTGACTAGTATTGATCCCGTGTTACGCAGTTGTGAATGAATGAGCGCAGCAGCGCATGCGCGAGCTCTTTAAAGTTTATAAACAAGGCTTGCATGTAAGACGGTCACATGACCGCCCTTTACGAAACGGGCACAGAGAGTCCCGAGACAAAGAACAGTGCCCGAGACGCGCTGTACGTTTACACATTCCCTTTTGGAAACAGTCATTCGGGCTCAATTCGGTTGCGTTTTGGGTTCAGGACGCCCATCCAGACCTAAACGCCGTTGTTTGCTGCCACGAAGGCAAGGAGGATTTTCGAGCAAGGCCTAGGTTGCACAATAGCCACCATGGCAGCTGTTGTTGAAGTGCTGTCCAAATAATTAATAATCCAAATAATAAATGAATAAAACAATTAAAAATATAAAGGAAACGACTATTTAATTTCTTCATCCGTTGGTTCATTAAGTCTTTTTACATTGGTTCATTCATTCATTCATGAGTTTAAAATTAAATTGAATGGATATGTACCATAGGCCACTAGGATAAATTGTCCTCTTGATAGCATATACAAGAATGGCACGTAAGCTATATGTAGCAGTAAAATGAGGTGATTTCTGCATTCTTTATTTATTTTTTATTATTTATTTATTTATTTTAATTTTTTTGCATTGCTTTGCCATGTTCCAACTTTAATTATTTTAATGCATTTATAGCCTGGCCAAGTGATATGGCATAATATGGTGTGGGAAGTGAAGAGTCAGTCAGTGCCCAAAAGAGTCCAGAAATCCCAGACAGACTGCTCAGGCATGGACGAGGCCTTCGACTTGCTCAAGTGTAATGAGGACCTGCCCTCCTCACCAGGCTGTCCCTCAAGTGAGGGCCACATGGAATATGGTAATTTTATGTTTCCCTTACTTTTTTTTTGATCTATCTATCAATCTATATTCTTTTTCTGATATTCTCTGTCGATATAATGTCTATTTCTTGTCTGGACTGTCTCCTTTCTGCTGCTGTAACAATCCATTTTCCCAATGTGGGACAATAAAGGCTTATCTGTATATAATATTGTGTCTGTCTATCTATGCATCTGTATATATGGTCATATATGTCCAGTCCAGATCAGTTCATATATTTTTGCAGATGACCTACCAGAGCTGCAGGAGGTGCAGGATGACCAGTCCTCCCCTGAGGTGTTCCAGGTGACTCTGGGTGTCTCACATGAGGAGAGGCCTGGGCAGAGCAGGAGCCAGCAGTCAGATAGTGGCTCCTCACACACCAACTGGCTGACAGAATTGGCCAACATTGCCACAAGCCCCCAGAGTCCCTTGCTGCAGAATGCCCCCCACAACCGGTCAGTGATGTAGAATTGCCATTGTAGAGGTTCTACATGTAATAAATGTCAAGAAATAGCAGTCTAAACCATTCAGGGTCACTTGGAAAAATGCAACAAATGCACATTTTGCAGTATTTTGGTTAGTCTGGCTATTTGAAACTACAATCTGTTTTTACTTCCTCAGATGATTTTTTTCTTAGTTATTCAGTAATTAACTGACGTGTAACTCAAGTTCATGTGGTTTATCTCGCAGGTCTTCTCCTGTGCACATCTTTGCCAGCAGCAACAGTTTACATTCCTACGCTCGGCCTCCCTTGGCCTCCAGCAGCGCACCTAGCCCTGCGCGCAGCCACATGAGAGAGCGTCGCCGTGTGCGGGTATAGTATTCAGTAACAAAAGTCAAAAACTAACAGTTACATAAATAATAGCCTTTTATAATGCTAGATATCTATTATGTACAATTTTTGTACTTATGAAAGCTGATTATGTTAATTTTATATATGGCAGTTACAGTGGTGTTTGGGTTTGTGAACCCTTTCTGTAACGTACAAAAATATGACCTAAACATTATTAGATTTTCCACACAAGTCCTGAAAGAAGATATTGAGATCCCATTTAAACAAATGAGACAAAACATTATACTTAATTATGTATTGAGAACAATGATCAAATATTACATATCTGTGACCGCAAAAGTATGTGAATCTTCAAGATTAGCGGTTAATTTGACAGTCTGGTGTTTTCTGTCAATGGGATGACAATCAGTCATGAGTGGGCACCTAATATTAAAGTCCTGATCTTCAAAACATGTTTGTGAAAGTGCATCATAGCACATAAAAGGCGTTGCTTATGTCCATCAGGCTGGAAAAGAGTTGCTTCTGCTCAACTGACTGGAAAAGGTTACAAAACCATTTCTAAACAATTTGGACTCCACCAATCTAAAGTTAGACAGACCGTGTACAAATTTAAGACCGTTGTTGCACTCTCCATTAGCGCTTGACCCACAAAGATCTCTGCAGGCTGCAAGGTCACAAAGGAACCCAAGGTAAGCAACTTAAGGCCTCTCTCACACTGGCAAATGCTGAAGTTCAAGATTCCACCATTAAAAAACACTGAACAACAGTGGTGTGCATGGCAGGGTGGAAGGAGAAAGCCATTGTTTAAAAAAGGGAATATTTCTGCCCATCAACAGTTTACTAAAGATCAAATAGAGAAGCCAGAAGGCTACTGGAAAAATGTTTTTTGAATGTATGAGACCAAAATAGAACTTTTTGTTAATGATTATCTCATATGTGAAACATGGTTGTGATAGTATCATGGTTTGGGCCTGAAACAATTAATTCTGAATACCAGTGAAATCTAAAGAAATCTGTTGGGACGTCTGTTCATGAATTTCAAGAGAAATGGGTCGTGCAGTTATATTGTTCCACCAGAGTGATGAAAGTACAATTACGTTAATGTTTTGAAATGACCAAGTTAAAGTCTTGACCTTAAGTGAAATTGACTCTTTATCATTGTGAACACACTCAAGCACCACAACGAAATGTGACCTCTGCATTTAACCCATCACACGTGCAC
>JBBPDA010000126.1:7252240-7265324 GCA_037974385.1 Arnoldichthys spilopterus | reverse complement strand
AGTGCCCGGGCCGGGACTCGAACCTGCGACCTTCAGGTCTCAAAGGCAGTGTCCTAACCACTAGGCCACCACTGCCCGAAATGTGGCACTCACACACTGTGAACAGAGAGCAACAAATTTGTTCTCTGCATTCAACCCATCCTTGACACCTGTGAACAAACACCAGGAGCAGGAGCAGTGGGTTAGAACAGCTAGAGGCTTTATATGACTCATCTGAGGTTATTAAGCTTTAACTACAGCTATGTCAAATAAGTGGACATTTACCAAATTCTTCCCACTGGAAAAAAAGGTTAAAGAAAACCCTTATTATTAATGTTTTTGTGTTTGATTCTTTGTCAGAACCGTTAGTATGGACACCACCCACCCTTAAGCTTAGATGAATGGGGCCATTTGCTGGTAGTAAAAAAAAAACATTGAACACAGAATATTTTGGAACAGGGATTAACCAGAGCAGTTCCCAATCTCAGTCCTGGGGACCCACGTCCCAACGCAATTTAGTGTTTTCCATGGTCTAACACACCTGATTGGACTTATCAGCTAATTACAGAGGCCTTTAGGACTTGAATGGAGTGTGTGAGCAGACAGAAAATATTGAAGTGTGCACCCAGGACTGGCTTTCATTGGATAACAGCAGCAGAAACAGTGCAACAGCCTCGTGAGAGGCAGTTTTCTAGATTTCAAAGCAC
This sequence comes from Arnoldichthys spilopterus, assembly GCA_037974385.1. Taxonomy (NCBI): domain Eukaryota; kingdom Metazoa; phylum Chordata; class Actinopteri; order Characiformes; family Lepidarchidae; genus Arnoldichthys; species Arnoldichthys spilopterus. The sequence goes on along the minus strand of JBBPDA010000126.1, from coordinate 7,264,638 downwards.
AATTAGATCATCTGAAAACAAAGCATGACTTACAGTCCAGCATCAGTGGCCTAAAGCTTGAGAGTGGAGGACTGCAGAAACCTGAGGCCTACACCTTAAACGACCCTAAAACAAAAGAAACCCCATCATGAAATTTGCATGAACGCTGCACAGCGGACTCTGGAACACTTTGGAGCTGGACACTAAAATCTGTTCAGGCCTGAAAAAAATAGAAGAGAGAATCTACAGTTAAAAACACAGTGAAATGCATTTTTAAATATAAAAGGTGCTCTAAAGAACCACAAAACATTCAATGGCTGGTTCATTAAAGAATCTTTTCTTGCGAATTAGATGTTTCATCTTTTAGAGCGAAGAACGTTTATAAAGTTCCACATAATGTGAAGGCTCTATACCAGTGATTTGCTCTCCTAGAACCAAGCCAAGAACTATTTAGGAACCTTCGTTTTTAAGAATGTGTGACAGTCTGAGCAGCATCACTGCTCCCTACATATCCTGAAGTGCTGTATAAGTTCTGAATAACAAACCAATGTAAATACACACACACACACACACACTCACATACACACACATACACACTGTGTGTCCCCTGCCACCCCCATAGCCTGCAGTTGTGCCGTGTCGGTCTTTGACTGTGGCAGTGGCCGGCTCATGTTTATGCATGGCCAGGGTCCTGGAGCTGCTCAGGAAGGGCACACGCTGAGCTCCACATGCAGCACAACTCCCACTGTTATTCCTGCATCGCTTATACACACACACAAGCCAACGTCTCTAAATGGATGTGAATGAGCAGCTATTAGCAGAATAACATATGAAGAAATCATGACGTTTATACATTTTAATGTGTCAGTGTCAGATGACTGGAAAGAGCAGTTTAATGGTCTGAGACTCTCAGGAAAAACCTGAAAACGTTTCTATTGTACCTGAACATACTGGTCATACTGACCAGCTACTGACATGATGATACTCTGCTGAAACAGTGTGTTGATGGGCTAAGTTGGGAAGTGTTTTCACCTTATCAGCACTTAGGCTTTGCTCAGTAATTCTCAGAGCACTTAAGTTACTTTCATTTGACAGTCATTTCAGAGAGACGCAGCAAGCTTTCATTATGTATCTAGTCTTTTGAGAGGAGCAATTTAGGGAACAAATGAATAATGAAATGAACAATTAAGGACAGAGGGAGAGAGAATGAGAGAGGGAAATGTCAGTGGGTGCACCCACCTAATCAGAGCCTGCATCTGCACCTAGGCTGCTTCGTTAGGAACAATTAGGCTGCAATAATGGAGAGATAGACAGTGGACAGACTCTATGTGCCCTGCCTAGCAATGTCAGTGTGTGTGTGTGTGTGTGTGTGTGTGTGTGTGTGTGTGTGTGTGTGTGTGTGTGTGTGTGTGTGGGCGTTGGATGTTGTTCAAGTAAGCACTAGTGTTTACTGCATGTGTAAGTTGACACTGGATTAAACTGCTAAATATTTGCAATACTGTATCCGCTGTTTATGTCCACTGTCTGTCAAAATGGAAGCATGGACTTTACTGTAACGTCACTTATTTATGCTTTATACCGCCTCTTTTCTCTTCTGTCAGTAAATTATACTGCACTGTATGTTTGATATATTCCAAAACTTGCTATAAATATAATGTACTTATTTTAATATGTAACTTTGTTGTATGCAGTGTCACATACATCAAACAACCAGCTGATTTGCATATTTAAAAAAATGTAAAAGATACAAACCCCTTTTCCAGCAAAGTTGAAATATTTTCCAAAATGCAATAAAAACAAAAATCTGTGATATGTTAATTAATGTGAACCTTTATTTAATTGACAAATGAACAAAGAAAATATTATCTTATATATTATTGTAATAAATTATTATTATTATTATTATTATTATTATTATTATTTTACTGAGAAACGTAATTGTGTTTTGTAAATGTACACAATTTTAATATTTGATGCTACAACACACTCAACAAGTTGAAACAGAGGCATGTTTACCACCATTGTGTCATGTTTCCTTTGAATAACACTGTTTAATGTTTTGGAACTGAGGAGACTAATTGTAAATTATGTCTATTCTTGCTTGATTTAACACTTCAGCTGCTCAACAGTCCGTGGTGGGCATTGTCTGATTCTCCACTTCATGGTGCACCATTATAATGGCAACACTGTTACAACAGAGGTTACATTTCATTGTGGTGCACCTTGTGGGATGGTGTGTGTTCATGATGACAAATAGTCACTTTCACCTTTTTAACTGAAGTGTTTAAATCCTCTAAAAGCTGCCTCCTAAAAAGTTACACCAAGTTGTTTTGAATATTATGCTTGATAGTCACGACATAAGCCATGTTAACATGCAAAGATTTTCTCCAATCTTAGGGAATTCATTCCAATTGTGACTGAACTGTTCACACACACAGAAATTGTGCATGAAATCACATGTGCATGAGTCCTGTCAGAGAAGGAAACAAACACCTCATGTTTGTTCAGTTTTTTTATCTCCATCTGTGTTTTTAAGTGTAAATTTATGGCAGGCTCAGCAAAACGTACTCCAAATGTTCTTATTGAACAGGAGGTGAGAGTTTTCACAACAACATTCTGTGACACATTAGCTGAATGCCAATCCCACCCCTAATGACAGCAAAGCTCTGGAAGTAAGTGTGCTGAAAAGTCTGATGGGAACGAGCAGTGCCACAGGAGCTTGCAAATTTGAGTGAAATTCTATTAAAAAAATAATTTAAAAGTCAAACTTATTTTAGATTAGGTTAGAAATTTCATTTGGGTTGACCTCAGCCGTTTTACGTTATTCTGACTTGAGATATTTACATGAATGTTTGCTATTCCAGTTGAGCTATTAGTCCAGTTTTTAGTAGATTAAGATAGGATAAGAACTTTAATAATCCTGAGGGAAATTCCTGTGCCTTTTACATGCCCAGGGCAACAAAGATACAAACAGAGTGGAAACAAAAACACTGTAGTAAAGAAAAATGTAAAAATGACAAAAAATAAAACAACTGGATGAAGTGCAGATACAGTACAGTTTAATGTATAAACTCTGTGTAAGTATGTACATTTATGGTATAAAAATGGCTAATACCACAATAAATAAGGAACAAGAACATATGGAATGTTGTAGCTGTTACTAAATGTCCCTCAGTCTGATGCCACCAGTAGAAAAGAGCTCCTGTAGCGCTCAGTTCGGTACCTATAGGCATATTATATTATATTATTTTCATGGTTTCGTGGTAGCTTTGCTATATAACTTCTGGCCTAAAACATATTTTAAGAGCCATTCATGGAATGCAGCATGCTGGTCTTTGTAAGGCAACATATGTTCCAACACACCCATTCATTTTTTCAGATTTACAAGTATTTTACCCTCATTATCACATATAAACTTCAATAAACCTGCACAGACTCAGTGGTAGTGGGCATGGTTTCTATTATATTTACTGTAAAGAAATCAGAGTCAGTAAATTTCTTTACAATGAGCAATTTCACATTAAACAACTCTAACAACCATTGTTTACATCTCATTGTCTGGATTATGCATGAAAAAAATGAGGAATTCTTATTTAACTGGCACTAGTTGTATTCCGTCAGAACTGCTTCATTCATTCTTCTATTAAGAACTTGACTGTATTTTACTAACACTGTAATGTTATCAGGAATTATTATTAATTATTAGGTCATTAATAAACAGGGATTCAGGCACAAAATTTAAAATCAGGTGAAACTAAGACCAGCAAATACAACGAACAGCTATAACAGCCTCTACTGTGATCTCAGCCTTAAAGGCTACAATTACTATTCTCAAAATGTGAGCATCAGAGCCTGGCACAGTAACCCAGAGAGTGGAGCCTTCTCCCTCCTCTCGCTCTCACTATACACCGTATAATCAAGCCAGCACTATTACAACCCAGCACTACTGACATTTCAGAGATACAGTGGGGTCAGAAAGGACTGTCTGAGAGAGAGAGAGAGAGAGAGAGAGAGAGAGAGAGAGAGAGTAAGAAAGAAGGAGAGAGAATTTTGAACATAACCAATGGGGTCAAAGGTTGGAGTGGATAATGAGACCCAAAAAGAACAAAACCTTCTGCTGGGCCACTGCAAAAAGAAGATAAAAAAACTTAAAAGGTTGATCCCCCCCCCTCCCCCCGCTATCACTCTCTTGTCCTTCCTTCTCCTTCATATCCTTTATATCCTCTTTTGCTCTGTCTCTGCATGAACCTAACGGCTTTTATGTGTGGTGTGTAAGGTTAGGAGAAAATGCCCTGCTGAAGTCTATTGTGGGTGCACTGGGGCTTCAGACAATTGATCTGCACAGAGAAAAAAAAAACATTATGAGTCTTAACAGCTGTTAAAAATGGGAAAAAGCTTGGAAAATAAAACTGTCATGTTTAATGTGACAATCCAAGTCAAGTCAAGTCGGCTTTTATTGTCATTTCAACCATATACAGTTCACACAGTACACGGTGAAACAAAACAACGTTCCTCCAGGACCATGGTGCTACATGAAGCACAGGACCACAAACACTACACAACTAACAACATAAAGTGCATTGTTTTCTTAAATGGCAGTTACTTAAATGCCAATATGTTGACCTAATTGGATATTTAATTTTTGTAGATTTAGTCCCCATCCTGTCCATGAAAACATTCAAACTGTGTTTTCACTGGTGAAATGTTGACATCTTGCTCTAGCAGAGGGAGTAAAGTGATTAAAACAAATTATTCCAGGTCACACAGGGCCATGTTAAGGCCAAGCATTGCTGCAGTAATGTATTTCCCAGTTTAAACATAACTCAAGCACAATAAGCCCATGACCTACAGCGTTAAGCAAGGTCAGAGTCAAACGGCTCTTTTCGCAAGGCCATGCAGAAGATGGTTCCCTGTGATATGACTACAATACAATTACTTTCCATTAGCTTTAAGAGTACCGGTTCCACAGAACTGCTAACTGTTTCTTACGCTGCGCCATCGCCTGCCTGTCGTTGTCAGAGAAGAGGACACATGATTTCATCAACTGCAAGCAAATACAGACAGTGTACTGATGACTTGTCTTTGGTAATTGAACAGTGGAAAAATCCTCATGATAATTATACAGATGTTGCTGACCTCGCTCATGCCTCCGTTTATCTCACCTTCCTGTTGTTGTGATCATTCAAACAGACAAGAAAACCTGCTAAGATTAGATCAGAAATGAGGCCTGATGGACAAATGATGGATAGCTGAATGACTAGGAGAGACAGAGCACACAGATCGAACATAGCAGTTGGCGAAAAAAAAGGGCAAGGCCAAGGGGGAAAAAAAAACAGAAAGAAAAATACCCAGAGTGCATTCCAACCAGTCGCTGTAAAAAGGGAGTTCCTTATATTTTTAATAATGTACTCTTTTCAGTAAGAAGTAGGTTATGGATCTTTTTATGTGATCTATTCTTTTGGTATAACTAGAATGACCAGTGCGATAATTAAACGTGAATATTAGTAATATTATCAATTTTAAGTTGTTATTACTAATTACTAATATTAATATTAGTAATGACAAGAGTTTCGTATTTTGGGGCAGTGGTGGTGTAACTTGCAGATTAAAATCCCAGACCAGTACAAGTACCACTGAGGTACCATGAAAAAGGTCCTCTCCCCAAGCACTGCTCCCTGGGCGCTGCCCACGTCAGCTGCCCACTGTTCCTACACGAATGGGTTAAATGCAGAGGTCACATTTGGTTATGGTGCACTGTGCACTGTGCTGTGGTGTGTTCACAATGACAATCACTCACTTCTTTAATAAAAAAATTAATTAAAACTGGCAATTGTAATTTGCTTGTTTACACACTTTTGCTATGTCTCAAATAAGTTGTGGCTTTCAATAGAAGCCGTCCCAGTCACTAGTATCCAACATAAATCTCAGTGTTTCTGTTAGGCTACCTGTTTGGTTGTTGTGGGCCACTCACACATGATTTATGCCACTGTATCATTGTAACTGTTCTACAGTGACAAAACACAAGGTTTTGATGCCTGCTTTTTGGCATTCCTTATACTTTTTAGAGGATTACTGACTTTACTTTGTAGATGAGTGCTTTAATACAACAACAGCAAGAGATAGAAATCCATGCACAGCTAAGGGAATGGAAAATCAGCATTAAAAATGATACATGTACAGTAAATAAATGTTGAAAAATGAAACTAACTTTTTACAAGAACCCAAGATCTTCAATATCCTAATTTCATCATGATTACATTAATAACTTACTAGTCTATAAAATCAGCATGTCATATCCATGTAGCTAAGACTAAAAACTCCATGGTTTACCTAAAAACTCGTCCCAGCAAACTGCAATTTCGAAAGTCTGCTCATTATTTAAAAGATAAGCCTGGTATTAAAAAATAAATAGAGTTTACACAAAAGGAAATAAAACATGTTTATTTGTTTGGCTCCATTTTGGTCAGTATAGCTGAGGTGCTGAGAATAAAGTGGAAAACACTGAGATAACAGGCTGGCCAACTGGCTTAAATATTTTATTAGGTTGTGAAATGTTCTCATAAATTGATACAAAGTGGTTTCACTCTAAAATATCTCGATGGAGCACAAGGTTCACCTGCCAGCACATGAAATGAACAAAAGCTTGGTGATGAGTTCAGTAAACCAGTATAATGACAAAGAACTAAACAAAGAATAAAGTTTTGAACTTCCTATCGTGTTTCATATCATCACTGAGCTATCAGACTTCTTTGTCTCCGTATCTTATAACCAGCATATCTGAACAGTCTTTTGAGCATCGCAAATGAAAAGTGACTTAAGTGCTAATAGCTAACATTATAATAACATTACTACTAGTACTACTAATACTACTAGTGCTGTATATAGTTTTTACAGAGATGGTTTGGTGAATGTTTTTGTAATTTTTTAAAAATGTATTACATTTTCTTCTACAGTCTTTTGCAAATAAAAAACTACATCCCATGGAATTTTTCCCACATATTTGAAATACGAAAGCATGTAAGCACATATGCCATAAGCACTGATTTACCCCCTAAATAATGACAGTAACTGGGTTTTAAGATAAGATAAGATAAGATAAGATAAGATAAGATAAGATAACCCTTTATTTTAAAAAACTATACAGCACAATAAGATAAAAAGTAAACTTTACAAAAAATATAAATAGATATTAGTGTAAGAAAAAAACAGAAAAATATTGCACCATGGAGAATATTACACAGAAAAATATTGCATTGAATATTGCACTGAATATTGAATATTGCATGGTAAAGAAATAAGAAACGGTTTTGCAACTTTCACTGATAACAGTCCGGAATGATACTTTACATCTTTGACACAGAGAGCTCAACATATGTTTTTCCTAAAAACATGCCGAAACGTGGATTTATCTAACCAATGCATGCATCCACTGACTTTTGGGCCATCTGAGATGAACTAAGGACCAGAGAACTTAACAAAAGTTCTGCACAGAACTGATGCATGTGGTGGACTGTAAAATGACAATGAAATTCCAAACACTGTGGAGCCCACGTAGCAACATATATCACAATAGCAGAATGATTTCTCTTTCTCCTGCAGTTCCTTCTGAGGGCTCAAAGGTCAAAGACAAGCAAGAGTGGTTTGTGGCCTCGCTTTGCATAAACTTTTCTCCATGTTCCCTGAATCTTCTCACAATGTTATGTAAAATTGATGGTGAAAGATCTAAATTCTTTGCAATGTTGCATTGAGAAATTGATTGAAATATTTGCTCTCTGGCGCTCAGATGCATCACTGCATGTCATGTACCATCATAGTTAACATTACACTTGCTTTGATGGCTGCAGGCACCTTTCATTAACTAGTAGCTGCTTTAAACATGGCTAAAGTGCCTAAAGCTAATCAGTCTAAAAAGTGGGGGTATTTCACACAAAAATTATGTGAAACAATAATTTCAGAACAACTGCATGTAAAGGGGGAAAATATTAGTGTTTCCTCAGTTTAGTAATGTGGCTACTAAGCATAGCTAGCGAAATAGGCTAGACACTTTTGTGAGCAGAGATTTGGCGAGTGTGATAAGCACAATAGCCTTAGTCATAAACTGATAATCCTGATTAATGTGCAAAATATTTCTGGTAGATGGACATACTGTGTAAAGAAAAAGTAACAGTGAAAAATGTGAAAATGTGAAACTTATTAAGTGACTGTCTCACTAGCATTTTTTTGGGGGGGGTTGCTGTAAAGATTACAACTTACTATTTTGGTTGGAATAATGTTTGGCATGTTACTGTTGTCTTTGGCCACACAAAAACTATATATGGTCTCCACAACTAACAAATGATTTGTAAAATATTTTACATTATTTGTAAATTATTGTAGTTGTGTTTTTTTTTAATCATTTATCATGTCAATTTATTATTAAGTGTTTTGTTCTTATCTGTATTTATCTCAATTTATTGTGTTAATATGTTTCATTTATTTTTGTTTCTTTTAAATATCAGTTCAGGCACTATTTAGGCACCAGCACTGCTTTAAAAGTATTGTTTATGAATAAATAAATAAATAGAATTTTCAAAAATCCCACCCAATCCACTTTTAACACTAATTCTATATAGCACCACTGTCATAGAACTTCTTTGGTGCAATACAGCCCTTGTTGCTAAGAGTGTATTCAGAGCCACATTTTCCATTTTTTACACGCACTGTGACCGAAGACAGGATGCCGTCAACAATGTGTTTAACATTCAGCTGAGAAAGCACAGAGACCAGTGACTGAATAAGAATTAAAACTCAATTCTTGAAGTGACTGTACTCACAGCCAATGAATCACCACTTACACAATACACCCTCATTCACACAAATCATCTGTTGCAGTACACAAAGCGATGAGCTGGTAAAGGTATGAGTGGCCTAATTCGACTGGGATGTCATAGTTAAAATATGTCTCAGCAGTCTCAGGTCAAAGGGAACATGCCCTTTTTTTTGTTTTCCTCTGCCTCCAGACACAACGGTGCATCTTCCTCGTTTTTTGTCTGATTGTAACACTGATTTTTGTGTAAATGCTTGGCACATAAACCCGGATTAATTATAGTCCTCTGGCCAATATTTATATGTTTCTACATCATTTCTTACTTCAGTGTATTTAGTCATTCACACTGGATGTCCTTGTCCCTTTGGCACAATATCTGTCATACATAAATCAGCGCTGATGAGAAGCTGCATGTGCTAGTGTCATAATTTATGGCCTTGACTAGTCTGTCATGGCATTGGGATTGCGTGGCGAAGGTTATTAATGCTGCGCAGTGGACACATACATCATTAGGCAGCCATCACCGAGGACACTGGGGATAGGCTGCTTCTAAACTCTGAGCTAATAAGAACATGAGCGGGAGACAGCCTGCTGGCTGTAAAGGGAAAACAAAAGAAAGGTAGTGGGGGAAAAAAAAACAGACCGGAGGTGGATGAAGAATGAAAGGAATTTGAGAACAAGTCCAGATGCATGTTCTGAAAGTTTTTTTGTCTATAGGCTATAGGCGGAAGTGCTGACTCAGTGTTGGCAGGAAATGGCTTTTTTTACCCTCTGAGTTTACAATGTACTTTATGGCTGCTTTAGATGAAGGCAAATATACCATAAAGAACTCAGCTTCATTGTTGAAAGGTCAATAAAGAGCATGCTTTTCATAATGCAGGTGCCCTAGATAAGATCATCTTCCCTTTTTATTAGGTAAACTGTCACTTGTCATGGTAATTTCATGACACATAGCACTGTACAAAAGTCTTAGGCTCCTATGTTAGTAGTTCAAAGCCATTTATCCGAGCAGTGAGCAGCAAAAACACATCTATCAACAATTAGAATCAATGCAAACGAACAGGAAAACGAATGAAGATTTGTGTGTAAACACTAGTTGTAGGTGTGTGAGCTGTTAGAAGACACAGGTTTCTCCTCCATTCCTCCAGTCACTGCATGGATGTGTGTGAAGCTCCATCAGTGCCTGGTTTCATCTAATGAAGGACTGATTGAGCCCAAACCAGCAATTTGATGGAAGCTACAGTAATACTCCATAAGGGGAACTCTGGAAATGGTTATACCAACACACTGCAACACATTGCCCAGATACAGAGCTTTAAAAATCATTTTCTCAGGTGTCTAAAACTTTTGCACAGTACTGTACTTGATTGCAGTCGTTTGATTGTCGTAAACATGAGAAAGTCCCTGATGATGTCTTTCTTCTTGCTTCTCCTCCAGGAACTGTGTGTGGCTGATATTATGCAGTGTTAATTGCTGCGTGACTGCTGCAAAGTGAGCCACATATCATCCTGTTTCACATAAACAGTTTCCACAAAGGCCATAAACACAGCAAGGCAAAGAGTTTATATACTCACGCCCGGCCCCACAGTTTATCTTGCGGACAGGCTGCATGGATGTACGTATTTGCAGATTGATGGTGCACCCTCAGCATCATTTTATGGGCTTCGTCCAAGTCTGTTGGAGGAATGAATCAGTGGGGTCCATGTGCAATCATTTCACACTGAGCCACTGCCACAGCACCATGGAGAACGCAGCCTTTATCAAGCATGCTGCGAGATGGATGGCGATGAGGCCACACTCACACTTGTGAAATCCAGGATCTCAAGTTGTGGATTTTGACAAAGTGGATTTACACCTGCTATGAACAGAGCGTTGATAGGGGGAACTAACATAACATCACTGTCCATAGAAAACCACTTATCTTCATTTTTTTGGTTTTTGGTTTTAATTTTTTTTCCATGAACACAGCAGCTGCCTTTACATTGTATGAAACTTCCATGATAAACAGACCAATAGAAACGTTCCAAAATCACTTCTTCTCCTATTAACTTCCATTAGAAGTGAGGAACGTTTTTGCTTCTCCTGTCAAGTTACAATCTTGGAGATGCTTGTTTTTTTCTTGCACAGTGACGATATAAGACCAGCAGGTTTGCTAATAGGACATTGCCCTTGGGACCTGAAGGTAACAGGTTCAAGTCCCACCCCGGGCACCTCTGATGTACCCTTGAGCAAGGTACCGTCCCACTACACTGCTCCCCAGGTGCTTTTAGTAGCTACCCGCTGCTCCACGTGTGCACATGTGATGGGTTAAATGCAGGGGTCACATTTCGTTGTGGTGCTTGAGTGTGTTCACAATAGTCACTTTCACTTCGGTTTCACTTTCAACATGGTATCCTAGTGGTTAGTGATGTTCCCATGTGATCAGAGGGATGCAAGTCCCAGCCCAGGTACCACTGTGGTACCCTTGAGCACGGTACCACACTCCCCGGGTGCAACTGATCCACGTGTGGATGGGTTAAATGCATAGGTCACATTTTGTTGTGGTGATGGGGTGTGTTCACAATAAGAAATAGGCACTTGAAGCCACATTTTACGGTCAGTAACAAAGGAGAGTCACCAAACGTTGTTGGTGTTGTTGGAATGTTAACTGCTCAACCTAAATATGTTAGGCATTCAGCTTCACCTCAGAGTGATCGGAGTTTTATGATGGTGTGTGTGCATGTGTTGAGTAAGCAGACGGATAAATTCTGCATCCTTGTTAGGTTATTTAAATGAGCTGTACAGACAAATAGACACACTGCAGGCTTGCACTGTGTGTGCATGGGTGTGAATGTATTGGGGGAGCTAGCCAGAGTAAACGTGAGCTCTGCTGTTGCCTCTGCTTCACTTCACAAACACTCCTGCCCTCCATGTTCGGAATACTAATGGCGCCCTGCCGCTCTGGAACAGTAAAGGGCAACGCGGTATTAATCATGGCCTAGCACCTTCCCCACCAAGGCCTGTACAACACCACACAGCCTCCAGAAAGCAGCACAGGCAACTGGGTGGAAGCGTTTTACCTGTCCTTGCCCCACGTCTAAGAGAAATACCTCAGACCAACCTCAGGGAAATGCCAGGCACAGAACCACAGGTTTTTCCAGAGCAGGCCTATTCCTGGACTGACAAAAGGTGAAATAGAGGTCGAAACTACTTTAAAAGTACAGAACTAGGTTTAATCTGTGGCTAGGACATTTGCTTGGAGCAACTCAAAGAGGTTAAATGGAGGATGAAACTGCTACAGAATCTGTAATCTTAGCCACAGATGCTTTTCAGCAACATCTGATGTACAGCACTGTGCAAAATTCTTAGCCCCCTGAAAAAATGACCATTAAAAGCTGTTTTTCTGGGCAGTGAGTGTTTTTGTTTCCTCAAAAACAGTAATATTAGAATAATTGCAACAAACAGTAAAAGAGTAAACAGTGTCTGTGTGTTGGTTTGACCAGTCCCAGAGCTCTTTTAGTGGACGCCGAGTGTTACTTCAGTTTCCATCAAATCTGTGGTTTGGGCTCAATCAGTCCTTCATTAGATGAAACCAGGTGCTGATGGAGCTTCACACACGTCCATGCAGTGACTG
>JBBPDA010000126.1:7219275-7241157 GCA_037974385.1 Arnoldichthys spilopterus | reverse complement strand
AGTGCTTCGAGAGGCTCGTCATGAGGCATGTCAAGACCCTGCTGCCTCCTTCACTGGATCCCCTTCAGTTCGCGTACGGCTGGAACAGCTCAACAGACAATGCGATAGCCACCACCCTTCATCTTCAAAAGCTGAAGCTGAACCAGAACTGTACCTTTCAACAGAACAAATGGTCTAAAGCACACTAGCAAATACAAGGTATGGCTCAAAAAGAAAGGAAAGGAGTGTTTTTTGAGCCCCAGTGAACTGTGTGGGATTTAAAAAGTGCAGTACATGCAAGAAAACCCTTAGACGTGATCTCAAATTAAAAGATTTGCATGGAAGAGTGGTCAAAAAGCTACTATTTACTGTTCAAGTGCGTTACCTTTTTCTGCAGACACTTTTAATATGTCAATATTTCAATGGGGTGTACATATTGTTTTGCATAACTGTACAAACTGTAATACAAAGATAATATTAGAAGAAAAAAAATTACAATAGTATGAGCAAATGTTATTAGAAACCTAGTCGAGTAATTACTTTGACTTCCTTCTTTATTGAAGACAGCACGTCCAAGCACAGCTAAGCTAAGGAGAAAAGTAGATAGAGCTAAGCTATAGAACTAAAGAGCTATAAAGCAGCTAAAGGCCTAAGAACAACACAGATCAACCACACCATTAAAATCACTCAAGTGAATAACATTGATTATCTCATTATCTCAGCACAATGGCACCTGTCGAGGGTTGGGATTTATTATACAGCAAGTGAACAATCAGTTCTTGACATTTTAGAGTGTTGGAAGTAATGAAGTGTTGTAAGTCGGAAAATGGGCAGGCGTAAGAATCTGAGCCTCCAAACTGTAATGGGTAGATGACTGGGACAGAGCATGTACAAAAATGACAACCTCGATTGTTTGATCTTGCAGAAGTGCTAAGCACAAGGTGCTGCAGAAGTGAATGCTGGTTTTGACAGAAGGGGGTCTGAACAAACAGTGCACCACAGTTAGCAGCATGAGGGGGACCTACAAAATATTGGGCAGGTGGTTTTAATGTTATGGCTGATTGGCGTATAATGCGTGTTATTCTGGAACAAGACTAACATGAAAACGCCATGCTTATTTAGAAAGGAAGTCGGCTAACTGCTTCTCTACATGTTTACTCAGACTGGAATGTTGAGTTGCATAACACGGGTCTTGAGGCACAGTTGGTATAGTGAACTAAGGATGGCGGATCAATACTGAAATGTCAATGTTTCTGATCCTGATGTTTCTTTTTGAAAATCAATCTACACATATAAATAATCAAGCAGCAGTTTCCATAAATGGGCTTTGGGGATGTATATGGCTGAGTGCAAATGTGCATACTATGCCAAACTGTATTAAAAAGCAGGGAAATGTGGTTTCCCATATTATGAACATCTTGTAACATAAACTATATTCAAGTGTGATGAAAGTGAGGCTGGACAGAAAGATCAACAATAATAATAGCCTCTGAGAGAACCTTCCATTACCAACACACCTATCCAGGGTTTTGCTGTGATCAAGTACATAAGACATCAGAATTCCATGTGTCTCCATCTCTTCCTGGGCAGCAGGACTGTCTGACCTGCCATCAACTACAAAATAATGCAATAGCCAAACCAAAGATCTAAATAGTAGTCAAGGATCCTTGAACCCGGACTAGAACCTTTTTTCAAGTAAAGGTCTAAAGTAAAGGTTATGCCCCTCATCTAATTCAGAGGAGGAATATTAAGGCCCTGCTTGGTGAAAATGAGCATGGGGTGGATGGTGGAAAGGAAATCTAAAACAATTACCTTTCAAATGATTGGTAAAGGTAGTATGTGTCTCTCTACATGTAAAGGGTTCAACCAAGTTCAGGAAAACCAGTTGTGAGAACACTGAAGAGCCAAGTTCTAGATGTTTGCTTGGAACTTACATATCTTTCTCTAAACCAGAACCGTGGGAACATTTTTTTAACAACAACAACAACAAAGAAATGAAATTCTCAGGTTTTACACTACAAGAGGAGAGCGAGCAGTCCTGTGCTCTCAGCTGGACAGCCAGGCACGGCTAATTTAGTTGCTACTTACAGGGCTGGATTTTGGGCCCTGGGTTCAGATAGGCAGCTTCCATCTGTGTGGAATACTAAAGCCCCGATGTTGCTGTTGCTGCTCCGCTCCACCAGTCATCACACATTCTGACCATGCTCCCACGCTGCTCTGCTTGTTGCAGGGAAACGCTACAGGGCTGCCCGCTGCTCACATCCACAAGCAGAGCAGAATTTAAGGCGTTTTTTTGCTCAGGTTGTTTGTGTTTGTTTTTTTTTTCTGAAACACATCTCGACTCTCCTTTATTTAAGAGAAGGTAAATCGAACACACAGTCCTTTCCTTTCAAAGCCTATCCAATAACACACCTTCATTTTCCCGATTTCGCAGAAAGACGTTGACCTTAACACGGCTCATGTTTTTAGTGAAAGCTGGCCAGCTCAAGCGTCCTAATCCTAATGCCCCTAAAATCCCCCCTGCGAAAAGCATTAAATTCCAGGTGCTTCCAAAATCTAATTTCCCCTTTGCTCCCGCACACCATGCATATGGCAATTTCAATTGCTCTCGCCAAGGAATATAATTACGTCCCAGTTGTATGTTTATGCATGACTTGGCTTATTCTCTCTCTCTTTCTGTGTGGCGGATAGTTCTCATTGAATATTAACAGGAGTTCTTTGAAGGGAAGCCAAGGAGATGTCTTCAAGGATGCAATCAGCAAGGCTGGATGAATGGTACAGCGGACAAATGAGTCCCGATACTTTAAGTTACATAACACGGGCTGTGTGGGCAACACCAATACATCACTGTTTGCAGCATAGAGCTATAAAAATTTAACACTCCACTCGATAAAGCAGCACCTAATGCCACTACGAGGCAAAAGCACGCATGACAAAATGTTCTCCATCTGTTTGTAGGGAATGTGCAAGAATCATGTTTCAGAGGTTTCTATTTTCAGCCGTATCGACCCAGCCTAAAGCGCGCGATCAGAAACATAAATCACCCTTGAAAGAAACAGAATAGCAATGAGCGCAAGCAACAAAGCAGCCTCGCAGACTCAGGTCTGATAATGCTGCTGGCTTAAACAAGATGTCACCAGGCCTGTCTTGTTAACTGACAAGGCCCCTGTTCTTTCTCCTCAGAGTTCATCCATCTTTCTTTTTCTTTTTCTTTTTTTTTTGCGTGTGAGAAAGCTACAGGGACTCATCCCAGCTCAGGACCCCCTTGGTTGATGTTCATGTGTCAGATGTTTGAAGTGATATTCCTGTGATTCCCCCCATGATTCCCAACCAAATCCTCTTCGGTCCCAAGAGCAGAAAAACAAGCAGACCTTCGCTTGACTTCGCAGGAGACTGCAGTGGCTTGACCACACGTGGCTCTCTACAGTTGACATAATGATTGATGAACCCACGTCCCATCAACTTCATTTTAGTCACCACTTATAGCATTAGCTTCTTTAGACACACTGCGCTATGCTCCCATGATCCCATGTTGTTGCAGGGGGATATGGGGATTAAAGGCTAAACAGTCAAAGTGGCCAGAACAAACAACATTGATTCTCATATAGACACGGCCATACCCCAAAGACTCACAAGAACTATTACTTTGCCAGTCATTACTACCACAATAGTAGCTGACTGCATACTGACTTTGGGACAGTGTCTTTAGCCCTGGAATGATGATTTCAGTTTGTTTTTTTTTGCAGGCATGACAGTGCAGTTGGCTCAGAAAGACGTGGCTGCGGAAAAGGGGGGGGTGTTTATGACCTTGTGAGCGTGCCCCCTGCAGCAGGCGATGCAGCGCTAGGAGCAGCCGGACCTTTCCCACGCCTTCCCCTGATCCCTCACACCCCAACACAAACACAGCTTACTGAAGCAGGACGTGCTGCACTACCAGAAAGCCGATCTCTCTAACTCACTACCAAAGTTATGATTTAATTCATGCCGGTTTAGCCATTTTTGGAGGTTAAAACTTGCAAGGAATGCTTGGTTTCAGATCCAAGAAAGGATTACAGCTCTTGTTTGGCGATTTCCTTTCTGCTTGTCTTGTTTTCCCCTCCAGCTGTGACCCTTTTCAATTCCCAGTCATGTTAGCACTCATGTTTGGCTTTTAGTTGAGAGAAAGAGGGAGTGCTACTAAATGTCACCACGAACAACAGGCACAACAGGATGCTGAGTGTCAAATGAATCATGTATCAGAGAGAAAGAGAGAGCGAGAGAGAGAAAGTGTAATGAAAAAAAAAGAGTAAATTCAAATCATTCAAACCAATCAAGGATTCCAACCAAAGTTTGTAAAAGAAGAGCAGACCGTCCCTTAATACCACAGGATAAACAGCTGCAGCTGCCCGCCGATCGAACAGTTGGGCTTTCGAATGTGGCATCAAATGAGCTTTGAATTGCAGTGGTGGTCTAGTGGTTTGGACCATGCCCTTCTGAACAGAGTGTTGCAGTTTCAAGTTCCGGCCCAGGCACCACTGAGATTCCATCCCACTACACTGCTCCCTGGATGCTGTTAATTGCTGCCTTATGCTACACGTGTGCATATGTGATGGGTTAAATGCTGAGGTCACATTTTGTTGTGGTGAACTGTGTGCAATTGAGTGTGTTCACAATGACAAAATAAGTCACTTACACTTTACTTTCATAATTTGGTGTTTTTTATGTTTCAGAACTGGATTAAAGTGCCACTTTCCAATTTCACAATGGAGGAACAACTGGGTCGACCTTGGCCCTGCTCATCATTTATTGCATTGGTTGCATTCAACATCAGCCAATGGTACAGTTTTGGAAAAAAATATGTTAATGCACTGGAGTCACCAACGGTGCACATGAAGATTTCTGTAGAACCATCAGGTATGCCCGTGGTCGTCTACACAACCTACTCCTGTTTATCATTGATATTAATAGGGAAGTGCTTAATTTAGATAAGGTCATAGTGTCTGGTGAAATTCTGAGGTTTAGTTCTGCATCATAGCATATTGTATAGTTTGGTTTGGGTTGCATTATCACCAACAGAACTGCACCAGATGATGCAATTTGAGACGCCTCTCTTCAGGGGTCTTGGGGTGATCATTCTGGTGCGGGCCTGGGTTCGATAACTGCATTCTGAGCTATGCAAATAAACTAACCTAAGAGCTTTAACACACTACGGTTCAATCCAGGTGGATTGAAAGCTGTAGATGAAAAAAAAGAACTAAAACACTTTCGGCGGAGTACAATATTTCACTATTCCCACTCTCCCGTGTTTAAAATGTCATTCCTCTCTTGTCTCAGCCCCCCCTTACTCCGGGGCTGGCTCTTTCAGATAGTACAGTCAGATTTACAGCAGGCATTAAGTGCCCGCTGATTAAAACACAGTCAGCCTCTTCACTAATACAAAAGGCAGGCAGCTCTATTAGCGGGCAACTAATCTACTGGGGATCGCGCAGGCCCGGGCTTCAGTGCACAGGAGAGCCACTGCAGGAGAGAGATAAAAGGCCCACTGTTGGCCTCCTTGCTTCGCTCTGTAGCTGACTCATCACAGTCCCGCTGATAAAACATGCACATGAACTTCTACAGTTCTTCTCACATTCTGCAACGAGACTCGAGCAGGCTGCGATTCTGACAAAATCAAAAGCAGGTTGAACAAATTCTGGACTGTAACAGAATGTCTAACACGTTTCCAGGGAGATGTAAAAGCCTGACTTGAACAGAGTGGACATGTCCAGTGTGACTGTGGATGGGCCATAGATTTAAAATGTGAGGAATTAAATTGCCTCAATTTCAAGAGGGATGAACTGGAAGGAAAAAAATGAGAAAAGTCGAACACGAGTTTCTCCTTGACTGTTCAAAGAAAAGTACAGTTGTAGGACATATTATTATTCCGTCACTTGCTATCTAGGTTCTTCCCGGGAGACTGCTAATTACAATCTGAGCTACATGAGTACTCATGAGCAGCAAAAATATTCGGGACATGTAGAACTGTTTAAGTGAGTGATTACAGCACACAGTGTACCACAACGAAATGTGACCTCTGCACTTAACCCATCCATGTAGGAGAAGTGGGCATTTGACATGGGCAGCACCCGGTAAGCAGTGCTTGGGGGGTGGTACCTTGCTCACGGGCACCTCAGTGGTACATTTACTGGTCTGGAATTTGAACCAGTGACCTTTTATACCATCTGCAAGTCCCTAAGCGTTACACTACCCCTGTTCCTGTGCACTATGGGCAACCAAGAAAATATGACAGTACCACTTGTGAAAAATAAGCATGCCAAAAATGTTGAAGTGATACCATAGAGAAACCAGCTCTGGTTTCCTAAAGAACCTTTCAATGCATGATTCCATTTTAAAGAACTAATTTTGAAAACGAGAATGCCGAATAAAAAGGGATAAGCCTGGATTGGGGTCTTATTCTGCATCAGATGGATTTGATTTGGTTTTTGCCATCCAAACATTTTAGAGAACAAGACAAGGGTTTTGTCAAATTTGTGCTGTAAATTTGCAAGGCTAAAGTTGGCTTCTTATTCAGTTTAGCCGTTCCACCTTAAAGTATGCATGAATGTAACTGCTGCACCATTTTTAGGCTCCTGAATGAAACGGTTAGACCGTTCAAGGAGGATTGGCCAAATCGAATAAGAAGCCAACTTCAGGTGGGTGCCAAAAAAGTAGCTGCTGTACCATTCAAGCTGGAACGGTCTGGGGTGTTGCTTTTGGTTTCTCAATTGGGTCCAACAGTGTTAAAACTAAACAAGCACATTTGATGGGTGGAATATTTCTTAATGCCATGGTATGTTGGTTTGACCATATATTGTGCATCCCACATTGACGTTTGGCATTGCACATGCTGACTCTAGACTTGCTGCTTGGCCATGAAAACCCAGTTCATGAAGGTCTTATGCTTATGTTGATTCCAGAAGCAGTTGAAGCTCTGTTGTGAGTGATGTAGCGGAGAAAAGGCACACTTTCACACACTTTTGGTTTGAATTGCCTAACTCTTCATGGCTGAGCTGTTTTTGGCCATAGACTCTTCCACTTCACAATAATAGCACTTGCAGATAACTTGCAGATTACTGACCTTTGGCAAAGGTGGCATCATATGACAAGGCCATGTTTAAAGTGCCTGAGCTCTTCAGTATGACCCATTCTACTGCCAGGGTTTGTTTACAAAGAAAGCGTGGCTATGTGCTTGATTTTATACACCTGTTAGCAATAGATGTATCAGAAAGATGTGAACTTATGCCATAGCTGTTTGGATGCATGGTTCCAAAAGGAACATTTAATCGATGTTGAACTTTTACTTTAGGTGGAGGTTCTTCGATTTTAGTTCTCATTTCACTAAATTGGTTCTTCTTCTTCTTTAAAAAAAAACAAACACTACCTAAAAAGGTTCTTGAGGAACCCACAAGTGATTGTTTTACAGCTAAAGACTTGCTTTGGCATCTTAATTTCTAAAATCTTAAAGATCAAAAGATCGGTTTCCTTCATTCACCAGTTACTGCATAGGTGATCATACAGTAAGAAAATTGCTGCTTTTCCCTAGCTCTTTCTCTCTCCCCCTCTTTCTTTCTTACGCTCTCTCTCGCTCTCTTACTCACACTCTCACCAACACTCATTGCGGAACAGCAAAGGCAAGAAAAATGACTCAGAATAACAGAATATCAGTCAGGAGTGTCTGGGGACTGCAGGAAAAAACCAGCTGAAATATTAATGTGAGAATGAAATATTGAGTCTCTCTTTAGTGAAAAGTTTGGGAGAGTGCATTGGCTTTTCTATATAAGAATGTTTGCCACTTAATAATACACCACCTGCACTCCAGAAAGGTCCTAAAAGACCCTAAAAGCTGTTTTCTACCACTGTTACAACACGTGTGCACTGTACACAAACACAAACAGTATATAAATGCACATGCACTGATCTACTTGGATCATAGTCAGAAAAGTACTTGTGTGCTTGGGCACATGCGAAGGAAGCACATATGTAATTGACTACAATAGACAGAATTATGGATTATTACAAACAGAATTATTAAAATACATGCAGGAGGAATCATCTTATATCAAGATAAACGTAAGATTTTTAATTTTGCATCTTATTTCTAGACATCCCATCAGCCGATCACTCGATGCTTCCGGCATTATGTCATGATACAAGTAGAATTATAGAATTTCACTTCATTAGATACAACAAATTATGTTCAAAATAAGCGGAATAATCTCATAATTTTCTTACAACAGTCTTATAGTAATATACGACTCCATTTCAGGTGATTTCACTTGCTTAGGTATCACTTTCTGCTGCGTAGAAAGAATAGTTGTAATAGTCTGATGCTGATCAGCAGCAGCGCTGGTGCTGTTCATGGTGAGATCTTTGCACGCCCACTTTAAGGCACGGAACTCCTGTTGGAGAGAGCCAAGAGTGGGCGGAAGAACAACGTGGGTTTACAGCTAGCAGAGCTTTAAATCAAACTCTGAACACTCTCTCATACACGCACACACATGCATCCTCCAACTGCCTCTTCAGATGGGGAGCTCCCTCGCACCTCCCCCCACCCCCTCAAAGTTTTTATCTCACCTGGCAAATGAGCCAAACAAAATGAATTGAGGCTGACGGGTTCCTCTGCCAACTGACAGGCTAACGTAATTGAACCTATCAATCAGATACCCTCTTGGTATTAGTGCACAAACACACACACACACACACACACACAGATGCATACTTGTGTGTACACACACTCACTAAAAGTAATCTCTTCATCAGTCATCAGCACTCCCTTTTCACCCCCTTTACCCCCCGAGGACACCTATTTGTTTTGGTCATGAAGTAAAAAATCAAAAATATCACCACGACGCAATTCTGCACGCTCAATACTTCACGCACACGTCCTAATCCCACCACACATCCATTAAAGAACAGGGAGAATGGCAGGGAAAAAAAACAAAAAGCTGGAGCGCCTTGCACTCGCTGGAGACAAAAGGGTTAACCCCATTACAACAAACCAATCAGGACGGAGAGCAGCACTGCAAAACCTCCGCAGTGAGAGAGGGAGACAGAAAGAGAGAGAGAGGGGGGACAGGGAGAGAGAGAGAAAGAGAAAAAGAGGGAGAAAGAGAGAGAGAGGGAGAAAGAGAGAAAGAGAGAGAGAGAGAGAGAGTAGGACTGAGGATGAGAGAGTGCAACAGCGTGCTCGGGTAGATGAGCCAAGCTCACACATCCACTGACACACACCACAGAGTGGAGCGTGTGTTTGTGTGTCTGAGAGAGAGAGAGAGAGAGAGAGAAAGAGAGAGAGAGAGAGAGAGAGAGAGAGAGAGAGAGGGAGAGAGAGAGAGAGAGAGAGAGAGAGAGGGTGTATTTGATTGTGTGAGAGAGAACGGGTAGAGGTAGAAAGCAGAAAAAGAAGGACAGTCAATGAAAGTGGGAGCACTGCTTCTATCTGCCTGTGTATTCTCATCTCCTTGGCGCGCTTGACAGTTCACGTGGACGAGGAAAAGACTCTGAATGTTTACACCTCCTCTGTTTAATGCTCCCCTCTTCAGGAGCAACTCTGGGAACCTCAGGGAATTGACCATACCGGTCCCTCAAGGAGCATATCAATATGTTTTCTCCAGCACAATCATCCGTTGATCACCTGGGAACCTGCAAGGTGGCTGTGAAGTGGGCACCTGCCGCAAGTCTCCATCCATAGAGGTAAGTTGGTGACATTAACAACCTTGACTATTAATCTCAACGGATGCTCGTCTTGATAATTAGCCATATCTTAAAAAGTCACTGGGTTCGGTACAAGCTGTCAACTGATATATTTAGCTGTTATTAGAGAAAGCACAGCACATGAGTTTAGGTTCCCATGGATACACCAGCTCTCCTTTCCAAGATAGAGGGGGGAAAAAGAAGTCACAGATGCAACCGAAGTCGTTCTCAGCAGCAAGCTGTTTGTCTGAATCTTATGTGATTTTGTGGTTCAGTGCTAAGCTCCTTGTTGTACACTAAAAAGCAAGTCTTCCTCAGCTCATAATACAGCAATCCACACTTTCAGCTAACCAATCTTCAGCCCTAAATTGGATTGCTTGTGTTCAGCTTCCAATTGTGTTCCCCACTGATCAAAGCCTGTAGTATCTGGGGCAAACTCTCTGTTCACACACTGAAATCTAATCCGAAATTAGAAATCCCCAAATCAACCTCAAACCTAATCCACCTTACATCACCGCTGAAAATGTCATAAGAATAGAAAATTAACAATGTCCTATTCTGGAGACCAAGACCGCAAACTGAACGAAATTCGCTCAGTGAGAGAGATACGTTGCTCCTCAGTTTTGAAGCATGTATTCCTTCCCTAAAAAGGACTTGGGTTTAGATTTGGAAGCTGTGCAACCTGTACAGTAAATGCAAGCTTCTGGTCCTTATCTTCTGCAGCTGTCTCTTCTCTTAACTTAACACAGACCATAATCAAATCCAGAGGCAATGCACTTCATCAGCCTGCAGTGGGAGCATGTTCGGCTAATGCACGGCAGCACTTACATGTGGAGGTCTGGTGACAGGCTTAATGCAGGCTGTTTTCTTCATCTAGGCTCTTCTGCTCTGTCTTCCTCTGGCAGGGTGCTGGGGGGATGGAGCTGAGGGGGATTGTGCTTTTAAGGCGCTGTATTGTCTGCACAAGCTCTGGTTCAATCCTTCAACGGACAACCGTCAAGGCAGGACCCGTGGCTAACGAACTCATCATTTACCTTCTGAATAGGTCAACCGACCTGTGAATTGAGCTACCGAATCTACTCATACGCTGGAACACGCCACTGTTTCCAGAATTCACAGTACCAAACGACGGTGTGTTCATTTTCGGACCGGTAGAGCACCATGGATTTACCTTTCATCACGGCAGTGGCAAAACCAGGACCGAAAGGTCTGGTAACAAGGGGCCTTGGAAGTGACCCCTCCATACAAACAGAACTGCTGACCTCACCAGTCCTGTGACCTTGGCTGTCTTGGTGGAGGCTTATGTAAATCAACAAAAGCAAATCAATGAGCATTTATCACCGAGGTTGGACCATAAAATCTTAATTATGGGAATACGGTGCAGCCGACAGAAAGGCACCTTGAGATGGAGCAGGGCTCTTTGAGTTCTATCAATGAGGAGCTGCACCTGAGGCTTTAACGGAGGCGGCTATTTTTGTCCCGCGTGGATGTAATAATATATCAACACATGAAGTATGCTCTGAACTTTCATCCAATTTCCTGTGCTAGTTCACTACCTTGGCCAACTCCACAGAAGTGGGACATAAGTGGGTTTAGAAGAACTGAACATAAATAGGACAGTTTAATTCATGGCCTGTTCATTCTTCAGCCACTCCACTGCCACCTAGGCAGAGAGAGAGAGAGAGAGAGAGAGAGGGAGGGAGGGAGAGAGAGAGAGAGAGAGAGATGGGTAGGGGGAGAAGGTTACCTTTACTTTGAGAAAACAAGAGAACTCTTGCTGAAGTCATCTTGGAGACCAGGAGATGTGACTTCACTGGTGGATTACTAGGATTACAAGGTGCCAAACACTCCCTTTGAAAAGCCATGCTTGGGTTTGATGGTCGACTTGGACTCCACCCAGACTCCTCTGGGCCAACCACAGACTACGGAGACTGAGAGAAGACAGGTCTCAGGAGAGGGGTAAGTTCCACTCGTTACATTCAGAGAGTGTGTTGTTCGGAGTACGGCACTTCAGTGTTTTCTTAAAGACATGATATCTTGCACACTAGAGGCATCTCCTGCCTCTGCTTT
Source organism: Arnoldichthys spilopterus (assembly GCA_037974385.1). Lineage (NCBI taxonomy): Eukaryota > Metazoa > Chordata > Actinopteri > Characiformes > Lepidarchidae > Arnoldichthys > Arnoldichthys spilopterus. Next base: position 7,229,400 of record JBBPDA010000126.1, on the reverse strand, counting down.
ACTACATGCCTTATATCTTCTCACAATTCCCAGCTCCACCTCATCAGTTTTAATGTCACCTGGAGTGGTATATGGCCATCATCGTTCATGCAGCGACCTTGAAGCAGCTTTTCATCATACATGCTCTCTTCATGCCCCACCCCACCCCACCCCCATCTCTCTGCCATTGGTCTTTCCCCTTGCATGACAGACACAATGTCGGACATATTGCTGCGAGCACAGTCACATACAGGGGCATCTTCAAAATTGAACATAAAAGCCATTAGAAGAAAACCAAGGGACCATCACATTACATTGGTGGATGGTTTGAGGTACTCAGAGGAACCTAATGAAGTTGAGTTATACGTTTTTCCTCTGAACATACTTTACTGTGGACATACTGGGAAACTGTGTGTGTGTTGCGGTGCAGGGGGCAGGATTTATATAGACAAAAATCATTTAAAAGGTCATTAAACATTTGAATATCATTACATGAAAATAAAGAAATAATAGTGAAATAATAAAAAAAAATGTTTTATTAAAATAATTTGTTTCCTCCTATTGTGCTTCTTAATGAGCCTGAAATATTTTCCATATTTAGCCTGAAATAATTTAATAAGTGTCCTGTTTCAAGAAGGAAACCTACTTAGACATGTAAAAAAAGAAATAAAGTTAAATAAATATTGTTTTAACCATATTGGGGAACATTGTCCTGCCTCCTGCACCTTCTTCAACAGCTATGTAGGCAAGAAGACATATATATATATATGGACGTTTGTAAGACCTACAGAGTTTTAAATATTAGCAGTAGCCTTTAGGGACGCTGTCTCATTAGTGGTGAACATCACCATCAAGCATGAGTCCATCTATTCTACCATTACTTCCTGGTGTACATTTCTAACTCTGCCTCCATTCCCTTGGCTTTGTGCAGGATAATGCACAAGCCTATCCCTTCAAAACAGGAGGAAGAAGGCACCATGAGCAACGTCACAGTCTTGGACATCACAGAGTCCGCGAGCCCAGGCATGGCGGCGGACGAGCCGCACCCGTACCCCCTCAGCTTCCAGGTGTCACTCACTGGCTTCCTCATGCTGGAGATCGTCCTGGGCCTGAGCAGCAACCTGACTGTGCTGGCTCTGTACTGCACCAAATCAAACCTGGTCAGCTCAGTCAGCAACCTGGTCACCATGAACTTGCATGTCCTGGATGTGCTAGTGTGCGTGTGCTGCATCCCACTGACCATTGTGGTGCTGCTGCTCTCTCTGCAAGGTGACACCGTGCTGGTCTGCTGCTTCCACGAGGCCTGCGTGTCCTTTGCCAGTGTTGCCACAGCCGCCAATGTGTTGGCCATCACGCTGGACCGCTACGACATCTCGGTCAAGCCAGCCAACCGCGTGCTGACCATGGGACGTGCCGCCGCCTTGCTGGGGGCTATCTGGGTCCTCTCCTTTCTCAGCTTCCTTGTTCCTTTCGTGGAGGTGGGCTTCCTGGGGCCAGAGCCCACCATGGCCAACCAAACAGCTGTGGCGCATGTGAATGAGTATTACACAGAGCTGGGTCTCTATTACCACTTGGTGGCCCAAATCCCCATCTTCTGCTTCACGGCAGTGGTGATGCTGGTAACCTATTCCAAGATCCTGCAGGCACTCAACATCCGCATCGGCACCCGCTTCCACCACGGCTCGCAAAAGAAGAGAAAGAAAAAGAAGACGACTGCATCCACACGGTGGAAAAAGGACATGTCGCTCATGGCTGCCTCGCCACAACAGCTGCCCGAGACGGTGGATGCCTCGCAGAGCAGCGGTGGGACCCGAAGCACAGCGCCACTGGGCATGCGTACCTCAGTGTCCGTAATCATCGCCCTGAGACGTGCAGTCAAGCGTCACCGGGAACGGCGCGAGAGGCAGAAACGTGTCTTCCGCATGTCCCTGCTCATCATCTCTACCTTCCTGCTGTGCTGGACACCCATCACCGTGCTGAACAGCATCATCCTGAGCACTGGGCCCAGCGACCTCACGGTTAAACTGCGCCTGGGGCTCCTGGTCATGGCCTACGGCACCACAGTCTTCCACCCGCTGCTCTACGCTTTCACGCGGCAGAAGTTCCAGAAGGTCCTCAAGAGCAAGATGAAGAAGCGGGTGGTGTCAATCATTGAGGCAGAGCCGCTACCCACCAATTCAGTCATAAAGAATTCCTGGATCGACCCAAAGAGGAACAAAAAAGTGACGTTTGAGGATCAGGAGGCCAGACAAAAGTGTCTGTCCTCTGAAGATGTTGACTAGGAACTTACAACTAGACACTGACATATACTTGTAGCCTCAAAAACGCAACAGGTCTTCAGCGTCAAAGAGAACAGACTGAATCAAGGTCGTGTTGTAGACAGAAGTGTATTAAATGTGCATATAGCGTTCAATATTGTTTAATACTATTTATAAGAACTTCAAATTTAGTACAATAGGATGACATTCACTGTGCCCACAACACCGCATGTTTTTGTAATACTGTACATACGTCAATATTGGAGATGTGTATATATTCTATGTACCAATAATAGAATCAATAGGCTGCATATACATGTATTTGTAATAAATTAGGCCAAAAGAAAACACCTCAGGAGTGCAACACAGATACATTTGTTCTTCTGTCCAGCAGAAAGCAGCCCACCTTTGACCCAAGCCAACATTTTATTTCGCATACTGTCTCCCCTCCCGTCAAGCTATTACATCGCAGCTTAAACCAAGAGGTCGGCATGCTGTGGCACTGCAAAATTTAGAAGAGAACAGTGAAGAAACATATATGACAGAGGCTGTGCTCCTTAAAGAACAGCAAAATGGCATGAAAAGTTACCCTTTGTTGCCAGTTGGGCTTCCATTCAAAGGCACTGCTGTATCCATTACATAAACCCTAGCCTTCCGATCAGCGATGAAGGACACCCAGAGCCCATTAAAAAAGTTTAATTTAGGATAACCCTCCACATCGATATTACAGTAAGCCACGTGGCATCGGCCTGTCCTGAATTTGCTCCAAGGGACACTGGCATTACGTCACACAGGGAATTATCAATGCTGGCATTGTCTAACCCGCATAAGCATGAATTACAGCGGGGAGAAATTTTTCAATAATCAATTACCTTCAACAGACAAAACAGGCACTGTGCAAGATTCTTCAATGTCAGTTTGGTGTGTGCACACACACACACACACACATGCAGGCACCCAGACAAATGCAGATGAGAATCTTTTTCTCTCAACCGCAGGGGGCCATTTCCTATTTGGAGCGCAGCTGTTTTGTGCACTGGTGTACTGCACGCCCAATAAAATGCCACAGCTCCCCGTCTGATCAAGGTCATTCCTATTTTGACAGGACTTGAGGAAAAAAAAAAATAACATAATAAGGCATTCAATCTGCGCGACATGACCTCTGTTGACTTTCATAAGCTTTTGTTTTTTGGAGCAATCAAAAAAGGTCATTAACACAAAGCAAGCGCCCTACCTACTGTTTACCAGGCTTAGTGCTTAAATGTCACACGCAGCTCCACTCCTGCCACTCTCAGCTAAAGAGGGGAAAGACAAAAAAAAAAAAAAAAAGAGATAAAGCATATTTCAGTGCTCTCGGCTTGCATGAGTGAGTGTATGCATGTAAAGCAGAGTGTGAGGGGGCGGGGTGTGATTGTGTGATCTTGTGTGATTACTGTGTATGAGCTTGTGTGACAGTTTTATCAGAGGGTGACGGAGTGTTATACAGCGGGAGCGGAGCGGGGCGATGCCCTGTAGCCCTGTGCATCTCACAGGGCAGGGAGGAAACATCACTCTATCTTTCTGTACAAGATCTGTGTCGGTGTCGCTGCCAGATGATTGGATTTCTCAGCCTTTTCTTGGAAACCCAATACTCCATTGCGTATTCTGTGACTACAGCGGATGTGCTCTGCTACAGCACTGATTCTAGACGCAAGCGAGGAGCTGGTCAAGTAATTCAGAAGTGATTAAGTACCTTGATAAGCTTCTATACTCCAGTGTGCTTTTTAGAATGGTTGCTTAAAAAAAAAAAAAAAAGAAAGAAAAAAAAAACTGCTTATGCCACAGCGCACCCTTGTGGAGAAATTCTGTAGGACGCTTAGGATTCAAATGAGTTCTTGGCAGGCTGGATTTCTCTCTAAAATATAGGTCATCCACACACTCTCACACTCGCTTTAAATTGCAAATGACAGAAATCCGCACAGTTTCACAGGCAGGAAAGACAGGATTTTGACTCTCTTTAATGAAGGCATTTCATCTACGTCTCAGGCATGCAATATCTCAAGACATCTGTAGAATTTGATAAAAAGAGGCTTCCGGCTCAGTTCTTTCAGCCGTGACGAAATTTGAAAAAAAAGGCACAGTGTTTCTTTCTTCCCTGGAAGTGAAAATGTAGTTTTAGTGCCAAACACACTGTCCACAAATTGGTGGGTGAAGATGGTGTGCTCTCCATGTATTGAGTCATGGTACCATCACCCATATGAGAACAGTCTGTAGTGCTTTCCCTAAACCCGATAACGTCTGAACCCCACACTCATTACCATTCTGCAGTAACATTTCAGACAGACTGAAGATGTGGTCTTGCACAACTGCAACTACTTGGCTGAAATGCTCTTCTCCTCCGGGTGGTGATGTTTCATAAGTCTGAGTTCTGATGATCTGGGCGACAGGCTTAACCACCTGTGCTCACCTTCTTGTTCTGGAAAAAGAATGGGACTTGTTAATCATTTGCTGTTGTCTTTTTCTACCCCCCAATACAAATGGACTAGTAGATAGATCTGAGCTGTTTTTGGTGTCTCTTGGTTAGAAATAATATGTTCAGACCTAATTCAGGTGCTGGCATAAATAAAAAAGTAGGACAAAGGAAAAAAATCTCTTTCCCAGGACATCACCTAAAAAAACAGAGCAGAAAATTGGGCTGTACCTGTTTAGCGTTGTCCACACACTGCATATAGAGCGAGGCAATGTTGGAGCAAGTCAGAGTCTGACCTGCATTCTCCCTGTAACATTTCAAAATCTCACTCTGCAGCTCTGAGCAAACAGGCCTTATCTGGTACTTCCTAGAGGGACAGAGTCAGGGAGGCAGGGTGGGAGAGGGAGACGGAGAACAGGTTTTACAATCTGCAGGCTGTTTACAGATGCAGGGAATACAGTTTAGACTCTAAACGCACAATCCGCATGCGGCACGCTAGGAAAAGTGCACTGAAGAAATCCTTTTACTTTAAGTACACAACGCTACACAATTTGTGTTCCTGGCTTCTAAGTGTTATATCTTAACTGCTTATGTCTACATTTTATGTTAAAACATATCTGTTCATCACAAACTTTGATTTTATGACCACAGCCCACAAATGTTACATATCTATTTTGGCAAAAAATTATCTTTTCTGGACAGTCCCAGAAAGTTCTAAAAGTTTCCAGAAAGCTGTAGACAATTCTGGACAATTCTAGAAACTTCTGGAGAGTTCTCATAGTTCCAGAATATTCTGGAAGCCTACTTAGCGAGAATGTTTTTGAAGACATACATACATTTCAAAATGTCATTGTCCTGAGCACAGAAGCAACGTTTTTGTGGAACAACTTTCTATTGATTTTAGGCAGAAGGGTAAACACACTTTGTGCCCAGGAACAAAAATAACAGATCTCTGTTACATAGAGTTATTGATGCTTTTGTAAGTTAGAAACAGCGACATTAAAAGTCTCATATCATCAAACCAAATGTTTCTAACTGAAACACGACAGTGTGTAAATATACTAAACATACCCATCAGTCTGTAGTCATTCCCTATACGTAATACATTTCCTATATAAAAAACTAAGATGTGACTGTTTTTGGTATTAAAAAAAAAACACACACACAAATGGAACATGTAGACCTCAGGGAACAAAAAAAGATTCCAGAAAAATGCATGATAGAGGCCCTTTAAAACCTGAACTAGAATACCAGCACTTTAAGAAAAAAATTCAGTTCTGTTCAAGGTTCAACATAAAGTATTTTTGTGTTTACTTCAGTGTTATTTTTCACCGCTGGCTCATGCAGCTTCGTAACGAAGTAAAATTCAGGTTTGATTAACACTGAAGTGGCTTTCCAAGGGAATATGCTATTTTAAGCACAGAGCACATGCTGTAGCCCACTCACTTGAAGCGCTTGCGAGTGTCCTCCAAACCCTTTCTGAAGCTTTCTGCTGTGACTTGGGTGAACTGTGCGGTCTACACGACGATAGAGAACAGGACAATGTTATTATAAGGACACAAAAGCCAACAGATGAAAGCGCGGATACATTAATGTCAAGCATTCAAACCAACTGATCTGACAATAAAGCTGTCATGTGTGCTAGAGCAGTGTTATTTCTTACTTTCTCCTCCAGCTTGGTAATCTGCTCCCTGTACAGCGAGTCCTGCTTTGCCAGGTCTCTCTCCTTCTCCTCCAGCTTCTGAATCTGTTTCAGAAATGCAAAGAGGTTGGCTGTGGAACACAAATCGGCTCAGGCTCTACATTACACTACTGCCACGCTAACTACATATATACGGTACTGTGCAAATGTCTTGGCACCGGAGAAAATGCTCATTAAAAGCTGTTTTTCTGGACAGTGAGTGTTTCTGTTTTCCCAAAAAAAACACTAATGTTTATTCTAACACAAACTACAGTAAAACAGTAAACTGTGATTTTATGGGTCAAGTGTGTTGGTTTGACCATCCCCGGAGTTCTCCTAGTGGATGCTTAGTTCCCATCAAATCGCTGGTTTGGACTCAATCAGTCCTTCATTAGATGAAACCAGGTGCTGATGGAGCTTCACACACATCCATGCAGTGAATGGCGGAGAAACCTGGAGCCAAACCTGTGTCTTCTAACAGCTCACACACCATCAACTACTGTCTACACACAAATCTTCATTCTTTTTACTGCTGCCCTGTTTATTTGCACTAACTCTAATGTCCACTTGTGTTTTTGCTGCAGAAAGAAACTAAGATGAACAGCTTTTCACCATTAACATAGGGGGCTAAAACTTTTGCACAGTACTGTACAAGAACCAATACAACTCAGGGCTGTGTAGCATTATAACAGAGCATAATGCCTTACCACCAATTCAGCTAACAGACATGTAAAGCTATTATATTTTTAAGCATCAGCTGTAGATTAACAGGCATTAAAACATTCTGGAAAGAGCCGGCAGTAAAGAGGCGAAAAAGCATGCAGGTGGGAAGACAGAGCTGCACCATGCTTACCTTTCTCTCCATCCACTGAAATGCAGGAAAAGTGCCAGAGGAAACAAAGAATAAAGAACAAGGGTGAAATAAGCAAAAGTGGGGAAATTAAGCACCAGATCCCACATGCTAATGCAGTAAGAGTAAAGAAGGGGTTAGTGTAAATGAAAATGAAAAGGATTTTACCAGCTAAGCAAAGCCTGGCTGTTTAATCATATAAAATAGGGGAAACTTGAGGTTTAGTGTCATAAAACGATGCTTTATGCAGCAGTAAAACAAATAACAGGATTCATTTTTTTCAGCAACGCACTGCAAGCTCAGTAAAGCCTAATTCCATAAGCTGGGTGCTGTGTTAGAGATGCTGTTCAAGAGTAGATGTAGATTATTGTAGATCAGATCACATTACATTAGATGGTATTAAAAGGTAAACCTTGCAACTAAAGAACGGAGTTATGAAAATGGACAATATATGCACAGAAACACAAACAGAAGAGCACACAGAGGTGCTCACAGACACCCACACGCACACACACACACATACATACTGTGCAGCTACTATGACCTCAGTAGGGCTTACATAATACTGGGCTACAAGCCGCTCATCCTCAGTGTTCATACGCTCCTTCATAACGGCATCTTTTAGAGACTGCTGAAGGGTTATTTGCTCTGCCTCAAGAGCCTTCTGAACCTCTGCCTGGATCTGCAGCCGAGCTTTGGCCTCAGCTTCGGCCTTAGCCGTAGCTTTTTCCTCCTCCAGCCTAGAGAAACACACACATAAAGATCAGGGATAGATTTTTGTCCGGCTTCTTGAAACATAAGCATGCACATGGGGAAAAACATGTTCATAAATGGTCATTTTGGGTGTTCCGTCGTTCCACTTACTGCTGCTGAATCTTCAGCTCTGCCATCTTCATCTCTTCTCGCAGCTGTTTCTGCAGTTCATCTTTGATCTGCTGCTTCAGTTCATCTTCAGTGACTAGATTAAAGAGATCAAAAAGGAATGGATTGTAAAATCGGTCCAGGTCCTAAAGAGTCAAACACAGTGTGATTCTCTGATTTCTTTGCTCAGACCCTCCTGATCGGACTCACCGTGTAGTTACCAGGTTTTGTCAGTGTGCAACAATGGGAAAATCACCTGGAATCAAGGCCCTCAAAGCCAGATGTGAAAGCCCCTACTGTAAATGCTAAAGTGCTGCTTAAATACTCACTATTTATAATAAAAAATATTGTTTATCCATCTATCTAGTCATGTGTGTTCTTTTAAACCCATGAATGTCATGCAGACCAGTCTTACCTACAGCCTGTGGCTTGGATGGACAGGATAGTGGGATCATCGCTTCAGTAAGGGGAGGCAAGACTTGGGCAACAGCAGGCTCTGTAGAATAGGCAGAAGATGGTGGAGCTGGGGTCTCTTCGGTAAGAGATGGTCCTATCTGCCCCACTGAGGGCAGCTCAGAGGGTATAGCTAGAGCAGAAGAGGACTGAGGGGTGACTAGATCTTCTGGCATGGCAGAAGGAATGGAAAGAGGTGAGGATGCAGCGACAGTCTCACCTAGTTGAGACCCGGGCATGTCAGTAGGTTCATCATGCCTAGCTACAGTGTCTGATGGAATCTTGGAAGGTTCGATAGTAACAGGGGGAGAAGAAGGCAAGGGCTCCTCAAGTGGAGATGCTGGCATAGTGAGTGGTGCATCAGGTGAAGGTGGTGCTTCAGATGCAGCCACCAGCTCAGGAGCTAGCTCAGTAGGAGCATTTGAGGGCTCAGTAGCTGATAATGAAAGAGTTGGCTCAACAGTTAAGGTTATGGGTTCAGTTGTTGGAGTAGGAATTACGGCTTCAACAGTTGTGACCACAGGCTCAGAAGGTTCAGCAGGAGTTGTTGGAGGTTCAACAAGACCTGCAGTTACTGTTGAGGATTCAGTAGACGATGTTGGAGTTACAGAGATGGGCTCAGTAGGCAGCAATATTGCTACATGTTCCTGAGCTGAAGGTTCAACTGGAGTGGGTGGTGGAACCGTTTCCACACTAGGTGTAGAGGAATCCCCAGGCAGAGGAGTCTCCGGAGTCACAGAAGCAAGTGGCACAGATTGAGATGTGAGATTGACAACTGGCTGTTGAAGAGGTGGTGGTACCAAAGAACTGGCGTAAGTAGGCGAATGGGGCAAAATGGGAACTAAACCCTCACCAGGGGACCATGGCTGCTTCAGAGGGGCTGCAGGTTGACCTGCAGGTGGGTGTGCTTGGCCTTTTGAGTTAGGGTGTTGATGGACCACTCGGGGAGACTCCTTCATGCGATCAATCACTCGATCGGTCAGCTGTCTCAACAAAAGGAGGTCATTAAAAATTAATTTTTTAAAAATTAGCAACTTACAAAATTCATTTACACAGCATTTTTCTTACAAACACGACATGACACACGGCACTTAAGAAAACAAACACAAATAAAACAAATAAAATAAAATAAAATAAAATAAATGAATAAAAAACAATTACAAGAATCAAACCACCAACCCAGCTATGGGCAAAAAAAATACATTAAATAAATTTTCTTTTTTTTAATTAGGTAAATTAATAAAACTCAATAACAAGTCAATTACATAATAAGAAAATATTATATAAAAATAATCTTCTGCTGCTCTTCAGGAAGGCTGTTCCACAGACATGGACAGTACTAATAAATGGACTTTTGTTCAGACTTTTGGGATAATTTAAAGGCCATAAAGGATAATTAGTGGGCAGTGGTGGCCTAGTGGTTAGGACACTGCCTTTGGAACCTGAAGGTTGCAGGTTCGAGTCCCGGCCCAGGCACTACTGAGGTACCCTTGAGCAAGGTACCGTTCCACTACACAGCTCCCCAGGCGCCGTTGGTAGCTGCCCGCTGCTCCACGTGTGCACGTGTGATGGGTTAAATGCAGAGGTCACATTT
>JBBPDA010000126.1:7204210-7219175 GCA_037974385.1 Arnoldichthys spilopterus | reverse complement strand
GGGTTAAATGCAGAGGTCACATTTCATTGTGGTGCTTGAGTGTGTTCACAATGACAAAGAGTCACTTTCACTTCACAACCAGAATAACTGAGACTTCTAGAGTTTATAGGGTAACATCAAATCTGATAAACAGATAGGTCAGAGACCATAAAGAGCTTTATAAACCAATTAAAAAATCTCGAAATCAATTGTGAAGCAGACAGGCCGCCGGTCTTTAACACTGCTGTAAAGTTGGTGCTCTCTTTCTAGTCTTAATCAGCACACATGCGGTTGAATTTTGAGGGAATTGTAGTTTGAGCATTGTTGGAGCATTACAGTGGTCAATCCTACAGATAATAAACGCCGAACTAGTGTCAGTGTGTTGGCTTGAGAAAGAAACTGTAGGACACCAGCAGTGAAGAGAAAGTGACTATTTGTTATTGTGAACACACTCAAGCACCACAATGAAATGCGACCTCTGCATTTAACCCATCACATGTGCACCAGTGGGCAGCTATCAACAGCGCCTGGGGAACAGTGTAGTGGGACAGTACCTTGCTCAAAGGTACCTCAGTGGTGCCCGGGACTAGAACCTACGACCTTCAGGTCTCAAAGGCAGCATCCTTACCACTAGGCCACCACTGCCCTAATGGTGAGATCCAAGTCAGACATGACTCCCAGGTTTTTTTTACTTGTTGACATGGGTTAAATACCAGTGCTTTAAATAACTGGACCAACTGGAGAACCTGGCCTCATGGTTTTACCAGTCTTTATGCAATCTGAGTGCAATGAGCTTTTTCAGATCAGTTCTTCTAAATGCAGGTCTCTGTGAGAGAGAGGGAGAGAGGGAGAGACACAAAGAAAGAGAGAGAAAAAGAAAGACAGATACACATACATGGCTGTTGTGGGATTGTCTTGTGTTTTCACGCATGAACGAGCCTCTATACTGCACAGAACATGTTGTGCCCTGCTGAAAACAAGCCTACAGACACGTGAACACGTGCGCGCTCAGGTTCGCGTGATCTCTAATAGGCGAACACGGTGTAGCAGCATAGGACACATGATGGACGACAACAGCACAAGTTTGAGACAGTGTTGCTCTGAGAAAACTCACCCGGATTCCCTTCACGACTGTAGCATGGTCGGGCTCAAAGTCGAGTCTTGAACTGCCGTTACCCCCCATGTGGACCCCTCAACAGAGCTCAATAGACCCTCTCTGCAGTTCCTCAAAAGTGAGGCGTCAAAGTGTTTGACTAAGCATTAAACATCCAGCTTCTACACCCAGAGTGGAGCCCCAAAACCTACCCTGCCCCACCCCTCCACCTCAAGAATAGATTTTTCCATTGGACGAGCGCAAAGGCCTCCTGCAACAACTCCCTCTATTGGCTGCTGCTTGGAACGCGCCTTAGGGCATGTGCACTTCGGCTGCGTCCTAATCCACACAATGACATACCGGCGAATGTTCTGCTGATAGTATGACGTGCTATTCAATGTGCTGAAATTGGATCTTTGCTTTAATAAATGCATTAACAAATATAATAATTGTTGTGTCATTTGTTTAGCTACGTTTTCTTTGTCTACATTTAGGACTTGTTCAGATCAGATGATGTTTTAGGTAACATTCATATAGAAATGTAGGGTTCACAAACCTTTAAGCGCCACTGTATATATTAAGCACACTTTTAACAGTTGTGAGATGTGAGCCTGCGAGTATTAGGTGGAACAGTGAGTATAAATTGGAACAGATTAGAATATTATGCTAATACCAATAAGAAGTGGTTAGGACATTGCCCTTGGGACCTGAAGGTTGCAGGTTCAAGTCCCGGCCCGGGCACTACTAAGGTAGTATTTACTTTGAGCAAGGTACCATCCCACTACACTGCACCACGTCTTGGAAGTCGCTTTGGATAAAAGCGTCAGCCAAATGAATACATTTACAGATCAAAAAAATGTAATAAGAAACATGTTGCTTATTGGTCAGCGACAATTTGCCTGGGCATGTTACAGTGGTCAGAATCAGAGCAAAAGGAAATGGGGATAAAGGGCAGCACAGTTTCTGCAAAGAAAATGACAGATGAGTTAATACCTGAAGTTTTAGAAGTTACCTAAACAAATTTGGCAAAAAAAAGTAATGTAACTATTTGCATCACTACACAAAAATAAACGTAGTTAAATTATCTGTGAGCTACTGCACAATGTAGTTTAACTACTTCTTCAGTTACATGGGTAAAATGCCGTTTGGAACGCTTCCTGTGAGAAAGCCAATCACCATGGCCCAACTGCATACGAGGAGCTGCTGCGCTTCCATTTCAGCCTGATGTACAATCACTGTGGCTTCCAGTCGGCTTGTGCTTTTGGCCAGATTGTCCATCAGTGGGGCCTCCTGCTCACCTACCCTCAGACTAACTTGACTAACCCACGGACCATCTCCGCGTGCTTCATATGCTGCCCACCTTCTAGCCACAAATGTTATAGACCTTAACAGATGCCACGTTTACAAACTGAGACTGTTTTGGGTTTTTGTTGTTTGCTTTCTTTACATTTTTACCATCCAGTGTCAACCGGAGGAGGATGGGTTCCCCTTCTGAGTCATGGTTCCTCCCAAGGTCTCTTCCTGCAGCTACGGGAGTTTTCCTTGCCTCCATGGCCATTGGCTTGTTCACTGTCAAGCTGCTTTTTGACAATGTCAAACAGAAAACCGAATTGAACTGGATTGAAATTTGGAGTGTCCTTTTTTTTAAGCTCCATGTACAGATAGATCTTACAGAATGAACGAGAGATGTAGCGTTTAGTTTTAATCAACATGAATGGAAATATTGCTCATCCTGATCCACAGAAGCTGATCAACTGTAATAATACTTTGGTTTATTTTAATGACTGCTCAGGCTATTCGGGCTCCTTTATTTGCAGAACAGTTCCATGCACTTTCCAAATATATCTCCCGGCATTAAACAAATAAGATAAAACACAGATTAAGAAACACAATGTTTTATTTCAGTAATAAGAGAATGGTGGAAAGGTCATTAACAACACAATGGTTGCAGGCCAGTGCAATATGAGACACCATAGCTCCTAACAGAGCTTAGGAGTTAAAAGACGACATCCTGAGAGAGCCTAATGCAGAAACATACAGTACTACACAACATCCCTAATGAAGGATTCACCAAAATGATAAGAAAACTTAATTTAAAACACTTGGAAATGTCCATTCAAAGACCTGCTTTATAGGCAGAGTACTGTGCAAAAGTCTTAGGGCCCCATATTAATAGTTAAAGCAGTTTGTCTGAGCAGTGAGTTTCTTTCTGCAACCTAAAACACAAGTGAACATTAAAATCGATGCAAATAAACAGGAAAACAGTGAAAACAATGAAGATTTGTGTGCAGGCAGTAGTTGATGGTGTGTGAGCTGTTAGAAGACAAAGGTTCGTCTCCAGGTTTTTCCTCCAGACCTCCAGTCTCTGCATGGATGTGTGTGAAGCTCCATCAGCACCTGGTTTCATCTAATGAAGGACTGATTGAGCCCAAACCAGAGATTCGATGGGAACTACAGTAACACTGGGTGTCCACTAGGGGAGAACTCTGGGGATGGTCAAACCAACACACGGACACAAAGTCACTGTACTGTTTTACTGTTATTAGTGTTTATTCTAATATTAGTGTTTACGAGAAAACAACACACACTGCCCAGAAAAACAGCTCCTAATGAGCATCTTCAGAAGAGCCGTAGGCTTTTGCTCAGTACTGAATGGGACACCCTATCAAACTGCTGAAAACTGAAATGTATAAAATCATGCTGGCAACCTGTATGTGCCCTTAATCTATGAGAAATTCACCGTACTGTATGTAAACACTAATAAAAAAAGCGCTAGATAACCACTGCGACTTACACAAAGAACCGACTGCCAAGGACAAACCTTGAAGAGCAGCTATAACTAGCGAGTGTGACTAATTAAAAGAGCTATAAACATTGCATACGTCTCCCATGTAAGACTGGATAATGGAGTGGATCTGTAAAAAAGAGTTTACCTTTAGGTGCCCTCTCATTATTAATACAGGATCAATGTTCAGTTATGTAACGTCCTCTGAAGCACAGCCTTGGTACCATTTTAACAGTGGGGGGGGGAGGGGGGGGCAAGGAGTGAGCAATCAATCAGAGATACAACAGACAAGGCCAAACACATCTTTTAGCACGTCCTAAGACCTGACCTATTTATGTGACAGTGTTCTTTCATAGCAGTGACGATTCACTGCAGGCACACACACGCACACCAGACGAGGTAATCTGTTTATGTCAATCACTTTTAGTCTGCTTTCTTTTCCAGTTTCTTTCCTTTCATTGCAGTCCGGATGCTGGACCACACCTCTGTGTACAGCAATGTGCCTAAGAAGACCACAGCTGTGCCCACCCAGTGCCAGACTGTGAAGGGGTTCTGAAAGTACAGGATGGAGATGATGAGGCTTAGGAATTTACGGAGTGTCACAACCAGCGTTACGGTCAAGGATGTACATTCTGTGGTGAGAATGAAGACGCCCCGAATGCACACGTATCTGAGCAGGAGCGTTAAAGAAGCACAAAAGTTATTCGGTAAAAGGACAACAGTTGCACAAAGGTTGCCGTACATTTTCGCGTCATTTCTATTAAATGTGACATGAAAATCAATATGCCAAAGAAACACGTTATGTCAAAGGATACTGTGTGATGACATTCATCAGTAAATACACCCACATGACCGGCACAGGCTGACCAATCACAGGAACTTCCACAGGAGCTTCATAACAAAGTGACAAAAATCAGAGTAAATAAGTCAGCGATGGGAGATAAAATTCTCAAAAGGTCAATTTTTTCCTATATGTCACTGTTGCTCTTCCGCACTGTTGTAATTGTGCATAGTAACTCAACACTCTCGAGGAGAAGGAAGTCAACCGGTAGACAACGCTACATGACCAACTGGTCTGCATCAGTGAACAAAAGGAATTATGCAGCGTTTCACAGGCAATTCATGCGCAACTAACTGCACTCGCATGGTTTCCAAGCTAGCGTTGGTACTGGTAGGAATGTCACGCCAGTCCCAAAAATAAAGAGCCCGACTCAGACGCTGTCAGGCTTCTCAGTGAAAGGTGAAGGGCATAAAAATAGGGCCATGGACTCACCGCTTTGACTGAAGAGTACAGCGTGAGTATAGATGTTATTTGAGAGCAGCAGAAACCCTGGCAATGGCAGACAATGCTGAAAGAAGGAGGGAAATAATGACAACAGCAAACATGACAGAACAGCAACAGGCATTCGATCTAACAGTATATAAAACGTTGAACAGACAATACTGCAGTACGCTATAATACACTTTTCCAGATACTTCTTAACTGAGGCACTACTGCTACATTGTGTCAGTCTTATCAAACCTCAGAAAAATGAAATACAGTGATATCAAAATGTATTGCGGTGATGCATTTTTGCCACATCGTCCACCCCTCGCAGGTAAGTACAACGGAACTGAACGTACGTTATAGAAGAGAGCCTCTTTCGAGTGCTTGCCATACTGCTTGTACAGAGTCTCTTGGAAAATGCCCATTCTTGCGGACATTAACAGGGCAAACGTCAGCATGCCGATACCTTTCACACACAAAAAAAACCCCAGCACTTCTGTAAACATAACCTGATAATATAATAAGTGAAAAGCTAAATAAAAACAAGCTGCACAAAAGGCCAACACCATGGGGAAAACTTGCTCAGCAGTACAGTGCCTACCTAAAAGCCACTGCAAGAAGACATAAATTCCTTCCTCTTCCGTAGAACCTCTTGCAGCACTCTAGGCAAAGAGATTAAACATCATTTAAATTGGTCTGACTTTCTGAGTGGAAATAAAACACCATTTAGCTCAGACGGGGAAAAAACTGTAATACTGAATGGGGAAAAAGGCTCCAAGAAAACCTACCACTTGTTTGGCAGACATGATGGTGCAGATGAAAATGCCCAATGATACCAGGACTATAGAAATGTATTTACTTGCTGAATACCTTCATCAGGAAGAAAAGCATGACATCAGTAATATAGCACGGATGGCAGACGTAGGGCCTGTCACATTTCTGAAGTGAACGTGACTATTTGTCATTGTGAACACAGCCCACTATAAAAAGTCCACAACTAAATGTGACCTTTGCACTGTAACCCATTCACACAAAGCAGTGGGCAGCGGAGGAGAGCAGTGTAGCAGGAGGGTACCTTGCTCAAGGGTATCTCAGTGGTACCTGGGCCAGGACTTGAATCTGTGACCCTCTGAGCACAATGGCAAGTCTCTAACCACTAGGCTCACACAGTCTTTCATTCAAATGAGTGAAATATTTGTGAAATTCAATACACGCAGAAAACCTAAACTGCCCACCATATGCATGTCATTAGTGAAAGTGACTATTTGTCAATGTGAACACTTCTGAACCATAATAAAATTTGACCCATCACTTGTGTAACAGCAGGCAGCTATGAGAAGCACCCAGGGAACAGGGTAGGAGGATGCCACCTTGCTCAAGAGTACCTCAGTGGTACCTGGGTCAGGGCGTGTGACCTTCTGTTCACAAGGGCAAGGTCCTAACCACTAAGCCACCACTGCCCACATTAATGTCAGTACCCCTTGATCAGTCTGACGTCTGTAGAATACAGTACAATCACTGATTTCAAGTCTAAAATCAAGTCAAGGCGTTCGGTATCAGCAGTTTTCATAACACAAATACACACGCCAAACAAAACGCTGAGGCTGGAGTGAACAAATGGACAGTGCATCTTACCAACCTTTTTTTCAATATGATGATCCCCAGTATCATGTTGGCTATTAAAGAGCCCTGCAAGAGAAGAAAGAGGCATATTCTGATCATACAAATGACTCACTGTCGATAGTTCAGTGAAAAGATATAAAAAAGACTGGACTCACCGATCTGAAGATCATGTGCAGTGGCATTGCAATGTTGAAGTTGAGGGCGTAGTTATTTATCACACTTACAGTGAAGAACATGGTCACCATTATCACATAGTTACTGCAGAGATTTAAAGCACATTAGACACACTGTAAAACTAGGATATGAGAATTATTGTTTTTTTTTTTTTTAGATATTTATCTGTAAGTCTGTGTTTTATACTACATAACTAGGATCTTTTGGGCCTGAAGTTGGGGACCCCCTGAACAAGGGCTGAACAATTTGAGGAAAACATTTAATTGCAGTTTTTAATTTGTATTTAAATTTTAGTTTAGTTTTCATTCATTCATTCATTCATTGTCTGAACCTCTTTTTCCATTTCGGGTCACAGGGAAGCTGGAGCTAGTCCAAGCGGACTACAGGTCCAAGGTGG
Organism: Arnoldichthys spilopterus; assembly: GCA_037974385.1. NCBI lineage: Eukaryota > Metazoa > Chordata > Actinopteri > Characiformes > Lepidarchidae > Arnoldichthys > Arnoldichthys spilopterus. The sequence goes on along the minus strand of JBBPDA010000126.1, from coordinate 7,211,857 downwards.
GGTTCACTGAGGACAGGAGGCCAATCCAGTGCAAAGCAAGGACAACCGTTCACACACACACACACAGGCAATTTACAGTATCTAATCAACCTACTGCAGCCTTTGGACAGTGGGAGGAAACACACACGAACACAGGGAGAGCTTGCAAACCCCACACAAAAAAGGCACCTGTGGCCAAGCCGGGCATCAAACCAAGGACCTTCTTGCTGTAAGGTTACAGCGCTAGATTTTTATACAAAAACGATCAAGTTGTTCAGCCCTACTCAGAACTACAGTGATGTGCCGTGTGTGCGTGTGCAGAAGCAGAGCCACGCTCATGGGGCTGATACCTGATAGGTATGGCTGGTTTCTTGCGTCCGAAATTTGTTTCGAATATAAAACCCTCCAGGGCGATAAAAGCAAACTGGGCGAACGTGACGATGTTTCCACATCCTGGAAAATCCCTGCAGTGTCCAAAAACAGAGAAGCGTTAGGCGAAACCTCGCGTTTTGAGGAACTTCAGAGCAGAACACATGCAGGATATAGATTTAGTGTGATTAGCTATAAACTGCCAGTTATTTCAGTGACTATTGCTCGGAGTGTATACAAAGTAATTATTTGATCGCCCCCGTTTTCCAGCAGAATCATCTCTAACCGGAGAAGTTGCACTCACCTGACCAAAAGTTCCAGGAACACAACATTACTGCAACACCCAGCAAAAACTAAAGTTACGGCAAACACAGTATTCATCTTCACATTTATTAATTAATATTTCTACGCAAACATCAGTTGTATCGCACCAACTACACTAATCCTAACGACAGCATGTTCGGAAAACTGGCAAGGTTGTCAATGAAGGAAAAACTGTTCAATAAACACGTATCCCGGCTTCGCTGAAGGAGCAGTGTGTAGGTGGTTGTGGGTACTGTAGTCTTAACCATTGTGTTGTACAAAATACAGCAACCATGTTTTGATGCGAAGAAAACTAAATTTCCCAAAAAGCAACGCGTTGTGGAACCAGGAGGTGGTCAGTTTTGCGAATCTGTGTGTGACAACAAAAAAAAGGTCTAATATATGTATTATGTACCAAACTAATCGTATGTATGAATTACATAATAATAATAAAGTTGAAGTACAAAAATATAAAATTATATAACGAGATATATATATATATATATACCGTTAATTGGTATACAGTCAATGGTATTCAGACTGAACATGGGGGCTACGAATTAACATTAATTAAGTCTCGCAAATGTATTAAAATAAAAATGTCTATATATTTTCGACACGTTGTTCTAATTTCTTTATAGGGAAATTTAATGGTTTTACACATGTATTGTGTTGTTGTGGTTAATTTGTTTGTGTGTTTATATATATATATGTTAATAAAAAGTGGGGTAATATCAATTGACATTTAAATGGCCTGTTGATACCTAAGTGTCCTAAATCATTTTAACCTAGATCTTTCGCCTATGCAGTTCTGTTTATACGTTTCACTTTTCTCTGAGGCGGAGGGACTCTTAGTTTGTAATGCTCTCAGCAGGGCTGCGTCTCTTCGTGTTTCCGGAAGACGTGGCGATCGGTGAAATTCGTCGGTGCGGCTTTTCTCAGCTCTCAGTCAAAGAGGAAACAAAGTTCGTAGAGTGGAACGATGATCTCCTTAACGGACTCGCAGAGTGAGTGATGTTTTTTTCCCCGTTTCTCTGATGTTCCGTGGTCCTTATGTCCTGTAGTTAGAGGGGGAAAGCGTTTGGTGGGCGGTAGTTTGAATGAATGGGAGACTCCATGACGGGGCCTGGAGCTTTATGGCTAATGTGCAGATCATCAGCACATGTGTGAAGACTGAGGCACATATAAACATGTCCTGGGGCGAGTGATGATTATTTAGGGAGTTTGTGTTGTTTATTGAACTTCCTCAGGCCTGTGCATTGCTCAGGATGTGTTAAAACACCTCTTCTATTTGTTTCCACAGAGATTGGGATGGGACTAACAGGCTTCGGCGTGTTCTTCCTCTTTTTTGGAATGATCCTGTTCTTCGATAAAGCGCTGCTGGCAATAGGAAATGTGAGTGTTGGGACCTGGAAGCGTTGGCATGGCTGGGTGGAGACTGGCACTAGCTACTCCTGAACGTGACCTTATTCACAGTGTTGGGGAAGAGTGAACTACATGTTTTAGTTGCTCACTGGTAGTTTAACTACGTTTATTTTTGCATAGTGATTCAAATGGTTTTTGTGTAGTTCCCTACTGAACTGAAACTACAAACATATAAGTAATTGTCTGTCCACTGCATGTGAGCAGCTCTACACATTTTCCCTGCTAGTCCCAGGGATTGAACCGACGACCCATTGGTCCAGAGACCTCCTCTTTGACCATTAGGCCACTACTTCCCATTACAAAATGGAAAGAAAAAGATCGCTGACCAGTTGTTTTAAACAAATATTAAAATTACAAGGTAAAAGTTTTTGGCTGAAGGCTTGCACCCTCACTTTGTGCCAGCCTAAGGACTCATCGTTAGTGTAGTGGTAAGTATCCCCACCTGTGGTGGCCTAGTGGTTAGGGCGCCTTTGGGACCTGAAAGTCGCAGGTTCGAGTCCCGGCCCGAGCACTACTGAGGTACCCTTGAGCAAGGTACCGTCCCGCTACACTGCTCCCCAGGCCCTGTTGGTAGCTGCCCACTGCTCCATGTGCGCAGAAGCAGCTTTAAGAGGCTGCTCATGTGTCATGTAAACAAGAGATTCTGCTCCGATGTGTGAAATGATTTGTTTAGATCAGTGTTGAAGCTCATTGTGTGTGCGTGTGATGTAGTGCTGTAGATCTGTTCCACCTAATGCTCACACCCACATGCTCCTACACTTCATGCTGTTAAAACTGGGCCTAATTTTTATGTTGAAGAGCTGAAGGTTTCCAGCAGAAAGAGACGGTTCGATCGTGTTTGAAGGTGAAAACTGAAGACTTTTTTTTAGTTTGTGTGGTTCTTTTTTTGCAATAAACTTGATCTGAGTGAAATTCGAGTTGCATTTCGCTGCATGTGACTTTTGTGTATATAGTACGTTGTTATAATTTTGAATCACGTGCATTTTTTTTTTCCTACAAGGTAGGTTTAGTTATCCAAACTAGATTTCCTCCAAGGGTTCCTCTGCTGTAGTTCAGCTTCTTCCAGTATGATGATGATGGTATTTTTTCAAAGTAGCTTCCCCAACACAGTGCCACACTCACCTCTCTTCATTAAGGTGTTGATTATTTTGTTGGCTCTTCTTTTGTGCTCTTCATCTGTAGTGTTTCAAATCAAGCTAACTGTGTATGTGTGTGTGTTCAGATCTTGTTTGTTGCAGGCCTCTCCTTCGTTATTGGATTGGAGCGAACCTTCAGATTCTTCTTCCAGCGGCACAAGATGAAAGCTACAGGTTTCTTCTTAGGAGGTGTATTTGTGGTGTTGATTGGGTGGCCGATCATTGGTGTGGTCCTGGAGGTTTATGGATTCTTCCTTCTTTTTAGGTAAGTTTAGGGCAACGCTCACCCAGTTCAAGCCTCTGTCAAAGTGGCCTTATGAAAGCAGGGGTGTGATGGGGAAACCTATCGCAGTACTTCAAGAGTTTTCTTGGTATTTCATAGCATGCAAGTTGTAGCGGTTTGAGGGCAATTGTGGTCTACTGGTTAATTAGGGGAAGCATAGTAGTTAGGGACCTGCCCATGTGTTCACAGGGTTGTGGGTTCAAGCCCAGCCCAGGTACCAGGGTGGCCTAGTGGTTAGGACACTGCCTTTGAGACCTGAAGGTTGCAGGTTCGAGTCCCAACCCACTACTGAGGTACCCTTGAGCAAGGTACTGTCCCACTACAGTGCTTCCCGGCGCTGTTGGTAGCTGCCCACTGCTCCACGTATGTACGTGTGATGAGTTAAATGCAGAGGTGACATTACCACTAAGGTACCATCCTGCTGCACTGCTGTGTTCTTATCTCTCTCTCTCTCTCTCTCTCTCTCTCTCTCTCTCTCTCTCTCGCGCTCTCTCTCATATATATATATATAAACAGGGTCACTATTCCGAATGTGGACATTCTGCTACATGCAGTTTTATTATTATTTTTTTTTTATTATTATTATTTTTTTTTTTTTTAAATAAATACATGAGCAAATATAATACTTTCTCATTAGTTACACTTGGCTTAACTTAAGAGGGTGGAAGACTTGGCTGTGTGTTGCTTCCATGCAGTAGCCCATGTTCGTCTGTGTTCTTTAGGGGCTTCTTTCCAGTGGCAGTGGGCTTCATCAGAAGAATACCAATTCTTGGATCACTGCTTAATCTCCCTGGCATCAGTGGGGTAAGTAATGACACATTTCCTCGTCATAGGTAGTGTTGACCAATAAAGCTGTAAATTTACTTTTCTTTCTTTAAAAACGTAATTGTTTAGCATTTTAATCACTGTTTAACTGAATGAAAAGTGATGTTTTCTTTTCTTTTTGTTTTTGCTAGTTGGTGGATAAAGTTGGTGAGAGCAACGCTATGGTATAACAGACTTACAAAACATCCATTTTTCATCCTAGGAGTGGTCAACACTTAAAAAACGGTTGTATACATAATGCCACCCTTCTGGTAACACTCCAGTGACGGTCAGAAATGAGAATTGCTCATTTTTGAGAGGAGGTGGAGCTTTTGTTTGGCACAAATGGTTGCCTGCTGTGAAAGCTATGTTACCAATGGATAGCCAATATTTCTGGGAACTGAACCTCAGCCCAAATTGGGCCCGGTTATTGTGGTTACTACATTGCATACCTCCATGAAGGAGGTAACATGGACTTGAACCAACGGAGGGCATATTTTGACTGACGATCACTGATGCCCATTGACCTGCTTCTGAAAGGACTGCTACTTCACCCATTGCTTTTTCTTACTATCCTGTTACATTGAGGTCTCTAGGTTCTGTATGAAGATGTTACCGGATGTTTGTGTTGCGCTATAACGTGCCAACTGCTCTTTAAAGTGTGCTGTGTTGAATCTGTTACGAGAGATTATTTACTGAAGGAGCCTGGACCATCATGCCACTCCATTTTCCTCACTTGGTGAAGTATTAGTAGCCTTTGAGAAACTTTGTAAATATGTATTTTAAACAATGTATAAGAGTGATGTACATTTTTACATGGAGAAAGCCACGACTTAATAAATCTTTCAGTGTCTGTAAATATTTGCTCTTCCAAGTCTTTATTTTCAGACTTCAGTCATTTTTTCCATCAGAAATGGATGTGAACATTGTACATTTATGCTTATGAAATTTACTTGTTGAGTTAACGTAACATTCCCATGTCATTAAAGGTTAAAAGTGCTGTATCTGTGCCTATATCAGTTCTGTAAGCATGGAGGAAGAGAAACGTGATCCATACTTCTAAAGCTACTTTGGAGTGCAGGTGCTGGACCAGTGCGACTCTAAGTGATCAGTACGCTCTACTGGAAGCAGCTTACAGATCTTTCAGATCTTTCTGAATGTTCCACAGCGTGTCCGCACTACTCTTCAGCTGAGACACCTCATCTTGATTCAGCGTCATGTTGACCACGCTGCTCACTCCACCGCTGTTCAGCACACATGGCAGGCTGAGGTATACCTCATCACTGATCCCATACATGCCCTGTTGGACAAAAGACGTGATGTCACCGGTGTGGCTTCTTTTAAGCAATGTGTATTTGTAATTTAGTTTTGGTTCAGCAGTACAGCCAGATTTAAGTACTGGATTAAGGTACACAACATTTGTATTTTATGTTTTGTTCCTGGGTACAAAGTGCAAAAAGGTTGCTTCTGTGCTCAGGACAATGACATTTTGAAATGTATGTTTTTTAAAGAACATTCTCCATTAGCTTTAAATGCTAAGTAGGCTTCCAGAACATTCTGGAACCGTGAGAACTGTCCAAAGTTTCTAGAATTGATTTATAGAACTTTTTGGAATCTTTTAGAACTTTCTGGGACTGTTTTGCCACTATAAATGTGAAACTTGTGGCCTGTGGTCACAAAATCTAAGTTTGTGACGAAAGAAGCCAATTTTACATCGGCTAGAAACAAGCAGTTGAAATAAAACACTTAGAAGCCAGGAACAAAAAATGTGTATCGTAGTTATGAGTTGCACATATTTCATAACCATTAAATGGAGACGTGTGAGATCGCCTCAGTACTGTGGTACTTGACTGACCTTCACCATTGTAGAGACTGGATGGACTCTGTTCAGATTTTTAATGAGGCTCTCGGTCAGGTCAGCTACACTCAGCCCAATAGCCCAGTTAGTGTAGCCTTTCAGTCTTATCACCTCGTAGGCACTGCAGGCAATCAACATAAATCCACTCCAATTACTGTTTGTACGGTGGATAATTAAACAGGTATCACATGTATGGTGGACGTACCTGTCAACTACCATCTTGTGAGTTTCTTTCCAGTTCTCTCGGTCATTGTCTTTGCCAATGTCCGGGTTCAGTTTCTGCAGGTTCACTCCGGCCACATTCGCGCCACTCCAGACAGGAACTAGTAAAGAATTTGCGCACCTCAAGCCTCCAATTTTACATTCAGACAGAAACATCACTCTGATATTAATTTTCCTCAGCAGTCAGGGCCAGAACTAGAACTGCCTTACCGCTAGAGTCACCATGCTCTCCCAGGATCCAGCCGTTAAAGCTAGTGGGGTGGATGCCCAGGCGCTCGGCCATTAGGTAACGGAAACGGGCCGAGTCCAAGTTAGTGCCACTGCCAATCACGCGGTGCTTGGGGAGACCACTCAGCTTCCAGGTCACATAGGTCAAAATGTCCACTGCACACATGTAATTTAGAGTTTGTGGTGTGTCTATGCTGGGTGTCCGGTCTTACCTGCAAAGAGCCAGTGTGGCTTTACAGGTTTTCATGCCAAATCAGTTGGCTTCAGTCTTTATTCTGTTAATCATATCAGCTCCTGCTTTAGTGGACTGAAAACCATGAGCCACCCCAACTGTTTGTGGATGAGACTGGATATTCTGATCTAATCCATACAAAAATATCATTTGGTGTTTTTGTTAGAAAGGATGTGTGTATACCTGGGTTAGAAACCACAATGAGAATGCAATTTGGGCTGTATCTCACAATCTGAGGGATGATGTGCTTGAAGATGTTGACGTTTCTCTGCACCAGATTGAGTCTGCTCTCGCCCTCTTGCTGACGTACACCCGCCGTCACCACCACGATACGCGAGTTTGCCGTCACCGAGTAATCTGGAACAATGAGCGTTGGTGGGAACGAGGAAAATAAGGATTTCCCCCATAAAGCCACTTAGCATTTACCAAAAATTCACATAAGTGAGACGCGTAAGGCCGTCCATGCAAAGGTCTAAGCAATTCTGCTGTCTGTACCTTTGCCTGAGACAATCTTAGGAGTTTTGAGGAACAGGCTCCCATGCTGCAGGTCCATCATCTCTCCTTTCAGCTTGTCTTCCATCACATCCACCAAGGCCAGCTCATCAGCCAGCTCCTACAGAGGTGTGGAAAACACAGCAATGTCAAGCCAACTTTATTTTCAGAACACATTTAACACGTTTGTTGGGCAGTGGAAGCCTAGTGGTTAGGACACTGCCTTTGAGACCTGAAGGTTGCAGGTTCGAGTCCCGGCCCGGGCACTACTGAGGTACTCTTGAGCAAGGTACCGTCCCACTACACTGCTCCCCGG
>JBBPDA010000126.1:7189162-7203685 GCA_037974385.1 Arnoldichthys spilopterus | reverse complement strand
ATTAATACACACACACACAAACACACAGATCATACAGCACATACCTCTATGTATAGTTTACTGAGCTCCTGTTCTGACACTCAACACTAGATGCTCAGGCAGTACACTGTGCACCAGGCCTTGTTGTGAAAATCCCCTCAACTGCAACAACAGCCTGTTCACTCACTATCTGATCCAAGTCTCCTTAGATCAAGGTCACGTACGTGACACACCCACGCCGTGGAAAAGCACGCGCTCTCTTTCAGGATCAGCAACACCAGAGCCTCCTTGAAACCCAGGTCAGCACACCGGAACAACGGCGATGCACTGCAACGGCCCCCAAAACAACAAAACACTTGCCTTGTCTGTAGATGCTCTGAGCGCCCAGGTAGAAGTACCACCAGGAGACCAACATGGCGGCGGAGCCGAGAAGAGGAGCAGGTGACTGCAGTCTCCTGGCAGCGGCGCCGCAGTGTGTCACGGTGCCCCCGGAGCCATCAACAGCGGGGGCTGAGAGGAGGGCAGTGTCTCGGCGACTCCACTCCTCCTCCGGCGATGATTTAATCGGTTGCCAGCCCCTGTCTGCAGACGGCTAATGGTGTTACTCTAATCCCATGACAGCTTCCATCTGTGGGACCTGCTCTCGCACATGCCCCGAGAAGATTAACGGAGTAACTCACTGGCAGCGCTGGGGAAGCTGCTTCATTAGGGACCAACTACATCATGAACTACAGGAAGAAATGGAGTTGAGCTAATTAAAGCTAATAATAATGATAATAATAATGATAATAATAATAAGGATAATAAAAATAATGATAAGGATAATAATAATAATATAATGATAAAATAATAATAATAATAAGGATAATAATAATGATGATAATAATAATAATAATAATGATAATAATTATAATAATAATAATGATAATAATAATAATGATAATAATACATTTGTATAACACCGTTCATAGTCCAAAGTGCTTTACAGGAACTGCAAATAAACTAAAAATATTTTTAATTTATACAAAACTAAGCAAGTATTAAAAGAAAATTAAAGAAACAACCAGTCGGTCAGTATACTGTAAATAAGTATACAAGGCATTGCAAAAACTAAAAGCAAGGATAAACCAAAGGCATGCTTTTAAAATTAAATGCAACTTCAATTTAAACATAATCAAACTTTCTCTTCCTGCTGTGACTCGTCTCTTCTACAGTGGTGCTGGAAAGTTTGTGAACCCTTTAAAATGTTCTAAATTTTCACGAATGGGACCTAATACATAATCTGATTTTTGTAAAACAAGTCCTAAAAGTAGATAAAGAAAACCCAGTTAAACCATCCATCCATTTTCAAATCTGCTTCTTCCGTTTCCGGGTTGCGGGGAAGCTGGAGTCAATCCCAGCTGACTGTGGGCCTAAGGCAGGGTTCACCCAGGACAGGAGGCTTCACCCATCACAGGGCAACACATAGACAGACCATTCACACAATCACACCTACGGGCATTTTAGAGCATCCAATCAACCTACTGCAGCCTTTGGACAGTGGGAGGAAACCGGAGAACCCGGAGGAAACACACGCGAACACGGGGAGAGCTCGCAAACTCCGCACAGAAAGGCACCCATAGCCGACCCGGGGATCGAACCCAAGACCCAGTTAAACCAATTAAACAAAAAATATAATATATTGGTCATGTATTTACTGAAAAAAGTCAAGTCAAGTTTATTTGTATAGCGCTTTTTACAACTGACGTTGTCACAAAGCAGCTTTACAGAAACCGAGTCCAAGCCCCAAAGAGCCAAGGGTGACAGAGGCAGGAGAAACTCCATAGCAGTAGGAAGAAACCTTGGGAGGAACCAAAGCTCAGAAGGGGGAACCCATCCTCCTCTGGTTGACACGGAATACCAAAAACAAGCAAGAGTAAAGAAAGAAAAATAATAAAATATTTAGTAAAAAAATATTTCTTAGTGTAGCAGCAGTTTCTTGTGTAGAGGTGCCATGATGACTTTAGATCAGGTCTTTGGCAGAAAGGGGTGTTCATATGGACTCCTCAGCAGGACCGAGTGGGTTTAAAGCCGCAAAACCTCGAACCAGTAAGAGGGTATCAGTGTGGGTCAGGCTGGTCCAGACAGCAGAAAGGGGCAGGATCATTGGTATCTCAGCAGGGTAGCTCAAAAGAGAGAGAGAGAGAGAGTGAGAGAGAGAGAGAGAGACAGAGAGAGAGAGGTAAATGAATACTTAGGATTTTCAATTCCTGAAATCAGAATATGGTGTTTTCAATCAATGGGATGGCAATCAGGTTTAAGTGGGAGACCCTGATTTATTTAATAAAGAACAGGGATCTGGCAAAGCCTGAGCACACACACATCTGTAGGTGTGTATAATGGCCTGAACAAAGAAGACGTTTGAGAACCTCAGAAAAAGAGTTGTTGATGCCCATAAAGCTGGAAAAGGTTACAAGAACATCTCTAGAGTCTGGACTCCACGAAAAGTCAAATTGTGTTGAAATGGAGGAAATTCGAGACCGTTACCCAGAAGTGGTCAACCATCAAAGATAACTCCAACTACAAGGTGTGTAATAGAGAGGATACAAAGGAACCCAGGGTAACGTCTAAGCAATAAGCCTGTCTCACACTGGCAAACTTTGAGGTTCATGAGTCCAACATCAGGAGAACACTGAACAGCAATGGTGTATGGCAGGCTACCAAGGAGAAAGCCATGGCGCTCCCCCAAAAATATTGCTGAACGTCTACATTTAGCTAAATATCATGTGGCAGAACCAGAAGGATAACAGAACAAATTTTGTTTTGTCGACGGATGAAACCAAATCATTATAATTGCCTTAAACAAGGAGCTTTACATTTGGAGAAAGAAAAAAGCATAAGAACCTTATCCCGTGGGAGTGTTCTGGTTTGGCCCTGTTTTGCTGCGTCTGGACCGGGAAGGCCTGCCATCATTGATGGAACAATAAATTCTGAACAATACCAGAGAATTCTTAAGTAAAATGTCAAGACATCTGTCCATGAACTGAATCTTAAGAGACTGTGGGCCATACAGCAAGACCACAATCCTAAACACACAAGTCGTCCTACTAAAGAACAGTTAAAGAATAAAGTGAACGTATTGGAATGATCAAGTCAAAGTCCTGACCTCAATCAACAATTGAAATGTTGTGGAAAGACCTAAGGCGAGCAGTTCATGTGAAGAAACCCACCAACATCCAAGAGTTGAAGCTGTTCTGTATGAAGGAATGGGCTAAAATTCCTCTAAGTTACGGTACAGGACTGATCAACTGTTACCGATTTTATGATGATCCATTGTTGCATTTGGTTTTTTTAATAAGGTTTTTATTTCAACATAAGGCTGTAAATAGGCCTACCTTGACTGCCTCAGAATATCCTGCATCCACCCAAATCCACATACTGGCCCTGACTTCTTTAAAACGATGTGCGCCTGTGTGTGGCTGTTCTATCCCATAGGGAAATGACTGTACCCCTGCAAACCAACTCCAACAATACAAAAAAAATTGTCATTGTAGTCAAAGACGGCTACATCTGGTTCTCGGTTCGCATAAGGCACGACAAGCTTGATCAATCATCACAAATGCAAACCTCAGTTTTGGATAAGTTGCGCAAGAACCTGTTTTGTAGAAACATTCTGTGATTTGCTTAAACGCGAACTTTTAACTGACAAAATACAAATAAAAGATTCATACTGTTTGAATGGAAGGCTGCAAGCACTGCCCACCGCTCCTACACGAGTGGATTAAACGCAGAGGTCACTCACTCTCACTTTCAATAATCCCATTCTAAAAGCCGGTGGCAGCAGGGTGTTGCCAGGCTGTAACGGAGCAATGCCAGCTTCTCACCTAGATAGATCACTTCTTAATCTGTTTTACCCAATCTACAATTAGGAAAACCGTTATCTTGTAAAAGCAAAAATCTGTAAATACTCTTAACTCAAAAAGTACAAATGACCAACTTACATATTGACAATAAAACTAATCTTGAATCTTCAATAGCGTAGCTTCGTATAGACAGAGTGCATACACCTGACTGGCCTGCCAGCACTCCAGATGTGTCTCCACTCAAAACTAGGCATATTATGGAGGGTAGAATCAGTGACTGAGCACCAGAAATCTGTCAAGCAAGAATGGGCAAAAAACTTACAAACCTGTGAACATTAGTATCCTCAGCTCTCAAACAGTTAAATGTGTACTTAGAATGGGATGTAAGTGATAAACATGCCTCTGTTCTGTGTTTTGCAAGGACCAAAATCTAAAACTTAAAAAAAAAAAGAATAATATATATATAAAAATAAAAGTTGGCCACTTAAAAACACTAAGAATACTTAAATAAATATTCAAGAGAAATTAAATCAGATTCTGTTCTTATTTTGTAAAATGTAAAATTTTGTTGCAACGTTTCTAGATATGTGGTTTGTTGAAATAACCTCTACTTTTGGAGGTTAGACTGGACATCCCCGACATACACAAAAGGTATGATAAACACCACTAGAGGGAAACCAATGTCCAATAGTGATTCTGGACAGTAGAAGGCAGTGATTCCTTTCTTCATCCATTTTCTAAACCGCTTCTTCCGTTTCTGGGTTGCGAGCAAGCTGGAGCCAATCCCATCGGACTGCAGGCCCAAGGCGGGGTTCACCCAGGACAGGAGGCCAACCCATCGCAGGGCAACACACAGAGACAACCATTTACATTCTGACACACACACACAGGCAATTTAGAACATCCAATCAACCTACTGCAGCCTTTGGACTGTGGGAGGAAACCGGAGAACCTGGAGGAAACACGCGAACACGAGGAGAGCTCGCAAACTCAGCAGAGAAAGGCCGACCCGAACCCAGGACATGGAGGAGACAGCACTAACCACTACGCCCGATTCCTTTCTCTTAAAACTTACATACATAAAACAGGTTCAAAACATTGTGATAAATTATTACTTGAGGTTCTTTATTTCATCCCTTTTAGTCAACAGAGATCCAGACAATGCACTGTTGCGCTCCAATAGTGGAGTGTGAATGCATAATACTACTGACACTGACCATTAATTGTACTGTTGTTCACCAGTATATCTTACAGGTCAGGAGAGAATGTGCAAAAAATACATAACAGAAGAGGGGGATTGGGGGGAAAAAAAACAAACAAAAAAAAAACAAACAAAAAAAGACAGTTTCACGTTTTATATCCAGATTCTTTTAATCATACTGTTGACAAACATACTCTAAAACCAGGTGTCATTCATTCTTGTCTTAGTTTAAACGACAACTTCCAGTGGAAGTTCCTCCCTCGCCTTGCAGATGGAAGAGACTAGCAGCAGCCTGGGAAGGGGCAGGGCAGCCATAAAGTTTAAATATAGAAAATGAGAGTGGTGATGGACATTAAGGGATGGGGAGGTGGTGAACTAATGTCTACTCAGTGAGACCCAGCTTCTTCTTCAGAGACTCTGGCATTTCAGGGGGAGGAGGACGGGGCAGGCGGAAGTAGACCTTGACCGAGTCGTAGATGAACCACTGCAGGGCAGTCAGGGTACCGATCATGATGATACGGGCAAACAGACCCTTCCACACACCTGAAAAGCATTTCACAAAATAAGCAAAAACATTCTACCGCATTTGCGTCAAGCAATACATTAGACGTTCTTGTCCGCACTCCAGCTTGCCTGCCCTGGTTGAGTCCACCAAAGGGGCCAGGGCAGCAACTGAGCTGAAGAAGCAGGTTGAATGCTCTTACACGCCAATGACTCAAGCACCTCCAACTGTACAGCCGGAAAAGCTGCCGAGAGTCCTCAGTCTGAAGCAACAGCACTCAAAAGAGAGCAGTATCAGAGCTGGAGGACTCCCCAGAGGTGGATCTAAGGAACGTGTTGTCCAAGCATACTAAAGTTCTGATATTTTAGTGCACAGAGTTACTGCATTTCATCATAGCCAAGGCAGCCATCCCCATGCGTTCAGTTACTTAAGTCATTAAACTAATGATTACAGAAAGTCCATAATTTACTTTAAAGTAGCTTTTGTTAGTCTTGCCATGAAAGATGATTTCTGCTACTCTGGTGATGGGGATTTGCCTGTTAAAGCTAATGGTGGAGTATTTTTACATTTTAAAACTACAACGTTTGAAGCTTTACTGAAAGTTACATCCATGATTGTTTAAAGTTTTCAACTACTACTGCAGCCTGTTATTCTACCTAAAATTTTGTACTCGAGTGGCCTGAGTGTGGTCCAGTTAGGCCGCAGAAAAGATTAATCAGCAAACAGAATTCCTACTGAATGAGATCAATCACAAGTTGTCCATTTGTGATGTTTACTTGGTCGTGCCCATTAGAAATGTCTATATGTGAAGCAGAGCCTGTGACCGTGAAAGTACTAAGGGCTGTACGGTGCTTGTTTGATTCAGGACTCAGCAATGGAACAGCCTGTATGATATGAACCGAAAAGGCATAGACGTCTCACTTCATGACCTCTTAAAGGACAAGTAGCATAAATGTGAACTAGCAAGAAAAAGTGATTTACTATGCACACTTTAATGTTTATACAAGTGGGCAAACGCTCACCCATGGGTCCTAGCCTCTTCAGTACTTGAGCAGCTGTGCTTCCCTTCTCCTTGTTCAGCACGGACACCACCGAGTCAGCAGGGTGGGACACGATGGCACAGAACACACCAGCTACAAATTGAAAACCAGTTTAGTCAGTAATCAGTGTAACCTCTCCATCCGCGCTGATGCAGAAGGACAGTTGCATGACATGGAAAACAAAACGTATTTAAAGACTAAAGTTTGTTTTTTGGGGGTGGATAAGTACTTACCAATATAACCAGCCACAAAGGTGACCAACAGCTGCTCAGATTTGCTGCACTCGCTGCGAGGTTTGGGCACCACATACTTGTAGAGCATTTCGACTGTGCGCTCAAAACAGGCAAACTTCATCATGGTGTAGGGGATTTGCCTCATCCACAGAGGGACTACACCCTTGTAAAATCTGTCAGGAAGATATTAAACAAGGAGTTTTCCCACAACTGTCAGGCACCGCAATGCATGTCCATCTAGAGAAGTTAAGACTTCTCATTTCCAATCTGAAAACTAAAATATAGTAGATAAAAATGGGACATTTTTTGCCAAAACATTTAGCCAAACTGATCGGTTTAGTGAAAGCAAGTTCGATCATGTCCGCACTCCAGCTTACATGCCCTGGTGAAATCCCGCAAGGGTGCCAGGGTATTGATTGAGCTGAAGAAGCAGGTAGACTGCTCTCACACGTCAATGACTCAAGCACCTCCAACTGTACAGCCAGAAAAGCTGATGGGAGTTTCCAAACTGGAGCAACAGCACCAGAGTTGGAAGACTCCCCAGAGGTGGATCTAAGGAACGTGTGCAGCGACTCACAAATGCCCGGAATAACCAAAAAGATGTTCCGCCAACCACTTGTAAAAAAACAACTCTTGTATTTTTGCTTGGAAAAAATGGGGAAAGATACTCACGCCCAGAGACCCTCCTCAGCATACATCTTGGGGGCGCACTCCCTTAGGGTGTTGGCATAACCAGGCTGGGTCTGGATGCGCACTTTACACGCCTCCATAGGGGCCAGAGCTATATCAGCAAAGAACTCTGCACTTGCAGATGCTGCCAGGTATAGAGAGGTTCTCCACAAGTAGGTATTTTCCTATTGGAGCAGATACAGGGTCATTCATACTCATCGGAGCAAACCAACATTGCCAAGTTCATATTTAGACAGCGTTATGATTGGGCTGATGACTCTAGAACATTTTCAGTTTGAAGCGGACACCAAGTGTCGATGTGCATGAAGTCCATACAGTGTAAATCTCTTGTAATGTGAGCTGAATTAAGATTAACACAGGAGTTTAAGGAATGGGAGCAGGTGCCCGTGAAGGAATCCATGAATGAAGGGGAAGTGTGGGGTTGGCAGAAAGGTCACAACTGATCTTTGCCCTTGCTTGTTAAGCTCAACCAAAGTGTGTTAGGCTTTTCTGTAAATTGCTGATTTCAACTGATAGCTGAACACAGGAGGGTGTTTTTCACCAGTTACGACCAGCAGTTTCACAAAAGCGTGCCTTAAAAGTCTGACTGTTGCATTCAATAAAGCCCAATGCTACCCCCTTCAGTGACATTTTCAACATGAACATTAGAGAAACCATAGACGACTACACTATCCAGATTGCAATGACTATTGAAGTGAAAATGACTATTTGTCATTGTGAACACACTCAAGCACCACAACGAAATGTGACCTCTGCATTTAACCCATCACAAGTGCACACGTGGAGCAGCGGGCAGCTACCAACAGCGCGTAATTATTACTGAACAAAATTCCTTTTCATAGTACAAATACAGACACCATTATGTACTTTCAGAATGTGTCTGATGCTGGATTATTAATGCATTCATGAGAAAAGATTATGGTTATAGTCATATGTTCCTGCACTTTTTATATTTGCAAACCTCATCCTTGTAAAGACAGACTACTGAATTTGCACAGCACTTTATATTGTGCCTACACCAACCGCATTGTCTGTACTGTAGGTATAACTAACTCCGCCCACTTCTATTTAAGACTGCACATGTAACACTGTAAAAACGATAACAGCATCGCTTATCCTGTATTTCTCACCATACACACAAAACGTACCTCTCCAAGAAGATCACTGTAAAGTATCTTGAACACCTCATAGAATCCAAACTTGCAAAGACCCTGCATGGAGTAGCCGATGAATGTGGGCGCCCAACCTTTGGCAAGCCCCCGCACGCCATCCTCTTTGATTGTGATGGAGAACCCAGTGATGATACTCTTGTATTTGCCTGGGTCCACCTAAACAAAATATTTGGTTAGAGACCAGCTGATGGAAAACATGTAGATGAAAATACAGTTATAGCACATCCATCCTGAACTGGCAGGTAATGGTGAATGCACTCATCACTTCACAAATGGTATGAACATGCTGGATGTCAAAAGAAGGGGTGGACAACACCAATGGTGATTTATTCCCCTTGACATTTCCAGCAAGAGGAAAAATACATAAATTAATAATTTAAGTAGGTATAAAGAAATTGATTCAACACTACATAAACAACATAAACTAAAAATATATGTTCCTGTGCAAGATTTTCTTAAACCTGATACCTCCCACACTTTTGTTTTTTAATTTTTTAATGTGGTCAAACAGCAGCTGCAACCTCATGCAATGTTTGGTGTGAACGCACAATTACTGCACCAAGTTAGAACAAATCGTTTTGTGCACTTTAACAGAAAAACACAAACACTTAAGGTAAACAGTATGTTAGAGATTAGATGGTAGTAATTGTCAGCTTTACGAGGGGCAATTTTTCCTGATCTTTCAAAAGTGGGCATTTATTTGCAACTTGCTGTAACATTTGCGGGTGAGCCGGATGCGAGTACAGACCTGGAGCCGACACTTGACCAGATCCAGGGGCACTACAGCTGTGTGTGTGATACCGCAGCTCAGGATGCCCCCAAAGCCACAGAGGGCGTAGTATTTCCCAGAACCAAACTCACAGCTATCCCCTGATTCTGTTATATGAAGAACACAACATACATGCTCATGCATCACAAGACAATATCAAACATGCGTGGGGTGCTGGAGTCGAACACACTCAGGACTCCAGCGCACACACACACACACAGACCTGCAACCTGCATTTGACCAAGTCGAGAGGCACCACCGCTGTGTGAGTGGTACCACAGCTCAGAATCCCACCGAAGCCACACAGGATGAAATACTTCTGTGAGCCAAACTCACAGCTGTCTCCCTCTGAAGAGAAACAGGGAATGGCATTCATTCGACACCTCACACAATGTTTGAGGATAGAACAGGAAGTCAGAGGAAAAGCAGCAGGCACTGAAGGTTATATCGAAAGGTGACCTTTTGGGGGCTAAACGTCTAACATTACGAACATGAGATCATTTAAAAACAGCAATAATCTACATACAAAACAAAAAAACAGGTAATCCATAGTGAGGATATGCATCGTTTAACAGGACCTACAATTAACCTAAATGTGTGAACAGACCACATGGACGGCCACATGAAAAACAGAAAAACAGAGCAAAACCCCAAAACAGCTTTTGTAAACAAAATAACCGTCACAAGTCAGAATGCACGGATTGAACTGATACACTCTCTGTACGGGCCAATATGGAGTACTGATCCGACAGCAGTGTTTAATTAATATTATTGCATATCGCATGTCTCACTTTTTGGAAGAGACTGATGTGGGAGACAACAGGTACAGATACTCAATCGTTCTATTTGAGGAAGCATCGGACCAATATCCGTTACCAGTATCGGATCAGTGCATCCCTAGTGTGCGTAGTAGTGCTCTTGGAGCATGGGCTCACTGCCTTGGATGGGTAAAAAGCAGAGATTTCACTACATGTTGTAGTGAAGTGAGTGAAAGTGACTATTTGTCATTGTGAACACACAAGCAACGAAATGTAACCTCTGCATTTAACCCATCACATGTGCACACGTGGAGCAGCGGGCAGCTATCAACAGCGTGCGGGGAGCAGTGTAGTGGGACGGTACCTTGCTCAAGGGAACCTCAGTAGTACCTGGGCTGGGACTCGAACCCGCGACCTTCAGGTCTCAAAGACAGCGCCCTAACCATTAGGCCTCCATTGCCTAGAACTGTATATGTGACAAAAACTAATCTCAAGTCTTAGTCCTAAGTCAGATAAGATTGTTCATGGGCTCAAAATAAAAAAACAAACAAACCAAAACCCAGTAAGAATTAAGACGAAAAAGAATTGCTTATCAACTGTCTGGGATTAAGAGGATTATAACAGAGTTGGGCAACTACAGGACACATGATATTGGCTATGAATGCATAGCAGCGACAGGAGCCAATGGCACACTGCGTTGTTAATATGCTCGGTCTACATGGCGGTCATGTGCCCAGGACTCTGAAAAAAAGAACACCGTGTTCGCCGGGTCTCTTTAGATCAAGATCGGTCACTACTTGAGTACTGCATCACTGGTAAATCGAGTCCATATTCGTACTGAACTGGCCCCCAGATATTCACTGCGTGCTACGTTGACCCAAGTTTGTCCTTCACTGCCCTCCATGCAGCCGCAACAGGGCCCTCAGACCTTACTAACCGATCAAGACGAGGAATATCACGGGGAATGCAAACATTAGGGTCACAACGCCACGTACACACGACCGCTCGTCAACAGGACTGGCTTTTGAAGCACAACGAGGTCTCCAGCTCTAGAGACTAGCCGGCTAATTAGCAACACTAGCTTGGGTGGCTCTAGCTAACTTGCTAACATTTCTGACCTTCTTACAGCGGATGGGCAGTCCTCCGGAGTCCTGGTCGTCCGTTCAAGCAAATTGGATTATTTAAAAAGTAAAAAAGGAGGAAAAAGGCAACGCACAGTGATTTATCATTCAAAAATATGATGCTAGCCTTTAGTTCAAACGAGTTGAACCAAAAGCTAGCATCAACAATGACATGCTAACAGCGAGTTATTGAAGCTCAATGGTGTGGACAAGTATATTATCACTGCCAAAAAGGCCAATAAGCAAGAATCTAGGACAGCCTACCGGCCACAGAAGCTGCTGCGAGTCTGCGGTGCTGTCCTTTCGCGACGGTCGTCTGTGCGGGCTCCTCCGCCTTTTGCAGCGTGAAGAGAGGAGCACTGAAGGGGTTCGCCCGGGCCAGCTGCGTTAGCGTGGTAGGGTACATTGTGGTGGTAGCTAAGAGCAAAGATTTAAGAATCAAAGTTAGCGTCGTTTACCAGTTTGGTGTCAAATAATCGCTCTATTTAGCTTAGCCACCGGCCGGCTAATGCTCTTCAGGTCACAGTGAGGGGAGCGGAGCCGAGGCCTGTGTGCCTGCAGGAAACCGGAGGCTCAAGGACAAACGACGCGAGCAGGTCTTTCGCCGACACCGGTAGTCTATTTAACATGTAAATACGGGTATCTGTTTTACAAGGAAGAGAATGAGAACATAATGAAAACGGTAATAAAGTCCTTACTTCTTAAACTAGTCGCAAAATGGCGCCTCGTTCCTTCGCTGCCGGCCGCTCGTAGAGACCGAGGACAGCGCTGCGCTCACTAATGTCGGAGAAAGGAGAACGCTACGTCACTGGGCGAGCTGACCAATCGGGTTGGAGCACAGGAGGAGCTTCAATCCTTTGGACGGTGGAGGCTAACTACTCCAAAGGAACCCTGACCTACACACCACTGACCTACACCATCTCCATACATATTATATATATTTATAGTTTGTTTGTGCCTTTTTTTGCAGATGAATGTCAAACTTGGGTGCATACAAAATAAATGGCAACTTATGCCCAGATTTATTGAATGCTGCAGTGCTGATTTAGGGTCTATCACTTTTATCCACCCACTCCGATAAATACAAGCCGCTCAATGCTCATACTGCACAAGCAATTTAATAAGTTACATGGGTATTTTGTAACACACACACACATATATATTTATACACACACACACAACAGACTTACTAAAAGAGAGGGTAACGCTGTCTTTCATTTTTTATTTCACACCATTATGTATGTAACCAATGATGAACACATTTCATTATGAAGGAAAAGTTCCAGATTTGTCATTTCATCCATTCACTGTTAGCTGCCCTGTGACAAAGTGCAAATGTTACCATTTTTTAGAAACCATTCCCTGCCTTCTATGAAGCAGGTGGAAACAAATGTTGTCTGCAGCACTTTGACGTACACTTTTCAAATGAACTTTTTTTTTGCGTCCTTAAAAAGTTAATTTTGAGAAAACTATTAGAAAAATATTGCAGTTAAAAAAAAATCAGTTCCAAGTTGTACAATACAAAAACCAAAACCCCTGGAAACTCAAAACAACAGATCATATACATTCTTCTGAATGAACGTTTAGCCAGTTCATGCTTGGCATATGCATCTGAATACCATCTTTTAAATTACAGCACATTATTTAAATTCATATTTTGGCCAGATAACCAGTGTTTGACCAGGGGAGAGGGGGGAGACTGGGGTAGTTTTGATATTGGAAATTATCATGATTTGAGCATTTCAAATGCTGAACTTTTACATCACAGGATGAAAATACAGACACACGAACGGAGTTGTTACCTACCACGAAATGATCCAGTTGAACTTCAGTGGCATTGGAATGCCATCTATTGCCTGAGAGTGTAGAGCTCTGGACTGAACTCTTGTGAAGACCAGCACATGTGGCACTAAAAGCAGACTGCATAACCGACCTGGTAGACTAGTAATTTGGGCACAATTCAATGCTACAATACACTTAAATGAAAGCTAACAGCTTAATTAGACATACTATTTCCAAATAAGATATTACTTCCAGTCTGAAAAGGTCTAATTAAACTAAAAATGGCAAAATGTATCGATTTTTTTAATGTATATACAGGAAATTTGATTAAAAATCCAATGAAAACGCTTACTTTTCAGCATCTCCTAATATGTTCCTCACATTAGGGTCATACTACCCCTGTGTTTAACACATACTGAGCCTTTTTAAGAAACCAGTCTGTTTATATTCAAAACAGTTATGCCTACATAGGGGGTAGCCCTTGAAGTGCTACAGACATACTGGTAAATGTTCCACCATCATACAAGGCTATACAAAAACTACTTATTCCTCTTTCATGGTATATGCTACAAAACAGAAAAAGCAAAATAAAAACACAATTCACACAAAGTTTAAACACTACTTAAAACAAGTACTTTTAGACCTGGTTGCGAAAACGAACTGCAATAAAAACCGAAACCTCTGCCAACATGTTGACCTTCCAACTGACCGAATGGGGCTGAGACTAAAGTCTGAGAGACAGCTCATGCATACACTGTAGAGCCACGCTGACACGGGGGGGGGTTCTTATTTACCACCAACACCCTCTTTCTCACCAACACCACCAAGAGCGCTGAGGAGTGGACTGACCACATTGTCCTGTACGAAAAGCCTGCATGTGTCAATCTGCTCGGTGGTCACATTCTGAAAGATGTAGAAAAGAGAGCCGACCAGTGTGAGGAACACTAGCAGCTTCAACCAGATGGAGAAGGAGCGGCGAGCTGGAGGACGGACAGGTGATGCTGCACTGTGACTGTCTGTGAAGGACGATCTAGTGGTTGTGTACACACTCTGCTGTAAGAGGGACTCCTCTGGCCAGAGGTCCAGCGGCCTCACTGGACGCCCAGCAGCCCCGTGAATCGGCCTCCGGCAGGTGGCCCTGTGGGGGTAGGAAAATGCACGAATACTGTTTACACTCTAAAGAATAAAAGATGCCTAACGCCATAGAACCATTTCTCCTAAAGAAACGTCAGCACATAGCACAATGACTCAATGAGACGCGGGAGTGTGAGAAATCCTTTAAATGAAACCCAGAAACCATCAAAAGATGTGAAATGCTCTGTAAAGAACTGTTAAACTGATTAAAAAAAGTCTTTAGAGAAATGAAAGTGACTATTTGTCATTGTGAACACACTCAAGCACCACAACGAAATGCAACCTCTGCATTTAACCCAT
>JBBPDA010000126.1:7152932-7164967 GCA_037974385.1 Arnoldichthys spilopterus | reverse complement strand
AGATAGATAGATAGATAGATAGATAGATAGATAGATAGATAGATAGATAGATAGATAGATAGATAGATAGATACATAAACGTCGTCTCTCCATGTGAATGCATCTTTCTAGGGTAAAGGTGATACTGTCTCTTTAAATGTGACTAACTCAGTTGGAACTAATAGTCTGACCAACCTGATGGGCAGTCTCGTCTCTCACCACTGTTTGCTGGCACAGAGCAACTACTTTCACAGTGCATAAGGCTTAATTTCCACAGTGTAAGACGTTTCTGATTTGATCAATGGGTGAGGATCATTTACATTTGGTGAAACACAGAGTTCTCTCACACTGAGCATCAACTATGGTGAGTAACTTCATAAAAGATCATCATCTACAGACTTCAAATGGGAATTTTTTCCAGAATCCGGTCTTTAGAATATCTGATTTTCTTTAGAACACAGCTCCAGGTCAGGTTTCCACAAAACCTCTGCTGTTGTCTTTCCACACAGGCTTTCGCTAACCGCTATGGTGTGATTTTTGCCTGCACCTGTGGAGTGATCCTTGGCGTGGGCTTTGGTGCCAACCTGCTGGTTTTCTCCCTCTTCGCTAAGCACAACACCCTGCGCAAGAACCGCCTGGACGCACTAATCCTTAGCATGTCCTTGGCAGACTTCCTCAGCTTGCTCCTCGTCCCCTTCACCCTGCACTCGGCAATTAGCTTCTCCTGGCCACTGGGCGATACCTCCTGTAAGATCTATCAGTTCCTGCTGGCTTTCTCCCTGGCTGCCAGCACCTACTCACTGTGCGCTGTCTCGATGGCCCGGGCCATGATCATCACCAACCCTTACCACCCACCCACCACAGACCTGGTGGCGCTGATGCTCGTCATGGCCTGGGCTCTGAGCTTCTTCATCAGTTTGCCCTTACGCATTTTTGCCACGAAGGAGAGCCTGGGGCCAGGCCTGACCAATTTCACTTTCTGCATGCCCACTATCCAGGAGCACCACTATCAGGTGATTCTAAGCCAGTTCGTGCTTTATTACTTCATACCAATGATGGTGATTGCGATCAACTACGTACGCCTGGCTATGTTCCTCCACAAAAGTCCTGTGATGTCCATGGCCAGTGCCAGAAACACACGCAGAGCATCTCTAATGGTGTTCCTGGCTGCTGGGACGTTCTCCATGTGCTGGCTACCAGGTTACATCCTGGAGCTGTGTGTGTATCTGGGCCTCTACAAACACGGCCAGTCCTGGGAGATGTTCTACTTCACCTGCACCGTGCTCCAGTACCTGCATCCATGTGTTAACCCTGTCCTGTACGTGCTTTTGTCCAAGCGCTACCGCAGCAAAAGGGGAGCATGGCTCTTCCACTGTACCTGCAACAGGGTACACCCTCAGGTCATAAGTGTGACTGAGAGCTTCTGATAGTCAAGGAAACCAAAAACTATACGTAAAGACTTTTTAAACTGATAGATGAGATGTTCTTCACTTCTCACATTCTGTGCACTTACACTGTATGACTAGACTGCCTAAGACTTTAGATGCTATTAAAAAGCTTGAAGTGTTTTATTTCAGAGAATTCTGGTACTTTCTTTCATGTCTTTCACCTTCTTGGCTCTTTCTTTCATCCGTGCTTCGTGTCGTAGGTGGTATTTACACCGATTTTGCGCTGAGCTGAACACACACACTTGGTTTTGAGGGTTGTGAAGCATCTGTGATGCTCAACAAATGCTTATAAAACCAGTTTCTCTCAGAAACATGTTCGACCTGTTTGACTCACCAGGCAGATGGACAAAAAAAGCAGAAACCCTGAAACACGTAAGTTAGAAACATGTCAGTGAGTAATTTATCATTGTGAACACACCACAGCACAGCACACAGTGCACCACAATGAAATGTGACCTCTGCGTTTAACCCATCTGTATAGGAGGAGTGGACAGTTCTCATTGGCAGCGCCCAGGGAGCAGTGCTTGGGGATGGGACCTTGCTCACGGTTACCTCAGTGGTTCTCGTACCAGTAACCTTCAGGTCAGAGGGGCAACGCCCTAACTGTTACACCACCACTGCCCTGTAAATGTAAATGAGTTACTGCATAACAGCACATTCTCCACTACTGTACATTACCTATTCATTTTTCCTAGGACTGGTAAATTTAAGAAGTGGTTCTGGCTAATATTCACCCAATTGGTCCTAAAAAAAACGCATCTCGAGTCTTAAAGCAAAGTTATACCAATTTTTCAAACTTTCTGCATAATTACGAGAACACCTCATTTCTCTTTTCATAACCAAAAGGATAGTCGCACTTCATCCTCTCAAAACACAAATCCAAGACTGGTACAAGCACCACTTAGGTACCTCTGAGCAAGGTACCGTCCCCCAAGCACTGTTCCACTGGTCAGCTGCCCTACACGGATGGGATAAATGCAGTGGTCACATTTTGTTGTGGTTCACTGTGCGCTGTGCTGTATTGTGTTCACAATGACAATCACTCACTTCACTTTCTAGCATAGCTGTCATGTTAAAACCACGTATCTCCAAAATGATAACTTCAAAAAAGAAGAAAAACGCTTTGACTTAAACTTTCATAAATATTAAAAGATTTTATTCATTTAATTAAAGAGCCCAAGTCATTTTAGACCATTTCTTCTGGTTCAGGCTCAAGGTGTTCCCACAATGTGGTGTTGTTTTGAAGGAAATTAAAAACCTCTGGGACCACCTCGCATTCTTGAGGCCAGTGTGGCAGAACCTGAGCGCTGCTACCTGTAACTCCATACAGGTGCCAAGGTTTTCGCAGCTGAGGCAAAATGAGACCTGACTGATACTCCAACACAACTTGGGTGGGTTCTTGGCAATACGGACACAGCAAGAAGGTCTGCTCAAAAGAAAGTTAGTGTTCACCTTACTCACAAATGACGTAACTACTGCTGTATAGCGATTAAAAATAGACCAATAACAATCGTGAACAATTTATTTGGGTTTCTGAGGACTACATTAAGGTTTTGCATGTGTGGTTACCCATCTGGGACTGTGAGCTGAGAGAAGCTCACCCACTGTTGCCTTTTGTATTAGTTGCTGATCTTCTATGACCTCCTTCTCAAGTCAAGTCGGCTTTTTACCACTGTGCTGCAGGAAACACAGGACCACACACGCTACACAACTAACAACATAAAGTGCATTGTGTGCAAGGATGTGCGAACATTGCAAAGACAGACAGGTACAAAACAAGAGAGTGCAACAGTGACCAGGGCAGTTATGGGACCACCAGGTGTGAGGTAGCAGGATGTGCAAAAATACAACACTGTGATTGTAACCAATGAGACAGGACCAGGAAGAATGGAACCAGCCTCCTTGTCAGAGGCTGAATAGCAGGAGAAGGAAAATGAGACGTGATGGTTGCTCTTCATTTCATCCTTCCTTATTGTGGTGGTGAAACAACACTGTTTTGAAGAAATATGAGATACGTGCTACAGGGAAACCCTGGTTTGCATGACAGCACACTCCATTTTCTCACCCTTGCATGCTCCAGTAGCACTTTCAGTGAATGTGACTATTTGTCTTTGTGAACACACTCAATAACACAAAGAGAACCTAAACAAAATGTGACCTCTGCATTAAACCCATCACACGTGGAGCGGCAGGTAGTGCACAGGGAGCAGTGTAGGGGATAGTTCTTTGCTCAAGGGCCAGGACTTGAACCTGCAACCTTCTAACAAGGGCAAGGTACTAACCACTAGGCAATTATGAAATTAACTTATTTCATCCAATTTCCAAACCGCTTCCTCCACCTACCTTTCCTTGGACCTTTGGTAGGGACAAACCACTGGAACTATTGGAAATGCGCCACAACGCCTGTTGCTTTAGAGGTGCTCTGGCCCAGTTGTCTAGCCATCGTTATCTAGCTTGTTTCAAAGTGGCTCAGATCCTCACGATTGGCCATTTTTGTCCAATATTTCACCCCCCACACTGTGATGAGAATCAAACTTTATCCATTGTCGTGGTTGAGAAGTACGAGCGTATGAGGTTTACATCTTACACTCACCTGATTTTCTCAAGAACCATAATTAGGAATAACTGCATCACAAAGGTACCCGTGGCCGACCTGGGGAGCGAACCCAGGAGCTTCTTGCTGTGAGGTGCCAGCAAGAACCACTGCGCCACATCATTAGCTCATTATTATTCGTTAGGTGAGCTATTTTTGAACTGAATTTATCCAGAAAACAAAAAGGTTCATATCAGTTTTATTATATGGAAGGCAAAAACTCTCAATATCTCACAACCACTCAGAGAGAACCTAATAATGACAAGGGGATGAAAGAGCCCACCTTTATTATGGATTTCGATGAAGAAACGGTTCAGCTGAAGCAGCATCAGGAGGCTCAAACTGACCATGGAACAAGCCATGTCAGATTGCAAGAAAAGAGTTTGTCCATCAAAGACATTTTTAAACTTTAGCATCACAACAGCACTGCTATTTGTACAGGGGCACCTTCCTTACATGCAGCTCTGTAGGGACTACTGAGGATCGGGCTGAAAACGGCGTTTCCCTTTCATTTTTCCTCAAGCCTCAGGGAAGAACAGATGTGGCTTTTATGCTTAATACTGAAATCCTTCAAAAAGACGTATTTGAACTTACTTCCACATTTTAATCTCCTCTAGACCGGAAAGGAACTCGTCATTCTCGGATCCACTTGAGAGTGAGAAGATGGGTAAAGTCTATGCGATGGCCACTAAAGGTGTCCAGGTCCAGCTGCTGTCATACCAGCTACGATAGGCACACTTTAATATGTTAACATTTTTTTTCACAATATGGCTTTACTTTCATAGTTTTCACACATTTTATGTAAAGGTTCTGTCGTCAAAAGCGGAGATGAGAGAAAAGTTCAACTAATTTGCTTAAAGTAATAATTTCTTACAAATTTTATTTGTAGTTCAAAATAAAACACTACATTGTGCTTTATCCAGAGGTGTGACTGACTTCAGCCCGAACATACGAGGTTATTACGCACCATCGCCAGCTCTAGTCCAAGTGAGGAAAGCGTCGTTACGTTTAATCTAAAGGCAACAAAGCACAACTGCATGTTTAAGATGTATCTACACGGTTTTAATGGCTTATCCCTGTGATCAGGAATTATAAAACAATCCAACCTCTGCTGTGTCCTATGACTCCATCAGTCTGAAAGCAGAACTTTAAAGAGGATGCAAATGAAAACTGCAGAGGAACAGAACTGTTCCCAATAAGAAGGAAAAGAAGAGAAAAAAAAAAAAAAAAAAAAAAAATCAGTGAACATCAACTTTTCTTCACTCTTCTAAATACTTTTTTTGCATGGTGGTAGAGAAATACAGCTTGACCTCAGTCCTCCCTGGGCGAACATGGTGTTCTACATGAATATGTCCACCAATTTTTCAAAATTTTACACGTACTCATCTCGAGGGTGCCTGATAAATGTAGAGTTAAGAACACAGAGCTGTCCGCCCTGAACTTCCAAAGCTTACAAAAGGCCAGCACCCAAGATTAATTCGGTCTTGCTGCTGGACACCCCCCCCCCGAAAAAAACACCACAAATATTTGAACTCTTAAAAATAAAGGTACAGACCAGCCATTCGGCTCCATACCCAGCTCATCAAAACACATGACTGTCTGAAATTTTGAGAAATTGGTGAACCCAGGCTCTAGTAATCATCACCACGGCTGACCACTTCCTTGCACGTTGGCCTCAGTAGGATGGTGTGCTCAAACTGAGCGGTGTAGCAGCCTTTGGTGTCGCACAGAGGTGGGTATGGGTCGATGATGCCCAGGTCACACAGGTTCTTCAGTGCCATCAGGTACTTGGTTTCACCCAGACGATCCAGCCAGCGCCGGCAAAACGCTAGAGTGCCGAAATTCTCGTTGACAACGTTCAGCAAATGCTTGGCCCTAGGGAGTCTGGGGGGTGGGGGGCAGAGAATTGAATCAAAACATGCATATGCGTCTAATGATGTAGCAATAAAATTGCTTCTTCAAAAAATGAGGGCCAACAAGCAAACAGCCCCCTCTCTCAGCTCATCACAGTTGAAGAACTTGCCTGATTGGCACATGTCCAACTTCAAAGTTCTTCATGTAATGTGAACACTCCATGTCATCATGCACCATGCCCTTTCCAGTGCTTCCAAAGGTCTCAATGGCGTACACCTCTCCTTCCTGTAAAAGAGAAGCAGTGGGTTCATGAAATGACGGTGCTAAATGTTTAATGGGGATCCAAAAAGATCAATTGAAACGTTCTGCAAAGCATGAATTTTTAATGCAGATCCAACGTCTGTAGAGTTGACAATAAGCAACACACGATTCTATGAAGGGATATGAAATGTAGCTTAACCACACCTCTGTCTTAAGAAGCTGTCAGTAACTGATAGCTACAGAACATAGCAGGCACACCCCTCTCCAAACACACAGCAGAGTATCTGGGTACAGATAACGCTTAGCCTGAGCCTACCCAGGTCACCAACTAAGGGAAAGTGATCATTTGCGTCTTTTAACCCACTCACTCCTGCTGAGTAGAGCCCATATGAACAGGCCTGTCCTCCAAAGAACTGATCGAAAGCATCGCGGCACCTGCACAGAAGTGGCTGCTGCCTTTTTATACCGAGAACTATTATTATTATATATTTATTCTTTTTCTCCTTCTCTTTTCTCTTGTTTGTTATTGTTCTCCAGTGTCGACCAGAGGAGGATGGGTTCCCACTTCTGAGCCTTGGTTCCTCCTGATATTTCTTCCTAGAGCTTAGGGAGTTTTTCCTGCCTCTGTCGCCTTCGGCTCTTTGGGGCTTGGACCCGGTTTCTGTAAAGCTGCTTTGTGACAATGTCAGTTGTAAAAAGTGCTATAGAGATAAACTTGACTTGAAAGTGCACATCGAAATGTGACCTCTGCATTTAACCCAGTCACACATGGAGCAGCGGCCACCTATCAAAAGCACCCAGACGGCAGTGTAGTGTGGACAGTACCATGCTCAAGGGTACCTCTGTGGTGCCTGGGCCAGAACATGAACCAGCTACTCTCTGATCACAAGGGCAAGTCCTTAACCACTGGCCTACAACTGCACTATTTCAGCATATTCCAAAAACTCCACCTTGCATGCAACCTTTCTAAACAAAGGAATCAACATGCATCCTGAAAAAAATGAGTTTAAAAATGGTACGAACCTCCATTTTTGTGGCCTCACCACCTTTGACGATGGGAACAGTCTTGCCAGCATGTATTCTGTACTGTCCAATCGAGTGGCCATTGAGATTCCGGATTGGCTTTACTATATGAAATTAACAAGTTACAAAATATTAGGGGGGAAACGAACTCAGGTGTGTCTTGGAATTAGTCAAGCAATCTGAAGCACAGAAAGACAACACACCTTGGTATGTTTTACCATCTAGTTCCACTTCATACGACTCCATGACCTCCTGAATGGATTCTCCAATGTCACACAGACGGACATCAATTCCTGAACACTGAAACAAAACCAGAGTATAAATAAGTATTATTAAAAAAAAACAAACTCATTTCTCAGCTACAGATGTTCTTTAAGTAGCTGAATGCAACGTGATGGAATTGGGACTTGGCCCCTACAAACTTAGAAACTGGCTGCAATCTACAAACAAACAATCCACCTTAATTCCAGTGTTTGTGGCATCTTTGACGGCTTCCAGCAATTTGTCGTACTTTGGGTTAAAGGTGACGGTGAAGGCACAGTCAATGATTCGACCTGTAAGACAGAAGTCAGACACTGAAATTAAAAAGACAAAAAAATGGAAAAGATACAGAAAAAAAAAGCAAAACAAGTCAAAGTTATAGGTTTTCATAAACCACACACCATTAATGTGCGTGCCAAAGTCGATCTTGCAAACATCGTCATACTGGAGCACTGTGGGGTCCCCAGCGTTAGGGGTGTAGTGCGCAGCACAGTGGTTGAGGGAGCAGCCAGTAGGAAAAGCAAGACCAGCATTTAGGCCATTTTCTTTGATTAACTTCCTAGAGCAGTCCTCCAACTTCTCACTGTAAGTGTAAACACATGTTTACAAATGCGATATTTATGCTAAACCACTATGAAAGATATTAAACGGTTGAGTTTGCACTACACCACTTTACATATTTTCTGTATTTAAATTCAGCTGCACATTCTGCATCACATATTTCTAGATCTTTCCTTGCAAACTTTTAAACCTTTTTACAGATTCATTTGTATATATATTGCATTGTGTGTGTGTGTATATATACACTATTTATTGATACATTTATCTTATATTTCATATATGGATTTTTTCCACTTCCTGTAATCTCTTCTCTCTCTCCAGCTGGCTGAAGCACTGCACAGTCATCGGAGTGTTCGGGGTACATTTCACCTCACGCTGTACTGGTAGAACTGTGTGTGTGACCAACATTTTGAATCATGTTCATAGTAAAAGTGCAGTGAAACCAAAATTTCAAACTCACCAGATCTCAATCATGGTCATGCCTGGTTTAATCCAGCTCATGACGTACTTCCGGACTTGCCGGTGAGCTTCTGCAGCCTGTCTGAAGTCGTTCCACATCTCTTCGCTTGCCTGGTCCAACACACGCTTCTCCTCGTTGCTCGTCCGCCACGCGGCACTGCGGCTGAGAACGGTACAAGAACACGAGTTCAGGCAGCAAACGTTCCGAAGTAACAACTACTTCAACAAATCAAAAGTTTGTTACACAAGATTTAACATTGGCAGTGGTGGCCTAGTGGTTAGGACGCTGCCTTTGCGACCTGAAAGTCGCAGGTTCGAATCCCAGCCCGGGCACTACTGAGGTTCCCTTAAGTAAAGTACTGTGCCACTACACTGCTCCCTGGGCGCTGTTGGTAGCTGCCCGCTGCTCCACGTGTGATGGGTTAAATGCAGAGGTCACATTTCGTTGTGGCGCTTGAGTGTGTTCACAATGACAGTCACTTTCACTTCATTTACAAACAGGGTTTGATCCATTAAACATTTTTTTTTTTTTTTTTAAATCACAAAACTAACAAGCAACAGTTTATGCACATGGACCTTCAGTCTGAATAAGAAATTGATGCGGTCTGTACCCGTCTTGTAAAGTTGGGTATTCACATTCCTGTCCTTTGGCGTAAACTCCACTGGTATAAAGCTCACAGATAGGAATCGATGGTGGATCCGTCTGCATCTTGGCTGAAAAGAGAAGTGAAAGGGAAATGAATGTGAAAAGTGAATCTCTGGGAATATAACTTAGTTAATCTGAGCAATGAGTGATCAGCCACAAATTAAGACCACGGACAAGTAAAATGAATCAATGATCTCATCTTGCTAAAATGGCCCCCCGTCAAGAGGTGGGACGCATTTGGCAGCAAGTGAACGGTCAATTTTACAATCCGGGCAGCTTTCAACAAGTCCAAATTATAATGTCTAGACCACAGCATCTCCAAAACTGCAGGTCTTGTGGGGTGTTCCCAGTGTTCAGTGGTACCTACCAAAACTGATCCAAGAAAGGACAACCGTTGACCTGGGTGCCCAGAGCTCACTGATGCACGTGGGGAGCGAAGACATGACCATTTCTTCTGATCCCACTATAGACGTTACTATAGAAGTTTTCAGTTGGAATGAGAGGAAATGGCTGTGGCTTCACTCCCCATGTGCATCAGTGAGCCTTGGGCACCCATGTCAATGGATTTCATTTCCTGATCCATGTACTGAAAGCCATCAGATCTGTAACTTACGCCCTTTCTTTTTCTTCTTCTTTTTCTTCTTCTTTCCAGCAGAGTCGCCTTCCTCGCCATCTGTCAAAAAGTAGTGTTACACAATTAGTGCTGAAAACCTCCAATAATGGAGATATTTCATGAAGACATTTGTGGCAAAAAAAAAAAACATTAACAGAAGGCAGAGCTATCACAACCGAATTACCAAAGAATGATAAAAAAATAACCTGGAGAAAAAAAATAAATAGATATATTTAAAAAATAAATGTAACATGAAGACAGACCATCCTCGCCATCATCGTCCTTTTCTTGGTCGTCCAGGGCCTGCTGCTCCAACTGTTTAGTCACCTTATTGATGTCCGGTTCTCCTTCTCCATCATTGCTCCCTATTGACACGATCACACACACAGGACATCTGATGTCAGAAGAGCTTTTAAGTACTTTAGTGGTCTACGTATGGTGGGCGCATTTTTCCCCTCACATATTTTCAACAACACATTTTGTGATTGGAAGAGATCACAGGATCATAAAATGTGTCTACAAGCAAGATTTAGCAGCAGAAAGTGTTTCTGTACCTTCATAAATTATATTCAAGAACATGTCAGATTACTATTATTAAAAAAAATGTAAAAAGTTCTCTTCGCCCAAATTTCTGTTTATTCCGTTCCAGTGTAGAAGAAGCAAAAATGCTATATACTAAAGATATATTGGTCAAGAATAATAAAATTGTGTAAATTTGTCAATCCTGCTTTTAAAATGTGCTGAAATAATATGAAGTTATGAAATTAAGAGGGACTGCATAGATCAATTTAAAAAGCTTTGTTGCAAATGATTTAACCAAATAACCAATGCAAGACGTGCTCAAGACATAAAATAGATAGATAAAAACTTTATTAATCCCTTGGGAATGTTCCTTTGGGAAATTAAGGATTTTTTTTTTAATTATAGGATTAAAAGTCAGCTTCGATGCTGAAATAAGCATGAGCTTTTGAACCACATATTTTTTAAATAGTTATTATTATGAGATTAAGGCTTCTGAGTAGAAAGCAAAACATACGGATATAAGAGAATCAAATCCACAATAAAAATATAAAAAAATAAGTGAGGAAAAGTAAAACAAAAAACAAAACACGGGGCTAAAAATGTGAAACCACATGAGCTCAGCAGCATGCAGAGGCCTACAGCCTGGCTCCAGCACACACCGTCGGCTGTGGGAACGAGCTAGCCTAGCCTAGCCACACACAGTCACATAACACGGACAGTATCGCGGCCCGCTTATGTTACTGCAGCACACGCGACTCTGACCCCAAACACCGCAGCCGACAGCCGCCTAGTTTTCACTGGAAGCGGATAAACGGCGAATCGGTTCCAATTTACACCAGATTACCGAAGCTCTCGGGGTAGTTAAGCGGCCACAGTGAGAGCGCAGGTGAGGACGGCAGTGCGACAGCGGCGAGGCTAAAGTTGGCTTCCTATTCCATCTTTCCGGTCCACCTTAAACGGCGACATGGACACGCTCCGGCGTTACCGTTTAAGGTGGAGCGGACAATTCGACGACGCTAGCTCGGGCTTCGCGGCGTGAGAGCTGCCTTTGCTCGCCGACAGCGCCACGGTACCTGCGCTCGCAGCTTTACTCTTCTTCTTCTTTCTCTTCTTCTTTTTGGACGCCTCCTCCGCGGGGTCTGCCTCGTCTTTCAGCTCGTGCGCGTCTCCGTTTTGCAGGATCTCCACTCCAGGAGTTCGCTGCTCCGTCAACTCCTCGTCCGCCATGATCGCGCAGCAGGGCCGCCCCGCCGCACGGACTTGTGGGAAATGTGTGCCACAATTGGCGGAGCGAGTTTTTCTGCTCTTCTTAATTTTTTTTTCTTAAACGTCACATCAAATCACCGACACTGGGGATACACGGTACTTTATTTACAGTAAATTCATTACAAACAGGACATATATATACGGGATTCAAGAGGTTTACAAAAGAAATAGAATAAAATGTAAGCAGATAAACGTATAAAAACGTATAATAATAAATAGGACACTAAACAATAAACCTAACAACATACAGTGCCCAAAGTCTTGGCACATGAGGAAATGATGATAAAATTGCTGTTTATCTGGACAGTTTTCTAAAAAAAAACCCGAATGCTAGAATAAATACAAATAGCAGTAAACAGTAGTTTTATGTGTCTGTGTGTTGGTTTGATCAGTCCCAGAGCTCCCCTAGTGGACGCCCAGTGTTACTGCAGTTCCCATCAAATCAGTGGTTTGGGCTCAATCAGTCCTTCATTAGATGGAATCAGGTGCTGATGGAGCTTCACACACATCCATGCAGCGACTGGAGGAGAAACCTGGAGCCGAACCTGT